>JAMZEH010000083.1:580000-1180000 GCA_024699665.1 Ostrea denselamellosa | reverse complement strand
ACTACTTTGACCTATTTATTGCATTAAAGTTACCTAAATTGAGCTATCTGTGATATTAAAGTCAATTGTACTGCAATAGTTGTGAAGCTGATTCCACGTATAATAACTTATCTGTTATATTGATGTGACTTAAACTAAACTGTCTGTTCAACTCAATCTGACTACTTTGACCTATTTATTGCATTAAAGTTACATAAATCGAACTATCTGTGATATTAAAGCCAATCGTACTCTTATATGTGTGAAGCTGATTCCACTGATATTAACTTATCTGTTATATTGATGTGACTTAAACTAAACTGTCTGTTCAACTCAATCTGACTACTTTGACCTATTTATTGCATTAAAGTTACATAAATTGAGCTATCTGTGATATTAAAGTCAATTGTACTCCAATATTTCTGAAGCTGATTCCACTGATATTAACTTATCTGTTATTTTGATGTGACTTAAACTAAACTGTCTGTTCAACTCAATCTGACTACTTTGACCTATTTATTGCATTAAAGTTACATAAATCGAACTATCTGTGATATTAAAGCCAATCGTACTCTTATATGTGTGAAACTGATGTCACTTATATTAACTTATCTGTTATATTGATGTGACTTAAACTAAACTGTCTGTTCAACTCAATCTGACTACTTTGACCTATTTATTGCATTAAAGTTGCATAAATCGAACTATCTGTGATATTAAAGCCAATCGTACTCTTATATGTGTGAAACTGATGTCACTTATATTAACTTATCTATTATATTGATTTGACTTAAACTAAACTGTTTGTTCAACTCAATCTGACTACTTTGACCTATTTATTGCATTAAAGTTACATAAATTGAGCTATCTGTGATATTAAAGTCAATTGTACCCAAATAGTTGTGAAGCTGATTCCACTTATAATAACTTATCTGTTATATTGATGTGACTTAAACTAAACTGTCTGTTCAACTCAATCTGACTACTTCGACCTATTTATTGCATTAAAGTTACATAAATTGAGCTATCTGTGATATTAAAGTCAATCGTACTCTTATATTTGTGAAGCTGATTCCACTGATATTGACTTATCTGTTTTATTGATGTGACTTAAACTAAACTGTCTGTTCAACTCAATCTGACTACTTTGACCTATTTATTGCATTAAAGTTACATAAACTGAGCTATCTGTGATATTAAAGTCAATTGTACTCCAATAGTTGTGAAGCTGATTCCACTGATATTAACTTATCTGTTTTATTGATGTGACTTAAACTAAACTGTCTGTTCAACTCAATCTGACTACTTTGACCTATTTATTGCATTAAAGTTGCATAAATCGAACTATCTGTGATATTAAAGCCAATCGTACTCTTATATGTGTGAAACTGATGTCACTTATATTAACTTATCTATTATATTGATTTGACTTAAACTAAACTGTTTGTTCAACTCAATCTGACTACTTTGACCTATTTATTGCATTAAAGTTACATAAATTGAGCTATCTGTGATATTAAAGTCAATTGTACCCAAATAGTTGTGAAGCTGATTCCACTTATAATAACTTATCTGTTATATTGATGTGACTTAAACTAAACTGTCTGTTCAACTCAATCTGACTACTTCGACCTATTTATTGCATTAAAGTTACATAAATTGAGCTATCTGTGATATTAAAGTCAATCGTACTCTTATATTTGTGAAGCTGATTCCACTGATATTGACTTATCTGTTTTATTGATGTGACTTAAACTAAACTGTCTGTTCAACTCAATCTGACTACTTCGACCTATTTATTGCATTAAAGTTACATAAATCGAACTATCTGTGATATTAAAGCCAATCGTACTCTTATATGTGTGAAACTGATGTCACTTATATTAACTTATCTGTTATATTGATGTGACTTAAACTAAACTGTCTGTTCAACTCAATCTGACTACTTTGACCTATTTATTGCATTAAAGTTACATAAATTGAGCTATCTGTGATATTAAAGTCAATTGTACTCCAATAGTTGTGAAGCTGATTCCACTGATATTAACTTATCTATTATATCGATGTGACTTAAACTAAACTGTCTGTTCAACTCAATCTGACTACTTTGACCTATTTATTGCATTAAAGTTACATAAATCGAACTATCTGTGATATTAAAGCCAATCGTACTCTTATATGTGTGAAATTGATGTCACTTATATTAACTTATCTGTTATAATGATGTGACTTAAACTAAACTGTCTGTTCAACTGAATCTGACTACTTTGACCTATTTATTGCATTAAAGTTACATAAATTGAGCTATCTGTGATATTAAAGTCAATTGTAATCCAATATTTGTGAAGCTGATTCCACTGATATTAACTTATCTGTTATATTGATGTGACTTAAACTAAACTGTCTGTTCAACTCAATCTGACTACTTTGACCTATTTATTGCATTAAAGTTACATAAATTGAGCTATCTGTGATATTAACGTCAATTGTACTCTTATATTTGTGAAGCTGATTCCACTGATATTAACTTATCTGTTTTATTGATGTGACTTAAACTAAACTGTCTGTTCAACTCAATCTGACTACTTTGATCTATTTATTGCATTAAAGTTACATAAACTGAGCTATCTGTGATATTAAAGTCAATTGTACTCCAATAGTTGTGAAGCTGATTCCACTGATATTAACTTATCTGTTATATTGATGTGACTTAAACTAAACTGTCTGTTCAACTCAATCTGACTACTTTGACCTATTTATTGCATTAAAGTTGCATAAATCGAACTATCTGTGATATTAAAGCCAATCGTACTCTTATATGTGTGAAACTGATGTCACTTATATTAACTTATCTATTATATTGATTTGACTTAAACTAAACTGTTTGTTCAACTCAATCTGACTACTTTGACCTATTTATTGCATTAAAGTTACATAAATTGAGCTATCTGTGATATTAAAGTCAATTGTACCCAAATAGTTGTGAAGCTGATTCCACTTATAATAACTTATCTGTTATATTGATGTGACTTAAACTAAACTGTCTGTTCAACTCAATCTGACTACTTCGACCTATTTATTGCATTAAAGTTACATAAATTGAGCTATCTGTGATATTAAAGTCAATCGTACTCTTATATTTGTGAAGCTGATTCCACTGATATTGACTTATCTGTTTTATTGATGTGACTTAAACTAAACTGTCTGTTCAACTCAATCTGACTACTTCGACCTATTTATTGCATTAAAGTTACATAAATCGAACTATCTGTGATATTAAAGCCAATCGTACTCTTATATGTGTGAAACTGATGTCACTTATATTAACTTATCTGTTATATTGATGTGACTTAAACTAAACTGTCTGTTCAACTCAATCTGACTACTTTGACCTATTTATTGCATTAAAGTTACATAAATTGAGCTATCTGTGATATTAAAGTCAATTGTACTCCAATAGTTGTGAAGCTGATTCCACTGATATTAACTTATCTATTATATCGATGTGACTTAAACTAAACTGTCTGTTCAACTCAATCTGACTACTTTGACCTATTTATTGCATTAAAGTTACATAAATCGAACTATCTGTGATATTAAAGCCAATCGTACTCTTATATGTGTGAAATTGATGTCACTTATATTAACTTATCTGTTATAATGATGTGACTTAAACTAAACTGTCTGTTCAACTGAATCTGACTACTTTGACCTATTTATTGCATTAAAGTTACATAAATTGAGCTATCTGTGATATTAAAGTCAATTGTAATCCAATATTTGTGAAGCTGATTCCACTGATATTAACTTATCTGTTATATTGATGTGACTTAAACTAAACTGTCTGTTCAACTCAATCTGACTACTTTGACCTATTTATTGCATTAAAGTTATATAAATCGAACTATCGGTGATATTAAAGCCAATCGTACTCTTATATGTGTGAAACTGATGTCACTTATATTAACTTATCTGTTATATTGATGTGACTTAAACTAAACTGTCTGTTCAACTCAATCTGACTACTTTGACCTATTTATTGCATTAAAGTTACATAAATCGAACTATCTGTGATATTAAAGCTAATCGTACTCTTATATGTGTGAAGCTGATTCCACTGATATTAACTTATCTGTTATATTGATGTGACTTAAACTAAACTGTCTGTTCAACTCAATCTGACTACTTTGACCTATTTATTGCATTAAAGTTACATAAATTGAGCTATCTGTGATATTAAAGTCAATTGTACCCCAATACTTGTGAAGCTGATTCCACTTATAATAACTTATCTGTTATATTGATGTGACTTAAACTAAACTGTCTGTACAACTCAATCTGACTACTTTGACCTATTTATTGCATTAAAGTTACATAAATCGATCTATCTGTGATATTAAAGCCAATCGTACTCTTATATGTGTGAAACTGATGTCACTTATATTAACTTATCTGTTATATTGATGTGACTTAAACTAAACTGTCTGTTCAACTCAATCTGACTACTTTGACCTATTTATTGCATTAAAGTTACATAAATTGAGCTATCTGTGATATTAAAGTCAATTGTACTCCAATAGTTGTGAAGCTGATTCCACTTATATTAACTTATCTATTATATCGATGTGACTTAAACTAAACTGTCTGTTCAACTCAATCTGACTACTTTGACCTATTTATTGCATTAAAGTTACATAAATTGAGCTATCTGTGATATTAAAGTCAATTGTACTCCAATATTTCTGAGGCTGATTCCACCGATATTAACTTATCTGTTATATTGATGTGACTTAAACTAAACTGTCAGTTCAACTCAATCTGACTACTTTGACCTATTTATTGCATTAAAGTTACATAAATTGAGCTATCTGTGATATTAAAGTCAATTGTACTCCAATAGTTGTGAAGCTGATTCCACTTATATTAACTTATCTATTATATTGATGTGACTTAAACTAAACTGTCTGTTCAACTCAATCTGACTACTTTGACCTATTTATTGCATTAAAGTTACATAAATTGAGCTATCTGTGATATTAAAGTCAATTGTACCCCAATAGTTGTGAAGCTGATTCCACTTATAATAACTTATCTGTTATATTGATGTGACTTAAACTAAACTGTCTGTACAACTCAATCTGACTACTTTGACCTATTTATTGCATTAAAGTTACATAAATCGATCTATCTGTGATATTAAAGCCAATCGTACTCTTATATGTGTGAAACTGATGTCACTTATATTAACTTATCTGTTATATTGATGTGACTTAAACTAAAATGTCTGTTCAACTCAATCTGACTACTTTGACCTATTTATTGCATTAAAGTTACATAAATTGAGCTATCTGTGATATTAAAGTCAATTGTACCCCAATAGTTGTGAAGCTGATTCCACTTATAATAACTTATCTGTTATATTGATGTGACTTAAACTAAACTGTCTGTTCAACTCAATCTGACTACGTTGACCTATTTATTGCATTAAAGTTACATAAATTGAGCTATCTGTGATATTAAAGTCAATCGTACTCTTATATTTGTGAAGCTGATTCCACTGATATTAAGTTATCTGTTTTATTGATGTGACTTAAACTAAACTGTCTGTTCAACTGAATCTGACTACTTTGACCTATTTATTGCATTAAAGTTACATAAATTGAGCTACCTGTGATATTAAAGTCAATTGTACTCCAATAGTTGTGAAGCTGATTCCACTGATATTAACTTATCTGTTTTATTGATGTGACTTAAACTAAACTGTCTGTTCAACTCAATCTGACTACTTTGACCTATTTATTGCATTAAAGTTACATAAATCGAACTATCTGTGATATTAAAGCCAATCGTACTCTTATATGTGTGAAACTGATGTCACTTATATTAACTTATCTGTTATATTGATGTGACTTAAACTAAACTGTCTGTTCAACTCAATCTGACTACTTTGACCTATTTATTGCATTAAAGTTACATAAATTGAGCTATCTGTGATATTAAAGTCAATTGTACTCCAATAGTTTTGAAGCTGATTCCACTGATATTAACTGATCTATTATATCGATGTGACTCAAACTGAACTGTGTGTTCAACTCAATCTGACTACTTTGACCTATTTATTGCATTAAAGTTACATAAATCGAACTATCTGTGATATTAAAGCCAATCGTACTCTTATATGTGTGAAACTGATGTCACTTATATTAACTTATCTGTTATAATGATGTGACTTAAACAAAACTGTCTGTTCAACTGAATCTGACTACTTTGACCTATTTATTGCATTAAAGTTACATAAATTGAGCTATCTCTGATATTAAAGTCAATTGTAATCCAATATTTGTGAAGCTGATTCCACTAATATTAACTTATCTGTTATATTGATGTGACTTAAACTAAACTGTCTGGTCAACTCAATCTGACTACTTTGACCTATTTATTGCATTAAAGTTACCTAAATTGAGCTATCTGTGATATTAAAGTCAATTGTACTGCAATAGTTGTGAAGCTGATTCCACGTATAATAACTTATCTGTTATATTGATGTGACTTAAACTAAACTGTCTGTACAACTCAATCTGACTACTTTGACCTATTTATTGCATTAAAGTTACATAAATCGATCTATCTGTGATATTAAAGCCAATCGTACTCTTATATGTGTGAAACTGATGTCACTTATATTAACTTATCTGTTATATTGATGTGACTTAAACTAAACTGTCTGTTCAACTGAATCTGACTACTTTGACCTATTTATTGCATTAAAGTTACATAAATTGAGCTATCTGTGATATTAAAGTCAATTGTACTCCAATAGTTGTGAAGCTGATTCCACTTATATTAACTTATCTATTATATCGATGTGACTTAAACTAAACTGTCTGTTCAACTCAATCTGACTACTTTGACCTATTTATTGCATTAAAGTTACATAAATTGAGCTATCTGTGATATTAAAGTCAATTGTACTCCAATATTTCTGAGGCTGATTCCACCGATATTAACTTATCTGTTATATTGATGTGACTTAAACTAAACTGTCAGTTCAACTCAATCTGACTACTTTGACCTATTTATTGCATTAAAGTTACATAAATTGAGCTATCTGTGATATTAAAGTCAATTGTACTCCAATAGTTGTGAAGCTGATTCCACTTATATTAACTTATCTATTATATTGATGTGACTTAAACTAAACTGTCTGTTCAACTCAATCTGACTACTTTGACCTATTTATTGCATTAAAGTTACATAAATTGAGCTATCTGTGATATTAAAGTCAATTGTACCCCAATAGTTGTGAAGCTGATTCCACTTATAATAACTTATCTGTTATATTGATGTGACTTAAACTAAACTGTCTGTACAACTCAATCTGACTACTTTGACCTATTTATTGCATTAAAGTTACATAAATCGATCTATCTGTGATATTAAAGCCAATCGTACTCTTATATGTGTGAAACTGATGTCACTTATATTAACTTATCTGTTATATTGATGTGACTTAAACTAAACTGTCTGTTCAACTCAATCTGACTACTTTGACCTATTTATTGCATTAAAGTTACATAAATTGAGCTATCTGTGATATTAAAGTCAATTGTACCCCAATAGTTGTGAAGCTGATTCCACTTATAATAACTTATCTGTTATATTGATGTGACTTAAACTAAACTGTCTGTTCAACTCAATCTGACTACTTTGACCTATTTATTGCATTAAAGTTACATAAATCGAACTATCTGTGATATTAAAGCCAATCGTACTCTTATATGTGTGAAACTGATGTCACTTATATTAACTTATCTGTTATATTGATGTGACTTAAACTAAACTGTCTGTTCAACTCAATCTGACTACTTTGACCTATTTATTGCATTAAAGTTACATAAATTGAGCTATCTGTGATATTAAAGTCAATTGTACTCCAATAGTTGTGAAGCTGATTCCACTGATATTAACTGATCTATTATATCGATGTGACTCAAACTGAACTGTGTGTTCAACTCAATCTGACTACTTTGACCTATTTATTGCATTAAAGTTACATAAATCGAACTATCTGTGATATTAAAGCCAATCGTACTCTTATATGTGTGAAACTGATGTCACTTATATTAACTTATCTGTTATAATGATGTGACTTAAACAAAACTGTCTGTTCAACTGAATCTGACTACTTTGACCTATTTATTGCATTAAAGTTACATAAATTGAGCTATCTCTGATATTAAAGTCAATTGTAATCCAATATTTGTGAAGCTGATTCCACTAATATTAACTTATCTGTTATATTGATGTGACTTAAACTAAACTGTCTGGTCAACTCAATCTGACTACTTTGACCTATTTATTGCATTAAAGTTACATAAATTGAGCTATCTGTGATATTAAAGTCAATTGTACTGCAATAGTTGTGAAGCTGATTCCACGTATAATAACTTATCTGTTATATTGATGTGACTTAAACTAAACTGTCTGTTCAACTCAATCTGACTACTTTGACCTATTTATTGCATTAAAGTTACATAAATCGAACTATCTGTGATATTAAAGCCAATCGTACTCTTATATGTGTGAAGCTGATTCCACTGATATTAACTTATCTGTTATATTGATGTGACTTAAACTAAACTGTCTGTTCAACTCAATCTGACTACTTTGACCTATTTATTGCATTAAAGTTACATAAATTGAGCTATCTGTGATATTAAAGTCAATTGTACTCCAATATTTGTGAAGCTGATTCCACTGATATTAACTTATCTGTTATATTGATGTGACTTAAACTAAACTGTCTGTTCAACTCAATCTGACTACTTTGACCTATTTATTGCATTAAAGTTACATAAATTGAGCTATCTGTGATATTAAAGTCAATTGTACCCCAATACTTGTGAAGCTGATTCCACTTATAATAACTTATCTGTTATATTGATGTGACTTAAACTAAACTGTCAGTTCAACTCAATCTGACTACTTTGACCTATTTATTGCATTAAAGTTACATAAATTGAGCTATCTGTGATATTAAAGTCAATTGTACTGCAATAGTTGTGAAGCTGATTCCACTGATATTAACTTATCTGTTTTATTGATGTGACTTAAACTAAACTGTCTGTTCAACTCAATCTGACTACTTTGACCTATTTATTGCATTAAAGTTACATAAATTGAGCTCTCTGTGATATTAAAGCCAATCGTACTCTTATATGTGTGAAACTGATGTCACTTATATTAACTTATCTGTCATATTGATGTGACTTAAACTAAACTGTCTGTTCAACTCAATCTGACTACTTTGACCTATTTATTGCATTAAAGTTACATAAATTGAGCTATCTGTGATATTAAAATCAGTTGTACCCCAATAGTTGTGAAGCTGAATCCACTGATATTAACTTATCTATTATATCGATGTGACTTAAACTAAACTGTCTGTTCAACTCAATCTGACTACTTTGACCTATTTATTGCATTAAAGTTACATAAATTGAGCTATCTGTGATATTAAAGTCAATTGTAATCCAATATTTGTGAAGCTGATTCCACTGATATTAACTTATCTGTTATATTGATGTGACTTAAACTAAACTGTCTGGTCAACTCAATCTGACTACTTTGACCTATTTATTGCATTAAAGTTACATAAATTGAGCTATCTGTGATATTAAAGTCAATTGTACCCCAGTAGTTGTGAAGCTGATTCCACTTATAATAACTTATCTTTTATATTGATGTGACTTAAACTAAACTGTCTGTTCAACTCAATCTGACTACTTTGACCTATTTATTGCATTAAAGTTACATAAATCGAACTATCTGTGATATTAAAGCCAATCGTACTCTTATATGTGTGAAACTGATGTCACTTATATTAACTTATCTGTTATATTGATGTGACTTAAACTAAACTGTCTGTTCAACTCAATCTGACTACTTTGACCTATTTATTGCATTAAAGTTACATAAATTGAGCTATCTGTGATATTAAAGTCAATTGTACTCCAATAGTTGTGAAGCTGATTCCACTGATATTAACTTATCTATTATATCGATGTGACTTAAACTAAACTGTCTGTTCAACTCAATCTGACTACTTTGACCTATTTATTGCATTAAAGTTACATAAATCGAACTATCTGTGATATTAAAGCCAATCGTACTCTTATATGTGTGAAATTGATGTCACTTATATTAACTTATCTGTTATAATGATGTGACTTAAACTAAACTGTCTGTTCAACTGAATCTGACTACTTTGACCTATTTATTGCATTAAAGTTACATAAATTGAGCTATCTGTGATATTAAAGTCAATTGTAATCCAATATTTGTGAAGCTGATTCCACTGATATTAACTTATCTGTTATATTGATGTGACTTAAACTAAACTGTCTGTTCAACTCAATCTGACTACTTTGACCTATTTATTGCATTAAAGTTATATAAATCGAACTATCTGTGATATTAAAGCCAATCGTACTCTTATATGTGTGAAACTGATGTCACTTATATTAACTTATCTGTTATATTGATGTGACTTAAACTAAACTGTCTGTTCAACTCAATCTGACTACTTTGACCTATTTATTGTATTAAAGTTACATAAATCGAACTATCTGTGATATTAAAGCCAATCGTACTCTTATATGTGTGAAACTGATGTCACTTATATTAACTTATCTGTTATATTGATGTGACTTAAACTAAACTGTCTGTTCAACTCAATCTGACTACTTTGACCTATTTATTGCATTAAAGTTACATAAATCGAACTATCTGTGATATTAAAGCCAATCGTACTCTTATATGTGTGAAGCTGATTCCACTGATATTAACTTATCTGTTATATTGATGTGACTTAAACTAAACTGTCTGGTCAACTCAATCTGACTACTTTGACCTATTTATTGCATTAAAGTTACCTAAATTGAGCTATCTGTGATATTAAAGTCAATTGTACTGCAATAGTTGTGAAGCTGATTCCACGTATAATAACTTATCTGTTATATTGATGTGACTTAAACTAAACTGTCTGTTCAACTCAATCTGACTACTTTGACCTATTTATTGCATTAAAGTTACCTAAATTGAGCTATCTGTGATATTAAAGTCAATTGTACTGCAATAGTTGTGAAGCTGATTCCACGTATAATAACTTATCTGTTATATTGATGTGACTTAAACTAAACTGTCTGTTCAACTCAATCTGACTACTTTGACCTATTTATTGCATTAAAGTTACATAAATCGAACTATCTTTGATATTAAAGCCAATCGTACTCTTATATGTGTGAAGCTGATTCCACTGATATTAACTTATCTGTTATATTGATGTGACTTAAACTAAACTGTCTGTTCAACTCAATCTGACTACTTTGACCTATTTATTGCATTAAAGTTACATAAATTGAGCTATCTGTGATATTAAAGTCAATTGTACCCCAATACTTGTGAAGCTGATTCCACTTATAATAACTTATCTATTATATCGATGTGACTTAAACTAAACTGTCTGTTCAACTCAATCTGACTACTTTGACCTATTTATTGCATTAAAGTTACATAAATCGAACTATCTGTGATATTAAAGCCAATCGTACTCTTATATGTGTGAAATTGATGTCACTTATATTAACTTATCTGTTATAATGATGTGACTTAAACTAAACTGTCTGTTCAACTGAATCTGACTACTTTGACCTATTTATTGCATTAAAGTTACATAAATTGAGCTATCTGTGATATTAAAGTCAATTGTAATCCAATATTTGTGAAGCTGATTCCACTGATATTAACTTATCTGTTATATTGATGTGACTTAAACTAAACTGTCTGTTCAACTCAATCTGACTACTTTGACCTATTTATTGCATTAAAGTAATATAAATCGAACTATCTGTGATATTAAAGCCAATCGTACTCTTATATGTGTGAAACTGATGTCACTTATATTAACTTATCTGTTATATTGATGTGACTTAAACTAAACTGTCTGTTCAACTCAATCTGACTACTTTGACCTATTTATTGTATTAAAGTTACATAAATCGAACTATCTGTGATATTAAAGCCAATCGTACTCTTATATGTGTGAAACTGATGTCACTTATATTAACTTGTCTGTTATATTGATGTGACTTAAACTAAACTGTCTGTTCAACTCAATCTGACTACTTTGACCTATTTATTGCATTAAAGTTACATAAATCGAACTATCTGTGATATTAAAGCCAATCGTACTCTTATATGTGTGAAGCTGATTCCACTGATATTAACTTATCTGTTATATTGATGTGACTTAAACTAAACTGTCTGGTCAACTCAATCTGACTACTTTGACCTATTTATTGCATTAAAGTTACCTAAATTGAGCTATCTGTGATATTAAAGTCAATTGTACTGCAATAGTTGTGAAGCTGATTCCACGTATAATAACTTATCTGTTATATTGATGTGACTTAAACTAAACTGTCTGTTCAACTCAATCTGACTACTTTGACCTATTTATTGCATTAAAGTTACCTAAATTGAGCTATCTGTGATATTAAAGTCAATTGTACTGCAATAGTTGTGAAGCTGATTCCACGTATAATAACTTATCTGTTATATTGATGTGACTTAAACTAAACTGTCTGTTCAACTCAATCTGACTACTTTGACCTATTTATTGCATTAAAATTACATAAATTGAGCTCTCTGTGATATTAAAGCCAATCGTACTCTTATATGTGTGAAACTGATGTCAATTATATTAACTTATCTGTTATATTGATGTGACTTAAACTAAACTGTCTGTTCAACTCAATCTGACTACTTTGACCTATTTATTGCATTAAAGTTACATAAATTGAGCTATCTGTGATATTAAAGTCAATTGTACTCCAATAGTTGTGAAGCTGATTCCACTTATATTAACTTATCTGTTATATTGATGTGACTTAAACTAAACTGTCTGTTCAACTCAATCTGACTACTTTGACCTATTTATTGCATTAAAGTTATATAAATCGAACTATCTGTGATATTAAAGCCAATCGTACTCTTATATGTGTGAAACTGATGTCACTTATATTAACTTATCTGTTATATTGATGTGACTTAAACTAAACTGTCTGTTCAACTCAATCTGACTACTTTGACCTATTTATTGTATTAAAGTTACATAAATCGAACTATCTGTGATATTAAAGCCAATCGTACTCTTATATGTGTGAAACTGATGTCACTTATATTAACTTATCTGTTATATTGATGTGACTTAAACTAAACTGTCTGTTCAACTCAATCTGACTACTTTGACCTATTTATTGCATTAAAGTTACATAAATCGAACTATCTGTGATATTAAAGCCAATCGTACTCTTATATGTGTGAAGCTGATTCCACTGATATTAACTTATCTGTTATATTGATGTGACTTAAACTAAACTGTCTGGTCAACTCAATCTGACTACTTTGACCTATTTATTGCATTAAAGTTACCTAAATTGAGCTATCTGTGATATTAAAGTCAATTGTACTGCAATAGTTGTGAAGCTGATTCCACGTATAATAACTTATCTGTTATATTGATGTGACTTAAACTAAACTGTCTGTTCAACTCAATCTGACTACTTTGACCTATTTATTGCATTAAAGTTACCTAAATTGAGCTATCTGTGATATTAAAGTCAATTGTACTGCAATAGTTGTGAAGCTGATTCCACGTATAATAACTTATCTGTTATATTGATGTGACTTAAACTAAACTGTCTGTTCAACTCAATCTGACTACTTTGACCTATTTATTGCATTAAAGTTACATAAATCGAACTATCTTTGATATTAAAGCCAATCGTACTCTTATATGTGTGAAGCTGATTCCACTGATATTAACTTATCTGTTATATTGATGTGACTTAAACTAAACTGTCTGTTCAACTCAATCTGACTACTTTGACCTATTTATTGCATTAAAGTTACATAAATTGAGCTATCTGTGATATTAAAGTCAATTGTACCCCAATACTTGTGAAGCTGATTCCACTTATAATAACTTATCTATTATATCGATGTGACTTAAACTAAACTGTCTGTTCAACTCAATCTGACTACTTTGACCTATTTATTGCATTAAAGTTACATAAATCGAACTATCTGTGATATTAAAGCCAATCGTACTCTTATATGTGTGAAATTGATGTCACTTATATTAACTTATCTGTTATAATGATGTGACTTAAACTAAACTGTCTGTTCAACTGAATCTGACTACTTTGACCTATTTATTGCATTAAAGTTACATAAATTGAGCTATCTGTGATATTAAAGTCAATTGTAATCCAATATTTGTGAAGCTGATTCCACTGATATTAACTTATCTGTTATATTGATGTGACTTAAACTAAACTGTCTGTTCAACTCAATCTGACTACTTTGACCTATTTATTGCATTAAAGTAATATAAATCGAACTATCTGTGATATTAAAGCCAATCGTACTCTTATATGTGTGAAACTGATGTCACTTATATTAACTTATCTGTTATATTGATGTGACTTAAACTAAACTGTCTGTTCAACTCAATCTGACTACTTTGACCTATTTATTGTATTAAAGTTACATAAATCGAACTATCTGTGATATTAAAGCCAATCGTACTCTTATATGTGTGAAGCTGATTCCACTGATATTAACTTATCTGTTATATTGATGTGACTTAAACTAAACTGTCTGGTCAACTCAATCTGACTACTTTGACCTATTTATTGCATTAAAGTTACCTAAATTGAGCTATCTGTGATATTAAAGTCAATTGTACTGCAATAGTTGTGAAGCTGATTCCACGTATAATAACTTATCTGTTATATTGATGTGACTTAAACTAAACTGTCTGTTCAACTCAATCTGACTACTTTGACCTATTTATTGCATTAAAGTTACCTAAATTGAGCTATCTGTGATATTAAAGTCAATTGTACTGCAATAGTTGTGAAGCTGATTCCACGTATAATAACTTATCTGTTATATTGATGTGACTTAAACTAAACTGTCTGTTCAACTCAATCTGACTACTTTGACCTATTTATTGCATTAAAATTACATAAATTGAGCTCTCTGTGATATTAAAGCCAATCGTACTCTTATATGTGTGAAACTGATGTCACTTATATTAACTTATCTGTTATATTGATGTGACTTAAACTAAACTGTCTGTTCAACTCAATCTGACTACTTTGACCTATTTATTGCATTAAAGTTACATAAATTGAGCTATCTGTGATATTAAAGTCAATTGTACTCCAATAGTTGTGAAGCTGATTCCACTTATATTAACTTATCTATTATATCGATGTGACTTAAACTAAACTGTCTGGTCAACTCAATCTGACTACTTTGACCTATTTATTGCATTAAAGTTACATAAATCGAACTATCTGTGATATTAAAGCCAATCGTACTCTTATATGTGTGAAACTGATATCACTTATATTAACTTATCTGTTATAATGATGTCAAATAAACTAAACTGTCTGTTCAACTCAATCTGACTACTTTGACCTATTTATTGCATTAAAGTTACATAAATTGAGCTATCTGTGATATTAAAGTCAATTGTAATCCAATATTTGTGAAGCTGATTCCACTGATATTAACTTATCTGTTATATTGATGTGACTTAAACTAAACTGTCTGGTCAACTCAATCTGACTACTTTGACCTATTTATTGCATTAAAGTTACATAAATTGAGCTATCTGTGATATTAAAGTCAATTGTACCCCAATAGTTGTGAAGCTGATTCCACTTATAATAACTTATCTGTTATATTGATGTGACTTAAACTAAACTGTCTGTTCAACTCAATCTGACTACTTTGACCTATTTATTGCATTAAAGTTACATAAATCGAACTATCTGTGATATGAAAGCCAATCGTACTCTTATATGTGTGAAACTGATGTCACTTATATTAACTTATCTGTTATAATGATGTGACTTAAACTAAACTGTCTGTTCAACTGAATCTGACTACTTTGACCTATTTATTGCATTAAAGTTACATAAATTGAGCTATCTGTGATATTAAAGTCAATTGTAATCCAATATTTGTGAAGCTGATTCCACTGATATTAACTTATCTGTTATATTGATGTGACTTAAACTAAACTGTCTGTTCAACTCAATCTGACTACTTTGACCTATTTATTGCATTAAAGTTACATAAATCGAACTATCTGTGATATTAAAGCCAATCGTACTCTTATATGTGTGAAACTGATGTCACTTATATTAACTTATCTGTTATATTGATGTGACTTAAACTAAACTGTCTGTTCAACTCAATCTGACTACTTTGACCTATTTATTGTATTAAAGTTACATAAATTGAGCTATCTGTGATATTAAAGTCAATTGTACTGCAATAGTTGTGAAGCTGATTCCACTTATATTAACTTATCTGTTATATTGATGTGACTTAAACTAAACTGTCTGTTCAACTCAATCTGACTACTTTGACCTATTTATTGCATTAAAGTTACATAAATTGAGCTATCTGTGATATTAAAGTCAATTGTACCCCAATAGTTGTGAAGCTGATTCCACGTATAATAACTTATCTGTTATATTGATGTGACTTAAACTAAACTGTCTGTTCAACTCAATCTGACTACTTTGACCTATTTATTGCATTAAAGTTACATAAATCGAACTATCTGTGATATTAAAGCCAATCGTACTCTTATATGTGTGAAACTGATGTCACTTATATTAACTTATCTGTTATATTGATGTGACTTAAACTAAACTGTCTGTTCAACTCAATCTGACTACTTTGACCTATTTATTGCATTAAAGTTACATAAATTGAGCTATCTGTGATATTAAAGTCAATTGTACTCCAATAGTTGTGAAGCTGATTCCACTGATATTAACTTATCTATTATATCGATGTGACTTAAACTAAACTGTCTGTTCAACTCAATCTGACTACTTTGACCTATTTATTGCATTAAAGTTACATAAATTGAGCTATCTGTGATATTAAAGTCAATTGTACCCCAATAGTTGTGAAGTTGATTCCACTTATAATAACTTATCTGTTATATTGATGTGACTTAAACTAAACTGTCTGTTCAACTCAATCTGACTACTTTGACCTATTTATTGCATTAAAGTTACATAAATCGAACTATCTGTGATATTAAAGCCAATCGTACTCTTATATGTGTGTAACTGATGTCACTTATATTAACTTATCTATTATATTGATGTGACTTAAACTAAACTGTCTGTTCAACTCAATCTGACTACTTTGACCAATTTATTGCATTAAAGTTACATAAATTGAGCTATCTGTGATATTAAAATCAGTTGTACCCCAATAGTTGTGAAGCTGAATCCACTTATATTAACTTATCTGTTATATTGATGTGACTTAAACTAAACTGTCTGTTCAACTCAATCTGACTACTTTGACCTATTTATTGCATTAAAGTTACATAAATCGAACTATCTGTGATATTAAAGCCAATCGTACTCTTATATGTGTGAAACTGATGTCACTTATATTAACTTATCTGTTATAATGACGTGACTTAAACTAAACTGTCTGTTCAACTCAATCTGACTACGTTGACCTATTTATTGCATTAAAGTTACATAAATTGAGCTATCTGTGATATTAAAGTCAATTGTACCCCAATAGTTGTGAAGCTGATTCCACTTGTAATAACTTATCTGTTATATTGATGTGACTTAAACTAAACTGTCTGTTCAACTCAATCTGACTACTTTGACCTATTTATTGCATTAAAGTTACATAAATTGAGCTATCTGTGATATTAAAGTCAATTGTATTCCAATATTTGTGATGCTGATTCCACTGATATTAACTTATCTGTTATATTGATGTGACTTAAACTAAACTGTCTGTTCAACTCAATCTGACTACTTTGACCTATTTATTGCATTAAAGTTACATAAATTGAGCTATCTGTGATATTAAAGTCAATTGTACTGCAATAGTTGTGAAGCTGATTCCACTGATATTAACTTATCTGTTATATTGATGTGACTTAAACTAAACTGTCTGGTCAACTCAATCTGACTACTTTGACCTATTTATTGCATTAAAGTTACATAAATTGAGCTATCTGTGATATTAAAGTCAATTGTACTGCAATAGTTGTGAAGCTGATTCCACTGATATTAACTTATCTATTATATCGATGTGACTTAAACTAAACTGTCTGTTCAACTCAATCTGACTACTTTGACCTATTTATTGCATTAAAGTTACATAAATTGAGCTATCTGTGATATTAAAATCAGTTGTACCCCAATAGTTGTGAAGCTGAATCCACTTATATTAACTTATCTGTTATATTGATGTGACTTAAACTAAACTGTATGTTCAACTCAATCTGACTACTTTGACCTATTTATTGCATTAAAGTTACATAAATCGAACTATCTGTGATATTAAAGCCAATCGTACTCTTATATGTGTGAAACTGATGTCACTTATATTAACTTATCTGTTATAATGACGTGACTTAAACTAAACTGTCTGTTCAACTCAATCTGACTACGTTGACCTATTTATTGCATTAAAGTTACATAAATCGAACTATCTGTGATATTAAAGCCAATCGTACTCTTATATGTGTGAAACTGATGTCACTTATATTAACTTATCTGTTATATTGATGTGACTTAAACTAAACTGTCTGGTCAACTCAATCTGACTACTTTGACCTATTTATTGCATTAAAGTTACATAAATTGAGCTATCTGTGATATTAAAATCAGTTGTACCCCAACAGTTGTGAAGCTTATTCCACTTATATTAACTTATCTATTATATTGATGTGACTTAAACTAAACTGTCTGTTCAACTCAATCTGACTACTTTGACCTATTTATTGCATTAAAGTTACATAAATTGAGCTATCTGTGATATTAAAGTCAATTGTACCCCAATAGTTGTGAAGCTGAGCCCACTTATAATAACTTATCTGTTATATTGATGTGACTTAAACTAAACTGTCTGTTCAACTCAATCTGACTACTTTGACCTATTTATTGCATTAAAGTTACATAAATTGAACTATCTGTGATATTAAAGCCAATCGTACTCTTATATGTGTGAAACTGATGTCACTTATATTAACTTATCTGTTATAATGATGTGACTTAAACTAAACTGTCTGTTCAACTCAATCTGACTACTTTGACCTATTTATTGTATTAAAGTTACATATAAATTGAGCTATCTGTGATATTAAAGTCAATTGTAATCCAATATTTGTGAAGCTGATTCCACTTATATTAACTTATCTATTATGTTGATGTGACTTAAACTAAACTGTCTCTTCAACTCAATCTGACTACTTTGACCTATTTATTGCATTAAAGTTACATAAATTGAGCTATCTGTGATATTAAAGTCAATTGTACCCCAATAGTTGTGAAGTTGATTCCACTTATAATAACTTATCTGTTATATTGATGTGACTTAAACTAAACTGTCTGTTCAACTCAATCTGACTACTTTGACCTATTTATTGCATTAAAGTTACATAAATTGAGCTATCTGTGATATTAAAGTCAATTGTAATCCAATATTTGTGAAGCTGATTCCACTTATATTAACCTATCTATTATATTGATGTGACTTAAACTAAACTGTCTGTTCAACTCAATCTGACTACTTTGACCTATTTATTGCATTAAAGTTACATAAATTGAGCTATCTGTGATATTAAAGTCAATTGTACCCCAATAGTTGTGAAGTTGATTCCACTTATAATAACTTATCTGTTATATTGATGTGACTTAAACTAAACTGTCTGTTCAACTCAATCTGACTACTTTGACCTATTTATTGCATTAAAGTTACATAAATCGAACTATCTGTGATATTAAAGCCAATCGTACTCTTATATGTGTGTAACTGATGTCACTTATATTAACTTATCTATTATATTGATGTGACTTAAACTAAACTGTCTGTTCAACTCAATCTGACTACTTTGACCTATTTATTGCATTAAAGTTACATAAATTGAGCTATCTGTGATATTAAAATCAGTTGTACCCCAATAGTTGTGAAGCTGAATCCACTTATATTAACTTATCTGTTATATTGATGTGACTTAAACTAAACTGTCTGTTCAACTCAATCTGACTACTTTGACCTATTTATTGCATTAAAGTTACATAAATCGAACTATCTGTGATATTAAAGCCAATCGTACTCTTATATGTGTGAAACTGATGTCACTTATATTAACTTATCTGTTATAATGACGTGACTTAAACTAAACTCTCTGTTCAACTCAATCTGACTACGTTGACCTATTTATTGCATTAAAGTTACATAAATCGAACTATCTGTGATATTAAAGCCAATCGTACTCTTATATGTGTGAAACTGATGTCACTTATATTAACTTATCTGTTATATTGATGTGACTTAAACTAAACTGTCTGGTCAACTCAATCTGACTACTTTGACCTATTTATTGCATTAAAGTTACATAAATTGAGATATCTGTGATATTAAAATCAGTTGTACCCCAATAGTTGTGAAGCTGATTCCACTTATATTAACTTATCTATTATATTGATGTGACTTAAACTAAACTGTCTGTTCAACTCAATCTGACTACTTTGACCTATTTATTGCATTAAAGTTACATAAATTGAACTATCTGTGATATTAAAGCCAATCGTACTCTTATATGTGTGAAACTGATGTCACTTATATTAACTTATCTGTTATAATGATGTGACTTAAACTAAACTGTCTGTTCAACTCAATCTGACTACTTTGACCTATTTATTGTATTAAAGTTACATAAATTGAGCTATCTGTGATATTAAAGTCAATTGTAATCCAATATTTGTGAAGCTGATTCCACTTATATTAACTTATCTATTATGTTGATGTGACTTAAACTAAACTGTCTGTTCAACTCAATCTGACTACTTTGACCTATTTATTGCATTAAAGTTACATAAATTGAGCTATCTGTGATATTAAAGTCAATTGTACCCCAATAGTTGTGAAGTTGATTCCACTTATAATAACTTATCTGTTATATTGATGTGACTTAAACTAAACTGTCTGTTCAACTCAATCTGACTACTTTGACCTATTTATTGCATTAAAGTTACATAAATCGAACTATCTGTCATATTAAAGCCAAAAGTACTCTTATATGTGTGAAACTGATGTCACTTATATTAACTTATCTGTTATAATGATGTGACTTAAACTAAACTGTCTGTTCAACTCAATCTGACTACTTTGACCTATTTATTGCATTAAAGTTACATAAATTGAGCTATCTGTGATATTAAAGTCAATTGTAATCCAATATTTGTGAAGCTGATTCCACTTATATTAACTTATCTATTATATTGATGTGACTTAAACTAAACTGTCTGTTCAACTCAATCTGACTACTTTGACCTATTTATTGCATTAAAGTTACATAAATTGAGCTATCTGTGATATTAAAGTCAATTGTACCCCAATAGTTGTGAAGTTGATTCCACTTATAATAACTTATCTGTTATATTGATGTGACTTAAACTAAACTGTCTGTTCAACTCAATCTGACTACTTTGACCTATTTATTGCATTAAAGTTACATAAATCGAACTATCTGTGATATTAAAGCCAAAAGTACTCTTATATGTGTGAAACTGATGTCACTTATATTAACTTATCTGTTATAATGATGTGACTTAAACTAAACTGTCTGTTCAACTCAATCTGACTACTTTGACCTCTTTATTGCATTAAAGTTACATAAATTGAGCTATCTGTGATATTAAAGTCAATTGTACTCCAATATTTGTGAAGCTGATTCCACTGATATTAACTTATCTGTTATATTGATGTGACTTAAACTAAACTGTCTGGTCAACTCAATCTGACTACTTTGACCTATTTATTGCATTAAAGTTACATAAATTGAGCTATCTGTGATATTAAAGTCAATTGTAATCCAATATTTGTGAAGCTGATTCCACTGATATTAACTTATCTGTTATATTGATGTGACTTAAACTAAACTGTCTGTTCAACTCAATCTGACTACTTTGACCTATTTATTGCATTAAAGTTACATAAATTGAGCTATCTGTGATATTAAAGTCAATTGTACTGCAATAGTTGTGAAGCTGATTCCACTTATATTAACTTATCTATTATATTGATGTGACTTAAACTAAACTGTCTGTTCAACTCAATCTGACTACTTTGACCTATTTATTGCATTAAAGTTACATAAATCGAACTATCTGTGATATTAAAGCCAATCGTACTCTTATATGTGTGTAACTGATGTCACTTATATTAACTTATCTGTTATATTGATGTGACTTAAACTAAACTGTCTGTTCAACTGAATCTGACTACTTTGACCTATTTATTGCATTAAAGTTACATAAATTGAGCTATCTGTGATATTAAAGTCAATTGTACCCCAATAGTTGTGAAGCTGATTCCACTGATATTAACTTCTCTGTTATATTGATGTGACTTAAACTAAACTGTCTGTTCAACTCAATCTGACTACTTTGACCTATTTATTGCATTAAAGTTACATAAATTGAGCTATCTGTGATATTAAAATCAGTTGTACCCCAATAGTTGTGAAGCTGAATCCACTTATATTAACTTATCTGTTATATTGATGTGACTTAAACTAAACTGTCTGTTCAACTCAATCTGACTACTTTGACCTATTTATTGCATTAAAGTTACATAAATCGAACTATCTGTGATATTAAAGCCAATCGTACTCTTATATGTGTGAAACTGATGTCACTTATATTAACTTATCTGTTATAATGACGTGACTTAAACTAAACTGTCTGTTCAACTCAATCTGACTACGTTGACCTATTTATTGCATTAAAGTTACATAAATCGAACTATCTGTGATATTAAAGCCAATCGTACTCTTATATGTGTGAAACTGATGTCACTTATATTAACTTATCTGTTATATTGATGTGACTTAAACTAAACTGTCTGGTCAACTCAATCTGACTACTTTGACCTATTTATTGCATTAAAGTTACATAAATTGAGCTATCTGTGATATTAAAATCAGTTGTACCCCAATAGTTGTGAAGCTGATTCCACTGATATTAACTTATCTATTATATTGATGTGACTTAAACTAAACTGTCTGTTCAACTCAATCTGACTACTTTGACCTATTTATTGCATTAAAGTTACATAAATTGAGCTATCTGTGATATTAAAGTCAATTGTACTCCAAAAGTTGTGAAGCTGATTCCCCTTATAATAACTTATCTGTTATATTGATGTGACTTAAACTAAACTGTCTGTTCAACTCAATCTGACTACTTTGACCTATTTATTGCATTAAAGTTACATAAATCGAACTATCTGTGATATTAAAGCCAATCGTACTCTTATATGTGTGAAACTGATGTCACTTATATTAACTTATCTGTTATAATGATGTGACTTAAACTAAACTGTCTGTTCAACTCAATCTGACTACTTTGACCTATTTATTGCATTAAAGTTACATAAATTGAGCTATCTGGGATATTAAAGTCAATTGTAATCCAATATTTGTGAAGCTGATTCCACTTATATTAACTTATCTATTATATTGATGTGACTTAAACTAAACTGTCTGGTCAACTCAATCTGACTACTTTGACCTATTTATTGCATTAAAGTTACATAAATTGAGCTATCTGTGATATTAAAGTCAATTGTACCCCAATAGTTGTGAAGTTGATTCCACTTATAATAACTTATCTGTTATATTGATGTGACTTAAACTAAACTGTCTGTTCAACTCAATCTGACTACTTTGACCTATTTATTGCATTAAAGTTACATAAATCGAACTATCTGTGATATTAAAGCCAATCGTACTCTTATATGTGTGAAACTGATGTCACTTATATTAACTTATCTGTTATAATGATGTGACTTAAACTAAACTGTCTGTTCAACTCAATCTGACTACTTTGACCTATTTATTGCATTAAAGTTACATAAATTGAGCTATCTGTGATATTAAAGTCAATTGTAATCCAATATTTGTGAAGCTGATTCCACTGATATTAACTGATCTGTTATATTGATGTGACTTAAACTAAACTGTCTGGTCAACTCAATCTGACTACTTTGACCTATTTATTGCATTAAAGTTACCTAAATTGAGCTATCTGTGATATTAAAGTCAATTGTACTGCAATAGTTGTGAAGCTGATTCCACTTATATTAACTTATCTATTATATTGATGTGACTTAAACTAAACTGTCTGTTCAACTCAATCTGACTACTTTGACCTATTTATTGCATTAAAGTTACATAAATCGAACTATCTGTGATATTAAAGCCAATCGTACTCTTATATGTGTGAAACTGATGTCACTTATATTAACTTATCTGTTATATTGATGTGACTTAAACTAAACTGTCTAGTCAACTCAATCTGACTACTTTGACCTATTTATTGCATTAAAGTTACATAAATTGAGCTATCTGTGATATTAAAGTCAATTGTACCCCAATAGCTGTGAAGCTGATTCATTAAAGTTACATAAATTGAGCTATCTGTGATATTAAAGTCAATTGTACCCCAATAGTTGTGAAGCTGATTCCACTTATATTAACTTATCTATTATATTGATGTGACTTAAAGTAAACTGTCTGTTCAACTCAATCTGACTACTTTGACCTATTTATTGCATTAAAGTTACATAAATTGAGCTATCTGTGATATTAAAGCCAATTGTATCCCAAAAGTTGTGAAGCTGATTCCATTTATAATAACTTATCTGTTATATTGATGTGACTTAAACTAAACTGTCTGTTCAACTCAATCTGACTACTTTGACCTATTTATTGCATTAAAGTTACATAAATTGAGCTATCTGTGATATTAAAGTCAATTGTACCCCAATAGTTGTGAAGCTGATTCCACTTATAATAACTTATCTGTTATATTGATGTGACTTAAACTAAACTGTCTGTTCAACTCAATCTGACTACTTTGACCTATTTATTGCATTAAAGTTACATAAATCGAACTATCTGTGATATTAAAGCCAATCGTACTTTTATATGTGTGAAACTGATTCCACTTATAATAACTTATCTGTTATATTGATGTGACTTAAACTAAACTGTCTGTTCAACTCAATCTGACTACTTTGACCTATTTATTGCATTAAAGTTACATAAATCGAACTATCTGTGATATTAAAGCCAATCGTACTCTTATATGTGTGAAACTGATGTCACTTATATTAACTTATCTGTTATATTGATGTGACTTAAACTAAACTGTCTGTTCAACTCAATCTGACTACTTTGACGTATTTATTGCATTAAAGTTACATAAATTGAGCTATATGTGATATTAAAGTCAATTGTAATCCAATAGTTGTGAAGCTGATTCCACTTATGTTAACTTATCTATTATATTGATGTGACTTAAAGTAAACTGTCTGTTCAACTCAATCTGACTACTTTGACCTATTTATTGCATTAAAGTTACATAAATTGAGCTATCTGTGATATTAAAGTCAATTGTATTCCAATATTTGTGAAGCTGATTCCACTGATATTAACTTATCTGTTATATTGATGTGACTTAAACTAAACTGTCTGTTCAACTCAATCTGACTACTTTGACCTATTTATTGCATTAAAGTTACATAAATTGAGCTATCTGTGATATTAAAGTCAATTGTAATCCAATATTTGTGAAGCTGATTCCACTTATATTAACTTATCTATTATATTGATGTGACTTAAACTAAACTGTCTGTTCAACTCAATCTGACTACTTTGACCTATTTATTGCATTAAAGTTACATAAATTGAGCTATCTGTGATATTAAAGTCAATTGTACCCCAATAGTTGTGAAGCTGATTCCACTTATATTAACTTATCTATTATATTGATGTGACTTAAAGTAAACTGTCTGTTCAACTCAATCTGACTACTTTGACCTATTTATTGCATTAAAGTTACATAAATTGAGCTATCTGTGATATTAAAGCCAATTGTATCCCAGTAGTTGTGAAGCTGATTCCATTTATAATAACTTATCTGTTATATTGATGTGACTTAAACTAAACTGTCTGTTCAACTCAATCTGACTACTTTGACCTATTTATTGCATTAAAGTTACATAAATTGAGCTATCTGTGATATTAAAGTCAATTGTACCCCAATAGTTGTGAAGCTGATTCCACTTATAATAACTTATCTGTTATATTGATGTGACTTAAACTAAACTGTCTGTTCAACTCAATCTGACTACTTTGACCTATTTATTGCATTAAAGTTACATAAATCGAACTATCTGTGATATTAAAGCCAATCGTACTCTTATATGTGTGAAACTGATGTCACTTATATTAACTTATCTGTTATATTGATGTGACTTAAACTAAACTGTCTGTTCAACTCAATCTGACTACTTTGACGTATTTATTGCATTAAAGTTACATAAATTGAGCTATATGTGATATTAAAGTCAATTGTAATCCAATAGTTGTGAAGCTGATTCCACTTATGTTAACTTATCTATTATATTGATGTGACTTAAAGTAAACTGTCTGTTCAACTCAATCTGACTACTTTGACCTATTTATTGCATTAAAGTTACATAAATTGAGCTATCTGTGATATTAAAGTCAATTGTATTCCAATATTTGTGAAGCTGATTCCACTGATATTAACTTATCTGTTATATTGATGTGACTTAAACTAAACTGTCTGTTCAACTCAATCTGACTACTTTGACCTATTTATTGCATTAAAGTTACATAAATTGAGCTATCTGTGATATTAAAGTCAATTGTAATCCAATATTTGTGAAGCTGATTCCACTTATATTAACTTATCTATTATATTGATGTGACTTAAACTAAACTGTCTGTTCAACTCAATCTGACTACTTTGACCTATTTATTGCATTAAAGTTACATAAATTGAGCTATCTGTGATATTAAAGTCAATTGTACCCCAATAGTTGTGAAGCTGATTCCACTTATATTAACTTATCTATTATATTGATGTGACTTAAAGTAAACTGTCTGTTCAACTCAATCTGACTACTTTGACCTATTTATTGCATTAAAGTTACATAAATTGAGCTATCTGTGATATTAAAGTCAATTGTATCCCAATAGTTGTGAAGCTGATTCCATTTATAATAACTTATCTGTTATATTGATGTGACTTAAACTAAACTGTCTGTTCAACTCAATCTGACTACTTTGACCTATTTATTGCATTAAAGTTACATAAATCGAACTATCTGTGATATTAAAGCCAATCGTACTCGTATATGTGTGAAACTGATGTCACTTATATTAACTTATCTGTTATATTGATGTGACTTAAACTAAACTGTCTGTTCAACTCAATCTGACTACTTTGACCTATTTATTGCATTAAAGTTACATAAATTGAGCTATCTGTGATATTAAAGTCAATTGTACCCCAATACTTGTGAAGCTGATTCCACTTATAATAACTTATCTGTTATATTGATGTGACTTAAACTAAACTGTCTGTTCAACTCAATCTGACTACTTTGACCTATTTATTGCATTAAAGTTACATAAATTGAGCTATCTGTGATATTAAAGTCAATTGTACTCCAATATTTGTGAAGCTGATTCCACTGATATTAACTTATCTGTTATGTTGATGTGACTTAAACTAAACTGTCTGTTCAACTCAATCTGACTACTTTGACCTATTTATTGCATTAAAGTTACATAAATCGAACTATCTGTGATATTAAAGCCAATCGTACTCTTATATGTGTGAAACTGATTCCACTTATAATAACTTATCTGTTATATTGATGTGACTTAAACTAAACTGTCTGTTCAACTCAATCTGACTACTTTGACCTATTTATTGCATTAAAGTTACATAAATCGAACTATCTGTGATATTAAAGCCAATCGTACTCTTATATGTGAAACTGATGTCACTTATATTAACTTATCTGTTATATTGATGTGACTTAAACTAAACTGTCTGTTCAACTCAATCTGACTACTTTGACCTATTTATTGCATTAAAGTTACATAAATTGAGCTATCTGTGATATTAAAGTCAATTGTAATCCAATATTTGTGAAGCTGATTCCACTGATATTAACTGATCTGTTATATTGATGTGACTTAAACTAAACTGTCTGGTCAACTCAATCTGACTACTTTGACCTATTTATTGCATTAAAGTTACATAAATTGAGCTATCTGTGATATTAAAGTCAATTGTACTGCAATAGTTGTGAAGCTGATTCCACTTATATTAACTTATCTATTATATTGATGTGACTTAAACTAAACTGTCTGTTCAACTCAATCTGACTACTTTGACCTATTTATTGCATTAAAGTTACATAAATCGAACTATCTGTGATATTAAAGCCAATCGTACTCTTATATGTGTGAAACTGATGTCACTTATATTAACTTATCTGTTATATTGATGTGACTTAAACTAAACTGTCTAGTCAACTCAATCTGACTACTTTGACCTATTTATTGCATTAAAGTTACATAAATTGAGCTATCTGTGATATTAAAGTCAATTGTACCCCAATAGCTGTGAAGCTGATTCATTAAAGTTACATAAATTGAGCTATCTGTGATATTAAAGTCAATTGTACCCCAATAGTTGTGAAGCTGATTCCACTTATATTAACTTATCTATTATATTGATGTGACTTAAAGTAAACTGTCTGTTCAACTCAATCTGACTACTTTGACCTATTTATTGCATTAAAGTTACATAAATTGAGCTATCTGTGATATTAAAGCCAATTGTATCCCAAAAGTTGTGAAGCTGATTCCATTTATAATAACTTATCTGTTATATTGATGTGACTTAAACTAAACTGTCTGTTCAACTCAATCTGACTACTTTGACCTATTTATTGCATTAAAGTTACATAAATTGAGCTATCTGTGATATTAAAGTCAATTGTACCCCAATAGTTGTGAAGCTGATTCCACTTATAATAACTTATCTGTTATATTGATGTGACTTAAACTAAACTGTCTGTTCAACTCAATCTGACTACTTTGACCTATTTATTGCATTAAAGTTACATAAATCGAACTATCTGTGATATTAAAGCCAATCGTACTTTTATATGTGTGAAACTGATTCCACTTATAATAACTTATCTGTTATATTGATGTGACTTAAACTAAACTGTCTGTTCAACTCAATCTGACTACTTTGACCTATTTATTGCATTAAAGTTACATAAATCGAACTATCTGTGATATTAAAGCCAATCGTACTCTTATATGTGTGAAACTGATGTCACTTATATTAACTTATCTGTTATATTGATGTGACTTAAACTAAACTGTCTGTTCAACTCAATCTGACTACTTTGACGTATTTATTGCATTAAAGTTACATAAATTGAGCTATATGTGATATTAAAGTCAATTGTAATCCAATAGTTGTGAAGCTGATTCCACTTATGTTAACTTATCTATTATATTGATGTGACTTAAAGTAAACTGTCTGTTCAACTCAATCTGACTACTTTGACCTATTTATTGCATTAAAGTTACATAAATTGAGCTATCTGTGATATTAAAGTCAATTGTATTCCAATATTTGTGAAGCTGATTCCACTGATATTAACTTATCTGTTATATTGATGTGACTTAAACTAAACTGTCTGTTCAACTCAATCTGACTACTTTGACCTATTTATTGCATTAAAGTTACATAAATTGAGCTATCTGTGATATTAAAGTCAATTGTAATCCAATATTTGTGAAGCTGATTCCACTTATATTAACTTATCTATTATATTGATGTGACTTAAACTAAACTGTCTGTTCAACTCAATCTGACTACTTTGACCTATTTATTGCATTAAAGTTACATAAATTGAGCTATCTGTGATATTAAAGTCAATTGTACCCCAATAGTTGTGAAGCTGATTCCACTTATATTAACTTATCTATTATATTGATGTGACTTAAAGTAAACTGTCTGTTCAACTCAATCTGACTACTTTGACCTATTTATTGCATTAAAGTTACATAAATTGAGCTATCTGTGATATTAAAGCCAATTGTATCCCAGTAGTTGTGAAGCTGATTCCATTTATAATAACTTATCTGTTATATTGATGTGACTTAAACTAAACTGTCTGTTCAACTCAATCTGACTACTTTGACCTATTTATTGCATTAAAGTTACATAAATTGAGCTATCTGTGATATTAAAGTCAATTGTACCCCAATAGTTGTGAAGCTGATTCCACTTATAATAACTTATCTGTTATATTGATGTGACTTAAACTAAACTGTCTGTTCAACTCAATCTGACTACTTTGACCTATTTATTGCATTAAAGTTACATAAATCGAACTATCTGTGATATTAAAGCCAATCGTACTCTTATATGTGTGAAACTGATGTCACTTATATTAACTTATCTGTTATATTGATGTGACTTAAACTAAACTGTCTGTTCAACTCAATCTGACTACTTTGACGTATTTATTGCATTAAAGTTACATAAATTGAGCTATATGTGATATTAAAGTCAATTGTAATCCAATAGTTGTGAAGCTGATTCCACTTATGTTAACTTATCTATTATATTGATGTGACTTAAAGTAAACTGTCTGTTCAACTCAATCTGACTACTTTGACCTATTTATTGCATTAAAGTTACATAAATTGAGCTATCTGTGATATTAAAGTCAATTGTATTCCAATATTTGTGAAGCTGATTCCACTGATATTAACTTATCTGTTATATTGATGTGACTTAAACTAAACTGTCTGTTCAACTCAATCTGACTACTTTGACCTATTTATTGCATTAAAGTTACATAAATTGAGCTATCTGTGATATTAAAGTCAATTGTAATCCAATATTTGTGAAGCTGATTCCACTTATATTAACTTATCTATTATATTGATGTGACTTAAACTAAACTGTCTGTTCAACTCAATCTGACTACTTTGACCTATTTATTGCATTAAAGTTACATAAATTGAGCTATCTGTGATATTAAAGTCAATTGTACCCCAATAGTTGTGAAGCTGATTCCACTTATATTAACTTATCTATTATATTGATGTGACTTAAAGTAAACTGTCTGTTCAACTCAATCTGACTACTTTGACCTATTTATTGCATTAAAGTTACATAAATTGAGCTATCTGTGATATTAAAGCCAATTGTATCCCAGTAGTTGTGAAGCTGATTCCATTTATAATAACTTATCTGTTATATTGATGTGACTTAAACTAAACTGTCTGTTCAACTCAATCTGACTACTTTGACCTATTTATTGCATTAAAGTTACATAAATTGAGCTATCTGTGATATTAAAGTCAATTGTACCCCAATAGTTGTGAAGCTGATTCCACTTATAATAACTTATCTGTTATATTGATGTGACTTAAACTAAACTGTCTGTTCAACTCAATCTGACTACTTTGACCTATTTATTGCATTAAAGTTACATAAATCGAACTATCTGTGATATTAAAGCCAATCGTACTCTTATATGTGTGAAACTGATGTCACTTATATTAACTTATCTGTTATATTGATGTGACTTAAACTAAACTGTCTGTTCAACTCAATCTGACTACTTTGACGTATTTATTGCATTAAAGTTACATAAATTGAGCTATATGTGATATTAAAGTCAATTGTAATCCAATAGTTGTGAAGCTGATTCCACTTATGTTAACTTATCTATTATATTGATGTGACTTAAAGTAAACTGTCTGTTCAACTCAATCTGACTACTTTGACCTATTTATTGCATTAAAGTTACATAAATTGAGCTATCTGTGATATTAAAGTCAATTGTATTCCAATATTTGTGAAGCTGATTCCACTGATATTAACTTATCTGTTATATTGATGTGACTTAAACTAAACTGTCTGTTCAACTCAATCTGACTACTTTGACCTATTTATTGCATTAAAGTTACATAAATTGAGCTATCTGTGATATTAAAGTCAATTGTAATCCAATATTTGTGAAGCTGATTCCACTTATATTAACTTATCTATTATATTGATGTGACTTAAACTAAACTGTCTGTTCAACTCAATCTGACTACTTTGACCTATTTATTGCATTAAAGTTACATAAATTGAGCTATCTGTGATATTAAAGTCAATTGTACCCCAATAGTTGTGAAGCTGATTCCACTTATATTAACTTATCTATTATATTGATGTGACTTAAAGTAAACTGTCTGTTCAACTCAATCTGACTACTTTGACCTATTTATTGCATTAAAGTTACATAAATTGAGCTATCTGTGATATTAAAGTCAATTGTATCCCAATAGTTGTGAAGCTGATTCCATTTATAATAACTTATCTGTTATATTGATGTGACTTAAACTAAACTGTCTGTTCAACTCAATCTGACTACTTTGACCTATTTATTGCATTAAAGTTACATAAATCGAACTATCTGTGATATTAAAGCCAATCGTACTCGTATATGTGTGAAACTGATGTCACTTATATTAACTTATCTGTTATATTGATGTGACTTAAACTAAACTGTCTGTTCAACTCAATCTGACTACTTTGACCTATTTATTGCATTAAAGTTACATAAATTGAGCTATCTGTGATATTAAAGTCAATTGTACCCCAATACTTGTGAAGCTGATTCCACTTATAATAACTTATCTGTTATATTGATGTGACTTAAACTAAACTGTCTGTTCAACTCAATCTGACTACTTTGACCTATTTATTGCATTAAAGTTACATAAATTGAGCTATCTGTGATATTAAAGTCAATTGTACTCCAATATTTGTGAAGCTGATTCCACTGATATTAACTTATCTGTTATGTTGATGTGACTTAAACTAAACTGTCTGTTCAACTCAATCTGACTACTTTGACCTATTTATTGCATTAAAGTTACATAAATCGAACTATCTGTGATATTAAAGCCAATCGTACTCTTATATGTGTGAAACTGATTCCACTTATAATAACTTATCTGTTATATTGATGTGACTTAAACTAAACTGTCTGTTCAACTCAATCTGACTACTTTGACCTATTTATTGCATTAAAGTTACATAAATCGAACTATCTGTGATATTAAAGCCAATCGTACTCTTATATGTGAAACTGATGTCACTTATATTAACTTATCTGTTATATTGATGTGACTTAAACTAAACTGTCTGTTCAACTCAATCTGACTACTTTGACCTATTTATTGCATTAAAGTTACATAAATTGAGCTATCTGTGATATTAAAGTCAATTGTAATCCAATATTTGTGAAGCTGATTCCACTGATATTAACTGATCTGTTATATTGATGTGACTTAAACTAAACTGTCTGGTCAACTCAATCTGACTACTTTGACCTATTTATTGCATTAAAGTTACATAAATTGAGCTATCTGTGATATTAAAGTCAATTGTACTGCAATAGTTGTGAAGCTGATTCCACTTATATTAACTTATCTATTATATTGATGTGACTTAAACTAAACTGTCTGTTCAACTCAATCTGACTACTTTGACCTATTTATTGCATTAAAGTTACATAAATCGAACTATCTGTGATATTAAAGCCAATCGTACTCTTATATGTGTGAAACTGATGTCACTTATATTAACTTATCTGTTATATTGATGTGACTTAAACTAAACTGTCTGTTCAACTCAATCTGACTACTTTGACCTATTTATTGCATTAAAGTTACATAAATTGAGCTATCTGTGATATTAAAGTCAATTGTACCCCAATAGCTGTGAAGCTGATTCATTAAAGTTACATAAATTGAGCTATCTGTGATATTAAAGTCAATTGTACCCCAATAGTTGTGAAGCTGATTCCACTTATATTAACTTATCTATTATATTGATGTGACTTAAAGTAAACTGTCTGTTCAACTCAATCTGACTACTTTGACCTATTTATTGCATTAAAGTTACATAAATTGAGCTATCTGTGATATTAAAGCCAATTGTATCCCAAAAGTTGTGAAGCTGATTCCATTTATAATAACTTATCTGTTATATTGATGTGACTTAAACTAAACTGTCTGTTCAACTCAATCTGACTACTTTGACCTATTTATTGCATTAAAGTTACATAAATTGAGCTATCTGTGATATTAAAGTCAATTGTACCCCAATAGTTGTGAAGCTGATTCCACTTATAATAACTTATCTGTTATATTGATGTGACTTAAACTAAACTGTCTGTTCAACTCAATCTGACTACTTTGACCTATTTATTGCATTAAAGTTACATAAATCGAACTATCTGTGATATTAAAGCCAATCGTACTTTTATATGTGTGAAACTGATTCCACTTATAATAACTTATCTGTTATATTGATGTGACTTAAACTAAACTGTCTGTTCAACTCAATCTGACTACTTTGACCTATTTATTGCATTAAAGTTACATAAATCGAACTATCTGTGATATTAAAGCCAATCGTACTCTTATATGTGTGAAACTGATGTCACTTATATTAACTTATCTGTTATATTGATGTGACTTAAACTAAACTGTCTGTTCAACTCAATCTGACTACTTTGACGTATTTATTGCATTAAAGTTACATAAATTGAGCTATATGTGATATTAAAGTCAATTGTAATCCAATAGTTGTGAAGCTGATTCCACTTATGTTAACTTATCTATTATATTGATGTGACTTAAAGTAAACTGTCTGTTCAACTCAATCTGACTACTTTGACCTATTTATTGCATTAAAGTTACATAAATTGAGCTATCTGTGATATTAAAGTCAATTGTATTCCAATATTTGTGAAGCTGATTCCACTGATATTAACTTATCTGTTATATTGATGTGACTTAAACTAAACTGTCTGTTCAACTCAATCTGACTACTTTGACCTATTTATTGCATTAAAGTTACATAAATTGAGCTATCTGTGATATTAAAGTCAATTGTAATCCAATATTTGTGAAGCTGATTCCACTTATATTAACTTATCTATTATATTGATGTGACTTAAACTAAACTGTCTGTTCAACTCAATCTGACTACTTTGACCTATTTATTGCATTAAAGTTACATAAATTGAGCTATCTGTGATATTAAAGTCAATTGTACCCCAATAGTTGTGAAGCTGATTCCACTTATATTAACTTATCTATTATATTGATGTGACTTAAAGTAAACTGTCTGTTCAACTCAATCTGACTACTTTGACCTATTTATTGCATTAAAGTTACATAAATTGAGCTATCTGTGATATTAAAGCCAATTGTATCCCAATAGTTGTGAAGCTGATTCCATTTATAATAACTTATCTGTTATATTGATGTGACTTAAACTAAACTGTCTGTTCAACTCAATCTGACTACTTTGACCTATTTATTGCATTAAAGTTACATAAATTGAGCTATCTGTGATATTAAAGTCAATTGTACCCCAATAGTTGTGAAGCTGATTCCACTTATAATAACTTATCTGTTATATTGATGTGACTTAAACTAAACTGTCTGTTCAACTCAATCTGACTACTTTGACCTATTTATTGCATTAAAGTTACATAAATCGAACTATCTGTGATATTAAAGCCAATCGTACTCTTATATGTGTGAAACTGATGTCACTTATATTAACTTATCTGTTATATTGATGTGACTTAAACTAAACTGTCTGTTCAACTCAATCTGACTACTTTGACGTATTTATTGCATTAAAGTTACATAAATTGAGCTATATGTGATATTAAAGTCAATTGTAATCCAATAGTTGTGAAGCTGATTCCACTTATGTTAACTTATCTATTATATTGATGTGACTTAAAGTAAACTGTCTGTTCAACTCAATCTGACTACTTTGACCTATTTATTGCATTAAAGTTACATAAATTGAGCTATCTGTGATATTAAAGTCAATTGTATTCCAATATTTGTGAAGCTGATTCCACTGATATTAACTTATCTGTTATATTGATGTGACTTAAACTAAACTGTCTGTTCAACTCAATCTGACTACTTTGACCTATTTATTGCATTAAAGTTACATAAATTGAGCTATCTGTGATATTAAAGTCAATTGTAATCCAATATTTGTGAAGCTGATTCCACTTATATTAACTTATCTATTATATTGATGTGACTTAAACTAAACTGTCTGTTCAACTCAATCTGACTACTTTGACCTATTTATTGCATTAAAGTTACATAAATTGAGCTATCTGTGATATTAAAGTCAATTGTACCCCAATAGTTGTGAAGCTGATTCCACTTATATTAACTTATCTATTATATTGATGTGACTTAAAGTAAACTGTCTGTTCAACTCAATCTGACTACTTTGACCTATTTATTGCATTAAAGTTACATAAATTGAGCTATCTGTGATATTAAAGTCAATTGTATCCCAATAGTTGTGAAGCTGATTCCATTTATAATAACTTATCTGTTATATTGATGTGACTTAAACTAAACTGTCTGTTCAACTCAATCTGACTACTTTGACCTATTTATTGCATTAAAGTTACATAAATCGAACTATCTGTGATATTAAAGCCAATCGTACTCGTATATGTGTGAAACTGATGTCACTTATATTAACTTATCTGTTATATTGATGTGACTTAAACTAAACTGTCTGTTCAACTCAATCTGACTACTTTGACCTATTTATTGCATTAAAGTTACATAAATTGAGCTATCTGTGATATTAAAGTCAATTGTACCCCAATACTTGTGAAGCTGATTCCACTTATAATAACTTATCTGTTATATTGATGTGACTTAAACTAAACTGTCTGTTCAACTCAATCTGACTACTTTGACCTATTTATTGCATTAAAGTTACATAAATTGAGCTATCTGTGATATTAAAGTCAATTGTACTCCAATATTTGTGAAGCTGATTCCACTGATATTAACTTATCTGTTATGTTGATGTGACTTAAACTAAACTGTCTGTTCAACTCAATCTGACTACTTTGACCTATTTATTGCATTAAAGTTACATAAATCGAACTATCTGTGATATTAAAGCCAATCGTACTCTTATATGTGTGAAACTGATTCCACTTATAATAACTTATCTGTTATATTGATGTGACTTAAACTAAACTGTCTGTTCAACTCAATCTGACTACTTTGACCTATTTATTGCATTAAAGTTACATAAATCGAACTATCTGTGATATTAAAGCCAATCGTACTCTTATATGTGAAACTGATGTCACTTATATTAACTTATCTGTTATATTGATGTGACTTAAACTAAACTGTCTGTTCAACTCAATCTGACTACTTTGACGTATTTATTGCATTAAAGTTACATAAATTGAGCTATCTGTGATATTAAAGTCAATTGTAATCCAATAGTTGTGAAGCTGATTCCACTTATATTAACTTATCTATTATATTGATGTGACTTAAAGTAAACTGTCTGTCCAACTCAATCTGACTACTTTGACCTATTTATTGCATTAAAGTTACATAAATTGAGCTATCTGTGATATTAAAGTCAATTGTATTCCAATATTTGTGAAGCTGATTCCACTGATATTAACTTATCTGTTATATTGATGTGACTTAAACTAAACTGTCTGTTCAACTCAATCTGACTACTTTGACCTATTTATTGCATTAAAGTTACATAAATTGAGCTATCTGTGATATTAAAGTCAATTGTAATCCAATATTTGTGAAGCTGATTCCACTTATATTAACTTATCTATTATATTGATGTGACTTAAACTAAACTGTCTGTTCAACTCAATCTGACTACTTTGACCTATTTATTGCATTAAAGTTACATAAATTGAGCTATCTGTGATATTAAAGTCAATCGTACTCGTATATGTGTGAAACTGATGTCACTTATATTAACTTATCTGTTATATTGATGTGACTTAAACTAAACTGTCTGTTCAACTCAATCTGACTACTTTGACCTATTTATTGCATTAAAGTTACATAAATTGAGCTATCTGTGATATTAAAGTCAATTGTACCCCAATACTTGTGAAGCTGATTCCACTTATAATAAGTGATCTGTTATATTGATGTGACTTAAACTAAACTGTCTGTTCAACTCAATCTGACTACTTTGACCTATTTATTGCATTAAAGTTACATAAATTGAGCTATCTGTGATATTAAAGTCAATTGTACTCCAATATTTGTGAAGCTGATTCCACTGATATTAACTTATCTGTTATATTGATGTGACTTAAACTAAACTGTCTGTTCAACTCAATCTGACTACTTTGACCTATTTATTGCATTAAAGTTACATAAATCGAACTATCTGTGATATTAAAGCCAATCGTACTCTTATATGTGTGAAACTGATGTCACTTATATTAACTTATCTGTTATAATGATGTGACTTAAACTAAACTGTCTGTTCAACTCAATCTGACTACTTTGACCTATTTATTGCATTAAAGTTACATAAATTGAGCTATCTGTGATATTAAAGTCAATTGTACCCCAATACTTGTGAAGCTGATTCCACTTATAATAACTTATATGTTATATTGATGTGACTTAAACTAAACTGTCTGTTCAACTCAATCTGACTACTTTGACCTATTTATTGCATTAAAGTTACATAAATTGAGCTATCTGTGATATTAAAGTCAATTGTACTCCAATATTTGTGAAGCTGATTCCACTGATATTAACTTATCTGTTATATTGATGTGACTTAAACTAAACTGTCTGTTCAACTCAATCTGACTACTTTGACGTATTTATTGCATTAAAGTTACATAAATTGAGCTATCTGTGATATTAAAGTCAATTGTACTCCAATAGTTGTCAAGCTGATTCCACTTATATTAACTTATCTATTATATTGATGTGACTTAAACTAAACTGTCTGTTCAACTCAATCTGACTACTTTGACCTATTTATTGCATTAAAGTTACATAAATTGAGCTATCTGTGATATTAAAGTCAATTGTACCCCAATGCTTGTGAAGCTGATTCCACTTATAATAACTTATCTGTTATATTTATGTGACTTAAACTAAACTGTCTGTTCAACTCAATCTGACTACTTTGACCTATTTATTGCATTAAAGTTACATAAATTGAGCTATCTGTGATATTAAAGTCAATTGTACTCCAATATTTGTGAAGCTGATTCCACTGATATTAACTTATCTGTTATATTGATGTGACTTAAACTAAACTGTCTGTTCAACTCAATCTGACTACTTTGACCTATTTATTGCATTAAAGTTACAAAAATCGAACTATCTGTGATATTAAAGCCAATCGTACTCTTATATGTGTGAAACTGATGTCACTTATATTAACTTATCTGTTATAATGATGTGACTTAAACTAAACTGTTTGTTCAACTCAATCTGACTACTTTGACGTATTTATTGCATTAAAGTTACATAAATTGAGCTATCTGTGATATTAAAGTCAATTGTACTCCAATAGTTGTGAAGCTGATTCCACTTATATTAACTTTTCTATTATATTGATGTGACTTAAACTAAACTGTCTGTTCAACTCAATCTGACTACTTTGACCTATTTATTGCATTAAAGTTACATAAATTGAGCTATCTGTGATATTAAAGTCAATTGTACCCCAATACTTGTGAAGCTGATTCCACTTATAATAACTTATCTGTTATATTGATGTGACTTAAACTAAACTGTCTGTTCAACTCAATCTGACTACTTTGACCTATTTATTGCATTAAAGTTACATAAATTGAGCTATCTGTGATATTAAAGTCAATTGTACTCCAATATTTGTGAAGCTGATTCCACTGATATTAACTTATCTGTTATATTGATGTGACTTAAACTAAACTGTCTGTTCAACTCAATCTGACTACTTTGACGTATTTATTGCATTAAAGTTACATAAATCGAACTATCTGTGATATTAAAGCCAATCGTACTCTTATATGTGTGAAACTGATGTCACTTATATTAACTTATCTGTTATAATGATGTGACTTAAACTAAACTGTCTGTTCAACTCAATCTGACTACTTTGACCTATTTATTGCATTAAAGTTGCATAAATTGAGCTATCTGTGATATTAAAGTCAATTGTACTCCAATATTTGTGAAGCTGATTCCACTGATATTAACTTATCTGTTATATTGATGTGACTTAAACTAAACTGTCTGTTCAACTCAATCTGACTACTTTGACCTATTTATTGCATTAAAGTTACATAAATCGAACTATCTGTGATATTAAAGCCAATCGTACTCTTATATGTGTGAAACTGATGTCACTTATATTAACTTATCTGTTATAATGATGTGACTTAAACTAAACTGTCTGTTCAACTCAATCTGACTACTTTGACCTATTTATTGCATTAAAGTTGCATAAATTGAGCTATCTGTGATATTAAAGTCAATTGTACTCCAATATTTCTGAGGCTGATTCCACCGATATTAACTTATCTGTTATATTGATGTGACTTAAACTAAACTATCAGTTCAACTCAATCTGACTACTTTGACGTATTTATTGCATTAAAGTTACATAAATTGAGCTATCTGTGATATTAAAGTCAATTGTACCCCAATACTTGTGAAGCTGATTCCACTTATAATAACTTATATGTTATATTGATGTGACTTAAACTAAACTGTCTGTTCAACTCAATCTGACTACTTTGACCTATTTATTGCATTAAAGTTACATAAATTGAGCTATCTGTGATATTAAAGTCAATTGTACTCCAATATTTGTGAAGCTGATTCCACTGATATTAACTTATCTGTTATATTGATGTGACTTAAACTAAACTGTCTGTTCAACTCAATCTGACTACTTTGACCTATTTATTGCATTAAAGTTGCATAAATTGAGCTATCTGTGATATTAAAGTCAATTGTACTCCAATATTTCTGAGGCTGATTCCACCGATATTAACTTATCTGTTATATTGATGTGACTTAAACTAAACTGTCAGTTCAAATCAATCTGACTACTTTGACCTATTTATTGCATTAAAGTTACATAAATTGAGCTATCTGTGATATTAAAATCAGTTGTACACCAATAGTTGTGAAGCTGAATCCACTTATATTAACTTATCTGTTATATTGATGTGACTTAAACTAAACTGTCTGTTCAACTCAATCTGACTACTTCGACCTATTTATTGCATTAAAGTTACATAAATCGAACTATCTGTGATATTAAAGCCAATCGTACTCTTATATGTGTGAAACTGATGTCACTTATATTAACTTATCTGTTATAATGATGTGACTTAAACTAAACTGTCTGTTCAACTCAATCTGACTACTTTGACCTATTTATTGCATTAAAGTTGCATAAATTGAGCTATCTGTGATATTAAAGTCAATTGTACTCCAATATTTGTGAAGCTGATTCCACTGATATTAACTTATCTGTTATATTGATGTGACTTAAACTAAACTGTCTGTTCAACTCAATCTGACTACTTTGACCTATTTATTGCATTAAAGTTACATAAATCGAACTATCTGTGATATTAAAGCCAATCGTACTCTTATATATGTGAAACTGATGTCACTTATATTAACTTATCTGTTATAATGATGTGACTTAAACTAAACTGTCTGTTCAACTCAATCTGACTACTTTGACGTATTTATTGCATTAAAGTTACATAAATTGAGCTATCTGTGATATTAAAGTCAATTGTACTCCAATAGTTGTGAAGCTGATTCCACTTATATTAACTTTTCTATTATATTGATGTGACTTAAACTAAACTGTCTGTTCAACTCAATCTGACTACTTTGACGTATTTATTGCATTAAAGTTACATAAATTGAGCTATCTGTGATATTAAAGTCAATTGTACCCCAATACTTGTGAAACTGATTCCACTTATAATAACTTATCTGTTATATTGATGTGACTTAAACTAAACTGTCTGTTCAACTCAATCTGACTACTTTGACCTATTTATTGCATTAAAGTTGCATAAATTGAGCTATCTGTGATATTAAAGTCAATTGTACTCCAATATTTCTGAGGCTGATTCCACCGATATTAACTTATCTGTTATATTGATGTGACTTAAACTAAACTATCAGTTCAACTCAATCTGACTACTTTGACGTATTTATTGCATTAAAGTTACATAAATTGAGCTATCTGTGATATTAAAGTCAATTGTACCCCAATACTTGTGAAGCTGATTCCACTTATAATAACTTATATGTTATATTGATGTGACTTAAACTAAACTGTCTGTTCAACTCAATCTGACTACTTTGACCTATTTATTGCATTAAAGTTACATAAATTGAGCTATCTGTGATATTAAAGTCAATTGTACTCCAATATTTGTGAAGCTGATTCCACTGATATTAACTTATCTGTTATATTGATGTGACTTAAACTAAACTGTCTGTTCAACTCAATCTGACTACTTTGACCTATTTATTGCATTAAAGTTGCATAAATTGAGCTATCTGTGATATTAAAGTCAATTGTACTCCAATATTTCTGAGGCTGATTCCACCGATATTAACTTATCTGTTATATTGATGTGACTTAAACTAAACTGTCAGTTCAAATCAATCTGACTACTTTGACCTATTTATTGCATTAAAGTTACATAAATTGAGCTATCTGTGATATTAAAATCAGTTGTACACCAATAGTTGTGAAGCTGAATCCACTTATATTAACTTATCTGTTATATTGATGTGACTTAAACTAAACTGTCTGTTCAACTCAATCTGACTACTTCGACCTATTTATTGCATTAAAGTTACATAAATCGAACTATCTGTGATATTAAAGCCAATCGTACTCTTATATGTGTGAAACTGATGTCACTTATATTAACTGATCTGTTATATTGATGTGACTTAAACTAAACTGTCTGTTCAACTCAATCTGACTACTTTGACCTATTTATTGCATTAAAGTTACATAAATTGAGCTATCTGTGATATTAAAGTCAATTGTACTCCAATATTTGTGAAGCTGATTCCACTGATATTAACTTCTCTGTTATATTGATGTGACTTAAAGTAAACTGTCTGTTCAACTCAATCTGACTACTTTGACCTATTTATTGCATTAAAGTTACATAAATTGAGCTATCTGTGATATTAAAGTCAATTGTACTCCAATAGTTGTGAAGCTGATTCCACTTATAATAACTTATATGTTATATTGATGTGACTTAAACTAAACTGTCTGTTCAACTCAATCTGACTACTTTGACCTATTTATTGCATTAAAGTTACATAAATTGAGCTATCTGTGATATTAAAGTCAATTGTACTCCAATATTTGTGAAGCTGATTCCACTGATATTAACTTCTCTGTTATATTGATGTGACTTAAACTAAACTGTCTGTTCAACTCAATCTGACTACTTTGACCTATTTATTGCATTAAAGTTACATAAATTGAGCTATCTGTGATATTAAAGTCAATTGTACTCCAATAGTTGTGAAGCTGATTCCACTTATAATAACTTATATGTTATATTGATGTGACTTAAACTAAACTGTCTGTTCAACTCAATCTGACTACTTTGACCTATTTATTGCATTAAAGTTACATAAATTGAGCTATCTGTGATATTAAAGTCAATTGTACTCCAATATTTGTGAAGCTGATTCCACTGATATTAACTTATGTGTTATATTGATGTGACTTAAACTAAACTGTCTGTTCAACTCAATCTGACTACTTTGACGTATTTATTGCATTAAAGTTACATAAATTGAGCTATCTGTGATATTAAAGTCAATTGTACTCCAATAGTTGTCAAGCTGATTCCACTTATATTAACTTATCTATTATATTGATGTGACTTAAACTAAACTGTCTGTTCAACTCAATCTGACTACTTTGACGTATTTATTGCATTAAAGTTACATAAATTGAGCTATCTGTGATATTAAAGTCAATTGTACCCCAATGCTTGTGAAGCTGATTCCACTTATAATAACTTATCTGTTATATTTATGTGACTTAAACTAAACTGTCTGTTCAACTCAATCTGACTACTTTGACCTATTTATTGCATTAAAGTTACATAAATTGAGCTATCTGTGATATTAAAGTCAATTGTACTCCAATATTTGTGAAGCTGATTCCACTGATATTAACTTATCTGTTATATTGATGTGACTTAAACTAAACTGTCTGTTCAACTCAATCTGACTACTTTGACCTATTTAGTGCATTAAAGTTACATAAATCGAACTATCTGTGATATTAAAGCCAATCGTACTCTTATATGTGTGAAACTGATGTCACTTATATTAACTTATCTGTTATAATGATGTGACTTAAACTAAACTGTCTGTTCAACTCAATCTGACTACTTTGACGTATTTATTGCATTAAAGTTACATAAATTGAGCTATCTGTGATATTAAAGTCAATTGTACTCCAATAGTTGTGAAGCTGATTCCACTTATATTAACTTTTCTATTATATTGATGTGACTTAAACTAAACTGTCTGTTCAACTCAATCTGACTACTTTGACCTATTTATTGCATTAAAGTTGCATAAATTGAGCTATCTGTGATATTAAAGTCAATTGTACTCCAATATTTCTGAGGCTGATTCCACCGATATTAACTTATCTGTTATATTGATGTGACTTAAACTAAACTATCAGTTCAACTCAATCTGACTACTTTGACGTATTTATTGCATTAAAGTTACATAAATTGAGCTATCTGTGATATTAAAGTCAATTGTACCCCAATACTTGTGAAGCTGATTCCACTTATAATAACTTATATGTTATATTGATGTGACTTAAACTAAACTGTCTGTTCAACTCAATCTGACTACTTTGACCTATTTATTGCATTAAAGTTACATAAATTGAGCTATCTGTGATATTAAAGTCAATTGTACTCCAATATTTGTGAAGCTGATTCCACTGATATTAACTTATCTGTTATATTGATGTGACTTAAACTAAACTGTCTGTTCAACTCAATCTGACTACTTTGACCTATTTATTGCATTAAAGTTGCATAAATTGAGCTATCTGTGATATTAAAGTCAATTGTACTCCAATATTTCTGAGGCTGATTCCACCGATATTAACTTATCTGTTATATTGATGTGACTTAAACTAAACTGTCAGTTCAAATCAATCTGACTACTTTGACCTATTTATTGCATTAAAGTTACATAAATTGAGCTATCTGTGATATTAAAATCAGTTGTACACCAATAGTTGTGAAGCTGAATCCACTTATATTAACTTATCTGTTATATTGATGTGACTTAAACTAAACTGTCTGTTCAACTCAATCTGACTACTTCGACCTATTTATTGCATTAAAGTTACATAAATCGAACTATCTGTGATATTAAAGCCAATCGTACTCTTATATGTGTGAAACTGATGTCACTTATATTAACTGATCTGTTATATTGATGTGACTTAAACTAAACTGTCTGTTCAACTCAATCTGACTACTTTGACCTATTTATTGCATTAAAGTTACATAAATTGAGCTATCTGTGATATTAAAGTCAATTGTACTCCAATATTTGTGAAGCTGATTCCACTGATATTAACTTCTCTGTTATATTGATGTGACTTAAACTAAACTGTCTGTTCAACTCAATCTGACTACTTTGACCTATTTATTGCATTAAAGTTACATAAATTGAGCTATCTGTGATATTAAAGTCAATTGTACTCCAATAGTTGTGAAGCTGATTCCACTTATAATAACTTATATGTTATATTGATGTGACTTAAACTAAACTGTCTGTTCAACTCAATCTGACTACTTTGACCTATTTATTGCATTAAAGTTACATAAATTGAGCTATCTGTGATATTAAAGTCAATTGTACTCCAATATTTGTGAAGCTGATTCCACTGATATTAACTTATCTGTTATATTGATGTGACTTAAACTAAACTGTCTGTTCAACTCAATCTGACTACTTTGACGTATTTATTGCATTAAAGTTACATAAATTGAGCTATCTGTGATATTAAAGTCAATTGTACTCCAATAGTTGTCAAGCTGATTCCACTTATATTAACTTATCTATTATATTGATGTGACTTAAACTAAACTGTCTGTTCAACTCAATCTGACTACTTTGACGTATTTATTGCATTAAAGTTACATAAATTGAGCTATCTGTGATATTAAAGTCAATTGTACCCCAATGCTTGTGAAGCTGATTCCACTTATAATAACTTATCTGTTATATTTATGTGACTTAAACTAAACTGTCTGTTCAACTCAATCTGACTACTTTGACCTATTTATTGCATTAAAGTTACATAAATTGAGCTATCTGTGATATTAAAGTCAATTGTACTCCAATATTTGTGAAGCTGATTCCACTGATATTAACTTATCTGTTATATTGATGTGACTTAAACTAAACTGTCTGTTCAACTCAATCTGACTACTTTGACCTATTTAGTGCATTAAAGTTACATAAATCGAACTATCTGTGATATTAAAGCCAATCGTACTCTTATATGTGTGAAACTGATGTCACTTATATTAACTTATCTGTTATAATGATGTGACTTAAACTAAACTGTCTGTTCAACTCAATCTGACTACTTTGACGTATTTATTGCATTAAAGTTACATAAATTGAGCTATCTGTGATATTAAAGTCAATTGTACTCCAATAGTTGTGAAGCTGATTCCACTTATATTAACTTTTCTATTATATTGATGTGACTTAAACTAAACTGTCTGTTCAACTCAATCTGACTACTTTGACCTATTTATTGCATTAAAGTTACATAAATTGAGCTATCTGTGATATTAAAGTCAATTGTACCCCAATACTTGTGAAACTGATTCCACTTATAATAACTTATCTGTTATATTGATGTGACTTAAACTAAACTGTCTGTTCAACTCAATCTGACTACTTTGACCTATTTATTGCATTAAAGTTACATAAATTGAGCTATCTGTGATATTAAAGTCAATTGTACTCCAATATTTGTGAAGCTGATTCCACTGATATTAACTTATCTGTTATATTGATGTGACTTAAACTAAACTGTCTGTTCAACTCAATCTGACTACTTTGACCTATTTATTGCATTAAAGTTACATAAATCGAACTATCTGTGATATTAAAGCCAATCGTACTCTTATATGTGTGAAACTGATGTCACTTATATTAACTTATCTGTTATAATGATGTGACTTAAACTAAACTATCTGTTCAACTCAATCTGACTACTTTGACCTATTTATTGCATTAAAGTTACATAAATTGAGCTATCTGTGATATTAAAGTCAATTGTACTCCAATAGTTGTGAAGCTGATTCCACTTATATTAACTTATCTATTATATTGATGTGACTTAAACTAAACTGTCTGTTCAACTCAATCTGACTACTTTGACCTATTTATTGCATTAAAGTTACATAAATTGAGCTATCTGTGATATTAAAGTCAATTGTACCCCAATAGTTGTGAAGCTGATTCCACTTATAATAACTTATATGTTATATTGATGTGACTTAAACTAAACTGTCTGTTCAACTCAATCTGACTACTTTGACCTATTTATTGCATTAAAGTTACATAAATTGAGCTATCTGTGATATTAAAGTCAATTGTACTCCAATATTTGTGAAGCTGATTCCACTGATATTAACTTATCTGTTATATTGATGTGACTTAAACTAAACTGTCTGTTCAACTCAATCTGACTACTTTGACGTATTTATTGCATTAAAGTTACATAAATCGAACTATCTGTGATATTAAAGCCAATCGTACTCTTATATGTGTGAAACTGATGTCACTTATATTAACTTATCTGTTATAATGATGTGACTTAAACTAAACTGTCTGTTCAACTCAATCTGACTACTTTGACCTATTTATTGCATTAAAGTTGCATCAATTGAGCTATCTGTGATATTAAAGTCAATTGTACTTCAATATTTCTGAGGCTGATTCCACCGATATTAACTTATCTGTTATATTGATGTGACTTAAACTAAACTGTCAGTTCAACTCAATCTGACTACTTTGACCTATTTATTGCATTAAAGTTACATAAATTGAGCTATCTGTGATATTAAAGTCAATTGTACCCCAATAGTTGTGAAGCTGATTCCACTTATAATAACTTATATGTTATATTGATGTGACTTAAACTAAACTGTCTGTTCAACTCAATCTGACTACTTTGACCTATTTATTGCATTAAAGTTACATAAATTGAGCTATCTGTGATATTAAAGTCAATTGTACTCCAATATTTCTGAGGCTGATTCCACCGATATTAACTTATCTGTTATATTGATGTGACTTAAACTAAACTGTCAGTTCAACTCAATCTGACTACTTTGACCTATTTATTGCATTAAAGTTACATAAATTGAGCTATCTGTGATATTAAAATCAGTTGTACACCAATAGTTGTGAAGCTGAATCCACTTATATTAACTTATCTGTTATATTGATGTGACTTAAACTAAACTGTCTGTTCAACTCAATCTGACTACTTCGACCTATTTATTGCATTAACGTTACATAAATCGAACTATCTGTGATATTAAAGCCAATCGTACTCTTATATGTGTGAAACTGATGTCACTTATATTAACTGATCTGTTATATTGATGTGACTTAAACTAAACTGTCTGTTCAACTCAATCTGACTACTTTGACCTATTTATTGCATTAAAGTTACATAAATTGAGCTATCTGGGATATTAAAGTCAATTGTAATCCAATATTTGTGAAGCTGATTCCACTGATATTAACTTCTCTGTTATATTGATGTGACTTAAACTAAACTGTCTGTTCAACTCAATCTGACTACTTTGACCTATTTATTGCATTAAAGTTACATAAATTGAGCTATCTGTGATATTAAAGTCAATTGTACTAAAAATAAAAGGGAAGCTGATTCCACTGATATTAACTTCTCTGTAATATTGATGTGACTTAAACTAAACTGTCTGTTCAACTCAATCTGACTACTTTGACCTATTTATTGCATTAAAGTTACATAAATTGAGCTATCTGTGATATTAAAGCCAATCGTACTCTTATATGTGTGAAACTGATCTCACTTATATTAACTTATCTGTTATATTGATGTGACTTAAACTAAACTGTCTGTTCAACTCAATCTGACTACTTTGACGTATTTATTGCATTAAAGTTACATAAATTGAGCTATCTGTGATATTAAAGTCAATTGTACTCCAATAGTTGTGAAGCTGATTCCACTTATATTAACTTATCTATTATATTGATGTGACTTAAACTAAACTGTCTGTTCAACTCAATCTGACTACTTTGACCTATTTATTGCATTAAAGTTACATAAATTGAGCTATCTGTGATATTAAAGTCAATTGTACCCCAATACTTGTGAAGCTGATTCCACTTATAATAACTTATCTGTTATATTGATGTGACATAAACTAAACTGTCTGTTCAACTCAATCTGACTACTTTGACCTATTTATTGCATTAAAGTTACATAAATCGAACTATCTGTGATATTAAAGCCAATCGTACTCTTATATGTGTGAAACTGATGTCACTTATATTAACTTATCTGTTATATTGATGTGACTTAAACTAAACTGTCTGTTCAACTCAATCTGACTACTTTGACGTATTTATTGCATTAAAGTTACATAAATTGAGCTATCTGTGATATTAAAGTCAATTGTACTCCAATAGTTGTGAAGCTGATTCCACTGATATTAACTTATATGTTATATTGATGTGACTTAAACTAAACTGTCTGTTCAAGTCAATCTGACTACTTTGACCTATTTATTGCATTAAAGTTACATAAATTGAGCTATCTGTGATATTAAAGTCAATTGTACCCCAATACTTGTGAAGCTGATTCCACTTATAATAACTTATATGTTATATTGATGTGACTTAAACTAAACTGTCTGTTCAAGTCAATCTGACTACTTTGACCTATTTATTGCATTAAAGTTACATAAATTGAGCTATCTGTGATATTAAAGTCAATTGTACTCCAATATTTGTGAAGCTGATTCCACTGATATTAACTTATCTGTTATATTGATGTGACTTAAACTAAACTGTCTGTTCAACTCAATCTGACTACTTTGACCTATTTATTGCATTAAAGTTGCATCAATTGAGCTATCTGTGATATTAAAGTCAATTGTACTTCAATATTTCTGAGGCTGATTCCACCGATATTAACTTATCTGTTATATTGATGTGACTTAAACTAAACTGTCAGTTCAACTCAATCTGACTACTTTGACCTATTTATTGCATTAAAGTTACATAAATTGAGCTATCTGTGATATTAAAGTCAATTGTACCCCAATACTTGTGAAGCTGATTCCACTTATAATAACTTATATGTTATATTGATGTGACTTAAACTAAACTGTCTGTTCAACTCAATCTGACTACTTTGACCTATTTATTGCATTAAAGTTACATAAATTGAGCTATCTGTGATATTAAAGTAAATTGTACTCCAATATTTCTGAGGCTGATTCCACCGATATTAACTTATCTGTTATATTGATGTGACTTAAACTAAACTGTCAGTTCAAATCAATCTGACTACTTTGACCTATTTATTGCATTAAAGTTACATAAATTGAGCTATCTGTGATATTAAAATCAGTTGTACACCAATAGTTGTGAAGCTGAATCCACTTATATTAACTTATCTGTTATATTGATGTGACTTAAACTAAACTGTCTGTTCAACTCAATCTGACTACTTCGACCTATTTATTGCATTAAAGTTACATAAATCGAACTATCTGTGATATTAAAGCCAATCGTACTCTTATATGTGTGAAACTGATGTCACTTATATTAACTGATCTGTTATATTGATGTGACTTAAACTAAACTGTCTGTTCAACTCAATCTGACTACTTTGACCTATTTATTGCATTAAAGTTACATAAATTGAGCTATCTGTGATATTAAAGTCAATTGTAATCCAATATTTGTGAAGCTGATTCCACTGATATTAACTTCTCTGTTATATTGATGTGACTTAAACTAAACTGTCTGTTCAACTCAATCTGACTACTTTGACCTATTTATTGCATTAAAGTTACATAAATTGAGCTATCTGTGATATTAAAGTCAATTGTACTCCAATATTTGTCAAGCTGATTCCACTGATATTAACTTCTCTGTAATATTGATGTGACTTAAACTAAACTGTCTGTTCAACTCAATCTGACTACTTTGACCTATTTATTGCATTAAAGTTACATAAATTGAGCTATCTGTGATATTAAAGCCAATCGTACTCTTATATGTGTGAAACTGATCTCACTTATATTAACTTATCTGTTATATTGATGTGACTTAAACTAAACTGTCTGTTCAACTCAATCTGACTACTTTGACGTATTTATTGCATTAAAGTTACATAAATTGAGCTATCTGTGATATTAAAGTCAATTGTACTCCAATAGTTGTGAAGCTGATTCCACTTATATTAACTTATCTATTATATTGATGTGACTTAAACTAAACTGTCTGTTCAACTCAATCTGACTACTTTGACGTATTTATTGCATTAAAGTTACATAAATTGAGCTATCTGTGATATTAAAGTCAATTGTACCCCAATACTTGTGAAGCTGATTCCACTTATAATAACTTATCTGTTATATTGATGTGACATAAACTAAACTGTCTGTTCAACTCAATCTGACTACTTTGACCTATTTATTGCATTAAAGTTACATAAATCGAACTATCTGTGATATTAAAGCCAATCGTACTCTTATATGTGTGAAACTGATCTCACTTATATTAACTTATCTGTTATATTGATGTGACTTAAACTAAACTGTCTGTTCAACTCAATCTGACTACTTTGACGTATTTATTGCATTAAAGTTACATAAATTGAGCTATCTGTGATATTAAAGTCAATTGTACTCCAATAGTTGTGAAGCTGATTCCACTTATATTAACTTATCTATTATATTGATGTGACTTAAACTAAACTGTCTGTTCAACTCAATCTGACTACTTTGACGTATTTATTGCATTAAAGTTACATAAATTGAGCTATCTGTGATATTAAAGTCAATTGTACCCCAATACTTGTGAAGCTGATTCCACTTATAATAACTTATCTGTTATATTGATGTGACATAAACTAAACTGTCTGTTCAACTCAATCTGACTACTTTGACCTATTTATTGCATTAAAGTTACATAAATCGAACTATCTGTGATATTAAAGCCAATCGTACTCTTATAAGTGTGAAACTGATGTCACTTATATTAACTTATCTGTTATAATGATGTGACTTAAACTAAACTGTCTGTTCAACTCAATCTGACTACTTTGACGTATTTATTGCATTAAAGTTACATAAATTGAGCTATCTGTGATATTAAAGTCAATTGTACTCCAATAGTTGTGAAGCTGATTCCACTTATATTAACTTTTCTATTATATTGATGTGACTTAAACTAAACTGTCTGTTCAACTCAATCTGACTACTTTGACCTATTTATTGCATTAAAGTTGCATAAATTGAGCTATCTGTGATATTAAAGTCAATTGTGCTCCAATATTTCTGAGGCTGATTCCACCGATATTAACTTATCTGTTATATTGATGTGACTTAAACTAAACTATCAGTTCAACTCAATCTGACTACTTTGACGTATTTATTGCATTAAAGTTACATAAATTGAGCTATCTGTGATATTAAAGTCAATTGTACCCCAATACTTGTGAAGCTGATTCCACTTATAATAACTTATATGTTATATTGATGTGACTTAAACTAAACTGTCTGTTCAACTCAATCTGACTACTTTGACCTATTTATTGCATTAAAGTTACATAAATTGAGCTATCTGTGATATTAAAGTCAATTGTACTCCAATATTTGTGAAGCTGATTCCACTGATATTAACTTATCTGTTATATTGATGTGACTTAAACTAAACTGTCTGTTCAACTCAATCTGACTACTTTGACCTATTTATTGCATTAAAGTTGCATAAATTGAGCTATCTGTGATATTAAAGTCAATTGTACTCCAATATTTCTGAGGCTGATTCCACCGATATTAACTTATCTGTTATATTGATGTGACTTAAACTAAACTGTCAGTTCAAATCAATCTGACTACTTTGACCTATTTATTGCATTAAAGTTACATAAATTGAGCTATCTGTGATATTAAAATCAGTTGTACACCAATAGTTGTGAAGCTGAATCCACTTATATTAACTTATCTGTTATATTGATGTGACTTAAACTAAACTGTCTGTTCAACTCAATCTGACTACTTCGACCTATTTATTGCATTAAAGTTACATAAATCGAACTATCTGTGATATTAAAGCCAATCGTACTCTTATATGTGTGAAACTGATGTCACTTATATTAACTGATCTGTTATATTGATGTGACTTAAACTAAACTGTCTGTTCAACTCAATCTGACTACTTTGACCTATTTATTGCATTAAAGTTACATAAATTGAGCTATCTGTGATATTAAAGTCAATTGTACTCCAATATTTGTGAAGCTGATTCCACTGATATTAACTTCTCTGTTATATTGATGTGACTTAAACTAAACTGTCTGTTCAACTCAATCTGACTACTTTGACCTATTTATTGCATTAAAGTTACATAAATTGAGCTATCTGTGATATTAAAGTCAATTGTACTCCAATAGTTGTGAAGCTGATTCCACTTATAATAACTTATATGTTATATTGATGTGACTTAAACTAAACTGTCTGTTCAACTCAATCTGACTACTTTGACCTATTTATTGCATTAAAGTTACATAAATTGAGCTATCTGTGATATTAAAGTCAATTGTACTCCAATAGTTGTCAAGCTGATTCCACTTATATTAACTTATCTATTATATTGATGTGACTTAAACTAAACTGTCTGTTCAACTCAATCTGACTACTTTGACGTATTTATTGCATTAAAGTTACATAAATTGAGCTATCTGTGATATTAAAGTCAATTGTACTCCAATAGTTGTCAAGCTGATTCCACTTATATTAACTTATCTATTATATTGATGTGACTTAAACTAAACTGTCTGTTCAACTCAATCTGACTACTTTGACGTATTTATTGCATTAAAGTTACATAAATTGAGCTATCTGTGATATTAAAGTCAATTGTACCCCAATGCTTGTGAAGCTGATTCCACTTATAATAACTTATCTGTTATATTTATGTGACTTAAACTAAACTGTCTGTTCAACTCAATCTGACTACTTTGACCTATTTATTGCATTAAAGTTACATAAATTGAGCTATCTGTGATATTAAAGTCAATTGTACTCCAATATTTGTGAAGCTGATTCCACTGATATTAACTTATCTGTTATATTGATGTGACTTAAACTAAACTGTCTGTTCAACTCAATCTGACTACTTTGACCTATTTAGTGCATTAAAGTTACATAAATCGAACTATCTGTGATATTAAAGCCAATCGTACTCTTATATGTGTGAAACTGATGTCACTTATATTAACTTATCTGTTATAATGATGTGACTTAAACTAAACTGTCTGTTCAACTCAATCTGACTACTTTGACGTATTTATTGCATTAAAGTTACATAAATTGAGCTATCTGTGATATTAAAGTCAATTGTACTCCAATAGTTGTGAAGCTGATTCCACTTATATTAACTTTTCTATTATATTGATGTGACTTAAACTAAACTGTCTGTTCAACTCAATCTGACTACTTTGACGTATTTATTGCATTAAAGTTACATAAATTGAGCTATCTGTGATATTAAAGTCAATTGTACCCCAATACTTGTGAAACTGATTCCACTTATAATAACTTATCTGTTATATTGATGTGACTTAAACTAAACTGTCTGTTCAACTCAATCTGACTACTTTGACCTATTTATTGCATTAAAGTTACATAAATTGAGCTATCTGTGATATTAAAGTCAATTGTACTCCAATATTTGTGAAGCTGATTCCACTGATATTAACTTATCTGTTATATTGATGTGACTTAAACTAAACTGTCTGTTCAACTCAATCTGACTACTTTGACCTATTTATTGCATTAAAGTTACATAAATCGAACTATCTGTGATATTAAAGCCAATCGTACTCTTATATGTGTGAAACTGATGTCACTTATATTAACTTATCTGTTATAATGATGTGACTTAAACTAAACTATCTGTTCAACTCAATCTGACTACTTTGACCTATTTATTGCATTAAAGTTACATAAATTGAGCTATCTGTGATATTAAAGTCAATTGTACTCCAATAGTTGTGAAGCTGATTCCACTTATATTAACTTATCTATTATATTGATGTGACTTAAACTAAACTGTCTGTTCAACTCAATCTGACTACTTTGACCTATTTATTGCATTAAAGTTACATAAATTGAGCTATCTGTGATATTAAAGTCAATTGTACCCCAATAGTTGTGAAGCTGATTCCACTTATAATAACTTATATGTTATATTGATGTGACTTAAACTAAACTGTCTGTTCAACTCAATCTGACTACTTTGACCTATTTATTGCATTAAAGTTACATAAATTGAGCTATCTGTGATATTAAAATCAGTTGTACACCAATAGTTGTGAAGCTGAATCCACTTATATTAACTTATCTGTTATATTGATGTGACTTAAACTAAACTGTCTGTTCAACTCAATCTGACTACTTCGACCTATTTATTGCATTAACGTTACATAAATCGAACTATCTGTGATATTAAAGCCAATCGTACTCTTATATGTGTGAAACTGATGTCACTTATATTAACTGATCTGTTATATTGATGTGACTTAAACTAAACTGTCTGTTCAACTCAATCTGACTACTTTGACCTATTTATTGCATTAAAGTTACATAAATTGAGCTATCTGGGATATTAAAGTCAATTGTAATCCAATATTTGTGAAGCTGATTCCACTGATATTAACTTCTCTGTTATATTGATGTGACTTAAACTAAACTGTCTGTTCAACTCAATCTGACTACTTTGACCTATTTATTGCATTAAAGTTACATAAATTGAGCTATCTGTGATATTAAAGTCAATTGTACTCCAATATTTGTGAAGCTGATTCCACTGATATTAACTTCTCTGTAATATTGATGTGACTTAAACTAAACTGTCTGTTCAACTCAATCTGACTACTTTGACCTATTTATTGCATTAAAGTTACATAAATTGAGCTATCTGTGATATTAAAGCCAATCGTACTCTTATATGTGTGAAACTGATCTCACTTATATTAACTTATCTGTTATATTGATGTGACTTAAACTAAACTGTCTGTTCAACTCAATCTGACTACTTTGACGTATTTATTGCATTAAAGTTACATAAATTGAGCTATCTGTGATATTAAAGTCAATTGTACTCCAATAGTTGTGAAGCTGATTCCACTTATATTAACTTATCTATTATATTGATGTGACTTAAACTAAACTGTCTGTTCAACTCAATCTGACTACTTTGACCTATTTATTGCATTAAAGTTACATAAATTGAGCTATCTGTGATATTAAAGTCAATTGTACCCCAATACTTGTGAAGCTGATTCCACTTATAATAACTTATCTGTTATATTGATGTGACATAAACTAAACTGTCTGTTCAACTCAATCTGACTACTTTGACCTATTTATTGCATTAAAGTTACATAAATCGAACTATCTGTGATATTAAAGCCAATCGTACTCTTATATGTGTGAAACTGATGTCACTTATATTAACTTATCTGTTATATTGATGTGACTTAAACTAAACTGTCTGTTCAACTCAATCTGACTACTTTGACGTATTTATTGCATTAAAGTTACATAAATTGAGCTATCTGTGATATTAAAGTCAATTGTACTCCAATAGTTGTGAAGCTGATTCCACTGATATTAACTTATATGTTATATTGATGTGACTTAAACTAAACTGTCTGTTCAACTCAATCTGACTACTTTGACCTATTTATTGCATTAAAGTTACATAAATTGAGCTATCTGTGATATTAAAGTCAATTGTACCCCAATACTTGTGAAGCTGATTCCACTTATAATAACTTATATGTTATATTGATGTGACTTAAACTAAACTGTCTGTTCAAGTCAATCTGACTACTTTGACCTATTTATTGCATTAAAGTTACATAAATTGAGCTATCTGTGATATTAAAGTCAATTGTACTCCAATATTTGTGAAGCTGATTCCACTGATATTAACTTATCTGTTATATTGATGTGACTTAAACTAAACTGTCTGTTCAACTCAATCTGACTACTTTGACCTATTTATTGCATTAAAGTTGCATCAATTGAGCTATCTGTGATATTAAAGTCAATTGTACTTCAATATTTCTGAGGCTGATTCCACCGATATTAACTTATCTGTTATATTGATGTGACTTAAACTAAACTGTCAGTTCAACTCAATCTGACTACTTTGACCTATTTATTGCATTAAAGTTACATAAATTGAGCTATCTGTGATATTAAAGTCAATTGTACCCCAATACTTGTGAAGCTGATTCCACTTATAATAACTTATATGTTATATTGATGTGACTTAAACTAAACTGTCTGTTCAACTCAATCTGACTACTTTGACCTATTTATTGCATTAAAGTTACATAAATTGAGCTATCTGTGATATTAAAGTAAATTGTACTCCAATATTTCTGAGGCTGATTCCACCGATATTAACTTATCTGTTATATTGATGTGACTTAAACTAAACTGTCAGTTCAACTCAATCTGACTACTTTGACCTATTTATTGCATTAAAGTTACATAAATTGAGCTATCTGTGATATTAAAATCAGTTGTACACCAATAGTTGTGAAGCTGAATCCACTTATATTAACTTATCTGTTATATTGATGTGACTTAAACTAAACTGTCTGTTCAACTCAATCTGACTACTTCGACCTATTTATTGCATTAAAGTTACATAAATCGAACTATCTGTGATATTAAAGCCAATCGTACTCTTATATGTGTGAAACTGATGTCACTTATATTAACTGATCTGTTATATTGATGTGACTTAAACTAAACTGTCTGTTCAACTCAATCTGACTACTTTGACCTATTTATTGCATTAAAGTTACATAAATTGAGCTATCTGTGATATTAAAGTCAATTGTAATCCAATATTTGTGAAGCTGATTCCACTGATATTAACTTCTCTGTTATATTGATGTGACTTAAACTAAACTGTCTGTTCAACTCAATCTGACTACTTTGACCTATTTATTGCATTAAAGTTACATAAATTGAGCTATCTGTGATATTAAAGTCAATTGTACTCCAATATTTGTGAAGCTGATTCCACTGATATTAACTTCTCTGTAATATTGATGTGACTTAAACTAAACTGTCTGTTCAACTCAATCTGACTACTTTGACCTATTTATTGCATTAAAGTTACATAAATTGAGCTATCTGTGATATTAAAGCCAATCGTACTCTTATATGTGTGAAACTGATCTCACTTATATTAACTTATCTGTTATATTGATGTGACTTAAACTAAACTGTCTGTTCAACTCAATCTGACTACTTTGACGTATTTATTGCATTAAAGTTACATAAATTGAGCTATCTGTGATATTAAAGTCAATTGTACTCCAATAGTTGTGAAGCTGATTCCACTTATATTAACTTATCTATTATATTGATGTGACTTAAACTAAACTGTCTGTTCAACTCAATCTGACTACTTTGACCTATTTATTGCATTAAAGTTACATAAATTGAGCTATCTGTGATATTAAAGTCAATTGTACCCCAATACTTGTGAAGCTGATTCCACTTATAATAACTTATCTGTTATATTGATGTGACATAAACTAAACTGTCTGTTCAACTCAATCTGACTACTTTGACCTATTTATTGCATTAAAGTTACATAAATCGAACTATCTGTGATATTAAAGCCAATCGTACTCTTATATGTGTGAAACTGATGTCACTTATATTAACTTATCTGTTATATTGATGTGACTTAAACTAAACTGTCTGTTCAACTCAATCTGACTACTTTGACGTATTTATTGCATTAAAGTTACATAAATTGAGCTATCTGTGATATTAAAGTCAATTGTACTCCAATAGTTGTGAAGCTGATTCCACTGATATTAACTTATATGTTATATTGATGTGACTTAAACTAAACTGTCTGTTCAAGTCAATCTGACTACTTTGACCTATTTATTGCATTAAAGTTACATAAATTGAGCTATCTGTGATATTAAAGTCAATTGTACTCCAATACTTGTGAAGCTGATTCCACTTATAATAACTTATCTGTTATATTGATGTGACTTAAACTAAACTGTCTGTTCAACTCAATCTGACTACTTTGACCTATTTATTGCATTAAAGTTACATAAATTGAGCTATCTGTGATATTAAAGTCAATTGTACCCCAATACTTGTGAAGCTGATTCCACTTATAATAACTTATATGTTATATTGATGTGACTTAAACTAAACTGTCTGTTCAACTCAATCTGACTACTTTGACCTATTTATTGCATTAAAGTTACATAAATTGAGCTATCTGTGATATTAAAGTAAATTGTACTCCAATATTTCTGAGGCTGATTCCACCGATATTAACTTATCTGTTATATTGATGTGACTTAAACTAAACTGTCAGTTCAACTCAATCTGACTACTTTGACCTATTTATTGCATTAAAGTTACATAAATTGAGCTATCTGTGATATTAAAATCAGTTGTACACCAATAGTTGTGAAGCTGAATCCACTTATATTAACTTATCTGTTATATTGATGTGACTTAAACTAAACTGTCTGTTCAACTCAATCTGACTACTTCGACCTATTTATTGCATTAAAGTTACATAAATCGAACTATCTGTGATATTAAAGCCAATCGTACTCTTATATGTGTGAAACTGATGTCACTTATATTAACTGATCTGTTATATTGATGTGACTTAAACTAAACTGTCTGTTCAACTCAATCTGACTACTTTGACCTATTTATTGCATTAAAGTTACATAAATTGAGCTATCTGTGATATTAAAGTCAATTGTAATCCAATATTTGTGAAGCTGATTCCACTGATATTAACTTCTCTGTTATATTGATGTGACTTAAACTAAACTGTCTGTTCAACTCAATCTGACTACTTTGACCTATTTATTGCATTAAAGTTACATAAATTGAGCTATCTGTGATATTAAAGTCAATTGTACTCCAATATTTGTGAAGCTGATTCCACTGATATTAACTTCTCTGTAATATTGATGTGACTTAAACTAAACTGTCTGTTCAACTCAATCTGACTACTTTGACCTATTTATTGCATTAAAGTTACATAAATTGAGCTATCTGTGATATTAAAGCCAATCGTACTCTTATATGTGTGAAACTGATCTCACTTATATTAACTTATCTGTTATATTGATGTGACTTAAACTAAACTGTCTGTTCAACTCAATCTGACTACTTTGACGTATTTATTGCATTAAAGTTACATAAATTGAGCTATCTGTGATATTAAAGTCAATTGTACTCCAATAGTTGTGAAGCTGATTCCACTTATATTAACTTATCTATTATATTGATGTGACTTAAACTAAACTGTCTGTTCAACTCAATCTGACTACTTTGACCTATTTATTGCATTAAAGTTACATAAATTGAGCTATCTGTGATATTAAAGTCAATTGTACCCCAATACTTGTGAAGCTGATTCCACTTATAATAACTTATCTGTTATATTGATGTGACATAAACTAAACTGTCTGTTCAACTCAATCTGACTACTTTGACCTATTTATTGCATTAAAGTTACATAAATCGAACTATCTGTGATATTAAAGCCAATCGTACTCTTATATGTGTGAAACTGATGTCACTTATATTAACTTATCTGTTATATTGATGTGACTTAAACTAAACTGTCTGTTCAACTCAATCTGACTACTTTGACGTATTTATTGCATTAAAGTTACATAAATTGAGCTATCTGTGATATTAAAGTCAATTGTACTCCAATAGTTGTGAAGCTGATTCCACTGATATTAACTTATATGTTATATTGATGTGACTTAAACTAAACTGTCTGTTCAAGTCAATCTGACTACTTTGACCTATTTATTGCATTAAAGTTACATAAATTGAGCTATCTGTGATATTAAAGTCAATTGTACTCCAATACTTGTGAAGCTGATTCCACTTATAATAACTTATCTGTTATATTGATGTGACTTAAACTAAACTGTCTGTTCAACTCAATCTGACTACTTTGACCTATTTATTGCATTAAAGTTGCATAAATTGAGTTATCTGTGATATTAAAGTCAATTGTACTCCAATAATTCTGAGGCTGATTCCACCGATATTAACTTATCTGTTATATTGATGTGACTTAAACTAAACTGTCAGTTCAACTCAATCTGACTACTTTGACCTATTTATTGCATTAAAGTTACATAAATTGAGCTATCTGTGATATTAAAATCAGTTGTACACCAATAGTTGTGAAGCTGAATCCACTTATATTAACTTATCTGTTATATTGATGTGACTTAAACTAAACTGTCTGTTCAACTCAATCTGACTACTTCGACCTATTTATTGCATTAAAGTTACATAAATCGAACTATCTGTGATATTAAAGCCAATCGTACTCTTATATGTGTGAAACTGATGTCACTTATATTAACTGATCTGTTATATTGATGTGACTTAAACTAAACTGTCTGTTCAACTCAATCTGACTACTTTGACCTATTTATTGCATTAAAGTTACATAAATTGAGCTATCTGTGATATTAAAGTCAATTGTAATCCAATATTTGTGAAGCTGATTCCACTGATATTAACTTCTCTGTTATATTGATGTGACTTAAACTAAACTGTCTGTTCAACTCAATCTGACTACTTTGACCTATTTATTGCATTAAAGTTACATAAATTGAGCTATCTGTGATATTAAAGTCAATTGTACTCCAATATTTGTGAAGCTGATTCCACTGATATTAACTTCTCTGTTATATTGATGTGACTTAAACTAAACTGTCTGTTCAACTCAATCTGACTACTTTGACCTATTTATTGCATTAAAGTTACATAAATTGAGCTATCTGTGATATTAAAGTCAATTGTACCCCAATAGTTGTGAAGCTGATTTCACTTATAATAACTTATCTGTTATATTGATGTGACTTAAACTAAACTGTCTGTTCAACTCAATCTGACTACTTTGACCTATTTATTGCATTAAAGTTACATAAATCGAACTATCTGTGATATTAAAGCCAATCGTACTCTTATATGTGTGAAACTGATCTCACTTATATTAACTTATCTGTTATATTGATGTGACTTAAACTAAACTGTCTGTTCAACTCAATCTGACTACTTTGACGTATTTATTGCATTAAAGTTACATAAATTGAGCTATCTGTGATATTAAAGTCAATTGTACTCCAATAGTTGTGAAGCTGATTCCACTTATATTAACTTATCTATTATATTGATGTGACTTAAACTAAACTGTCTGTTCAACTCAATCTGACTACTTTGACCTATTTATTGCATTAAAGTTACATAAATTGAGCTATCTGTGATATTAAAGTCAATTGTACCCCAATAGTTGTGAAGCTGATTCCACTTATAATAACTTATCTGTTATATTGATGTGACTTAAACTAAACTGTCTGTTCAACTCAATCTGTCTACTTTGACCTATTTATTGCATTAAAGTTACATAAATTGAGCTATCTGTGATATTAAAGTCAATTGTACCCCAATAGTTGTGAAGCTAATTCCACTTATAATAACTTGTCTGTTATATTGATGTGACTTAAACTAAACTGTCTGTTCAACTCAATCTGACTACTTTGACCTATTTATTGCATTAAAGTTACATAAATCGAACTATCTGTGATATTAAAGCCAATCGTACTCTTATATGTGTGAAACTGATGTCACTTATATTAACTGATCTGTTATATTGATGTGACTTAAACTAAACTGTCTGTTCAACTCAATCTGACTACTTTGACGTATTTATTGCATTAAAGTTACATAAATTGAGCTATCTGTGATATTAAAGTCAATTGTACTCCAATAGTTGTGAAGCTGATTCCACTGATATTAACTTATCTATTATATCGATGTGACTTAAACTAAACTGTCTGTTCAAGTCAATCTGACTACTTTGACCTATTTATTGCATTAAAGTTACATAAATTGAGCTATCTGTGATATTAAAGTCAATTGTACCTCAATACTTGTGAAGCTGATTCCACTTATAATAACTTATATGTTATATTGATGTGACTTAAACTAAACTGTCTGTTCAACTCAATCTGACTACTTTGACCTATTTATTGCATTAAAGTTACATAAATTGAGCTATTTGTGATATTAAAGTCAATTGTACTCCAATATTTGTGAAGCTGATTCCACTGATATTAACTTATCTGTTATATTGATGTGACTTAAACTAAACTGTCTGTTCAACTCAATCTGACTACTTTGACCTATTTATTGCATTAAAGTTGCATAAATTGAGCTATCTGTGATATTAAAGTCAATTGTACTCCAATATTTCTGAGGCTGATTCCACCGATATTAACTTATCTGTTATATTGATGTGACTTAAACTAAACTGTCAGTTCAACTCAATCTGACTACTTTGACCTATTTATTGCATTAAAGTTACATAAATTGAGCTATCTGTGATATTAAAATCAGTTGTACACCAATAGTTGTGAAGCTGAATCCACTTATATTAACTTATCTGTTATATTGATGTGACTTAAACTAAACTGTCTGTTCAACTCAATCTGACTACTTTGACCTATTTATTGCATTAAAGTTACATAAATCGAACTATCTGTGATATTAAAGCCAATCGCACTCTTATATGTGTGAAACTGATCTCACTTATATTAACTTATCTGTTATATTGATGTGACTTAAACTAAACTGTCTGTTCAACTCAATCTGACTACTTTGACGTATTTATTGCATTAAAGTTACATAAATTGAGCTATCTGTGATATTAAAGTCAATTGTACCCCAATACTTGTGAAGCTGATTCCACTTATAATAACTTATCTGTTATATTGATGTGACTTAAACTAAACTGTCTGTTCAACTCAATCTGTCTACTTTGACCTATTTATTGCATTAAAGTTACATAAATTGAGCTATCTGTGATATTAAAGTCAATTGTACCCCAATAGTTGTGAAGCTAATTCCACTTATAATAACTTGTCTGTTATATTGATGTGACTTAAACTAAACTGTCTGTTCAACTCAATCTGACTACTTCGACCTATTTATTGCATTAAAGTTACATAAATCGAACTATCTGTGATATTAAAGCCAATCGTACTCTTATATGTGTGAAACTGATGTCACTTATATTAACTGATCTGTTATATTGATGTGACTTAAACTAAACTGTCTGTTCAACTCAATCTGACTACTTTGACCTATTTATTGCATTAAAGTTACATAAATTGAGCTATCTGTGATATTAAAGTCAATTGTACTCCAATATTTGTGAAGCTGATTCCACTGATATTAACTTCTCTGTTATATTGATGTGACTTAAACTAAACTGTCTGTTCAACTCAATCTGACTACTTTGACCTATTTATTGCATTAAAGTTACATAAATTGAGCTATCTGTGATATTAAAGTCAATTGTACTCCAATAGTTGTGAAGCTGATTCCACTTATAATAACTTATATGTTATATTGATGTGACTTAAACTAAACTGTCTGTTCAACTCAATCTGACTACTTTGACCTATTTATTGCATTAAAGTTACATAAATTGAGCTATCTGTGATATTAAAGTCAATTGTACTCCAATATTTGTGAAGCTGATTCCACTGATATTAACTTATCTGTTATATTGATGTGACTTAAACTAAACTGTCTGTTCAACTCAATCTGACTACTTTGACGTATTTATTGCATTAAAGTTACATAAATTGAGCTATCTGTGATATTAAAGTCAATTGTACTCCAATAGTTGTCAAGCTGATTCCACTTATATTAACTTATCTATTATATTGATGTGACTTAAACTAAACTGTCTGTTCAACTCAATCTGACTACTTTGACGTATTTATTGCATTAAAGTTACATAAATTGAGCTATCTGTGATATTAAAGTCAATTGTACCCCAATGCTTGTGAAGCTGATTCCACTTATAATAACTTATCTGTTATATTTATGTGACTTAAACTAAACTGTCTGTTCAACTCAATCTGACTACTTTGACCTATTTATTGCATTAAAGTTACATAAATTGAGCTATCTGTGATATTAAAGTCAATTGTACTCCAATATTTGTGAAGCTGATTCCACTGATATTAACTTATCTGTTATATTGATGTGACTTAAACTAAACTGTCTGTTCAACTCAATCTGACTACTTTGACCTATTTAGTGCATTAAAGTTACATAAATCGAACTATCTGTGATATTAAAGCCAATCGTACTCTTATATGTGTGAAACTGATGTCACTTATATTAACTTATCTGTTATAATGATGTGACTTAAACTAAACTGTCTGTTCAACTCAATCTGACTACTTTGACGTATTTATTGCATTAAAGTTACATAAATTGAGCTATCTGTGATATTAAAGTCAATTGTACTCCAATAGTTGTGAAGCTGATTCCACTTATATTAACTTTTCTATTATATTGATGTGACTTAAACTAAACTGTCTGTTCAACTCAATCTGACTACTTTGACGTATTTATTGCATTAAAGTTACATAAATTGAGCTATCTGTGATATTAAAGTCAATTGTACCCCAATACTTGTGAAACTGATTCCACTTATAATAACTTATCTGTTATATTGATGTGACTTAAACTAAACTGTCTGTTCAACTCAATCTGACTACTTTGACCTATTTATTGCATTAAAGTTACATAAATTGAGCTATCTGTGATATTAAAGTCAATTGTACTCCAATATTTGTGAAGCTGATTCCACTGATATTAACTTATCTGTTATATTGATGTGACTTAAACTAAACTGTCTGTTCAACTCAATCTGACTACTTTGACCTATTTATTGCATTAAAGTTACATAAATCGAACTATCTGTGATATTAAAGCCAATCGTACTCTTATATGTGTGAAACTGATGTCACTTATATTAACTTATCTGTTATAATGATGTGACTTAAACTAAACTATCTGTTCAACTCAATCTGACTACTTTGACCTATTTATTGCATTAAAGTTACATAAATTGAGCTATCTGTGATATTAAAGTCAATTGTACTCCAATAGTTGTGAAGCTGATTCCACTTATATTAACTTATCTATTATATTGATGTGACTTAAACTAAACTGTCTGTTCAACTCAATCTGACTACTTTGACCTATTTATTGCATTAAAGTTACATAAATTGAGCTATCTGTGATATTAAAGTCAATTGTACCCCAATAGTTGTGAAGCTGATTCCACTTATAATAACTTATATGTTATATTGATGTGACTTAAACTAAACTGTCTGTTCAACTCAATCTGACTACTTTGACCTATTTATTGCATTAAAGTTACATAAATTGAGCTATCTGTGATATTAAAGTCAATTGTACTCCAATATTTGTGAAGCTGATTCCACTGATATTAACTTATCTGTTATATTGATGTGACTTAAACTAAACTGTCTGTTCAACTCAATCTGACTACTTTGACGTATTTATTGCATTAAAGTTACATAAATCGAACTATCTGTGATATTAAAGCCAATCGTACTCTTATATGTGTGAAACTGATGTCACTTATATTAACTTATCTGTTATAATGATGTGACTTAAACTAAACTGTCTGTTCAACTCAATCTGACTACTTTGACCTATTTATTGCATTAAAGTTGCATCAATTGAGCTATCTGTGATATTAAAGTCAATTGTACTTCAATATTTCTGAGGCTGATTCCACCGATATTAACTTATCTGTTATATTGATGTGACTTAAACTAAACTGTCAGTTCAACTCAATCTGACTACTTTGACCTATTTATTGCATTAAAGTTACATAAATTGAGCTATCTGTGATATTAAAGTCAATTGTACCCCAATAGTTGTGAAGCTGATTCCACTTATAATAACTTATATGTTATATTGATGTGACTTAAACTAAACTGTCTGTTCAACTCAATCTGACTACTTTGACCTATTTATTGCATTAAAGTTACATAAATTGAGCTATCTGTGATATTAAAGTAAATTGTACTCCAATATTTCTGAGGCTGATTCCACCGATATTAACTTATCTGTTATATTGATGTGACTTAAACTAAACTGTCAGTTCAACTCAATCTGACTACTTTGACCTATTTATTGCATTAAAGTTACATAAATTGAGCTATCTGTGATATTAAAATCAGTTGTACACCAATAGTTGTGAAGCTGAATCCACTTATATTAACTTATCTGTTATATTGATGTGACTTAAACTAAACTGTCTGTTCAACTCAATCTGACTACTTCGACCTATTTATTGCATTAACGTTACATAAATCGAACTATCTGTGATATTAAAGCCAATCGTACTCTTATATGTGTGAAACTGATGTCACTTATATTAACTGATCTGTTATATTGATGTGACTTAAACTAAACTGTCTGTTCAACTCAATCTGACTACTTTGACCTATTTATTGCATTAAAGTTACATAAATTGAGCTATCTGGGATATTAAAGTCAATTGTAATCCAATATTTGTGAAGCTGATTCCACTGATATTAACTTCTCTGTTATATTGATGTGACTTAAACTAAACTGTCTGTTCAACTCAATCTGACTACTTTGACCTATTTATTGCATTAAAGTTACATAAATTGAGCTATCTGTGATATTAAAGTCAATTGTACTCCAATATTTGTGAAGCTGATTCCACTGATATTAACTTCTCTGTAATATTGATGTGACTTAAACTAAACTGTCTGTTCAACTCAATCTGACTACTTTGACCTATTTATTGCATTAAAGTTACATAAATTGAGCTATCTGTGATATTAAAGCCAATCGTACTCTTATATGTGTGAAACTGATCTCACTTATATTAACTTATCTGTTATATTGATGTGACTTAAACTAAACTGTCTGTTCAACTCAATCTGACTACTTTGACGTATTTATTGCATTAAAGTTACATAAATTGAGCTATCTGTGATATTAAAGTCAATTGTACTCCAATAGTTGTGAAGCTGATTCCACTTATATTAACTTATCTATTATATTGATGTGACTTAAACTAAACTGTCTGTTCAACTCAATCTGACTACTTTGACCTATTTATTGCATTAAAGTTACATAAATTGAGCTATCTGTGATATTAAAGTCAATTGTACCCCAATACTTGTGAAGCTGATTCCACTTATAATAACTTATCTGTTATATTGATGTGACATAAACTAAACTGTCTGTTCAACTCAATCTGACTACTTTGACCTATTTATTGCATTAAAGTTACATAAATCGAACTATCTGTGATATTAAAGCCAATCGTACTCTTATATGTGTGAAACTGATGTCACTTATATTAACTTATCTGTTATATTGATGTGACTTAAACTAAACTGTCTGTTCAACTCAATCTGACTACTTTGACGTATTTATTGCATTAAAGTTACATAAATTGAGCTATCTGTGATATTAAAGTCAATTGTACTCCAATAGTTGTGAAGCTGATTCCACTGATATTAACTTATATGTTATATTGATGTGACTTAAACTAAACTGTCTGTTCAAGTCAATCTGACTACTTTGACCTATTTATTGCATTAAAGTTGCATAAATTGAGCTATCTGTGATATTAAAGTCAATTGTACCCCAATAGTTGTGAAGCTGATTCCACTTATAATAACTTATATGTTATATTGATGTGACTTAAACTAAACTGTCTGTTCAACTCAATCTGACTACTTTGACCTATTTATTGCATTAAAGTTACATAAATTGAGCTATCTGTGATATTAAAGCCAATCGTACTCCTATATGTGTGAAACTGATTCCACTGATATTAACTTATCTGTTATAATGATGTGACTTAAACTAAACTGTCTGTTCAACTCAATCTGACTACTTTGACCTATTTATTGCATTAAAGTTGCATCAATTGAGCTATCTGTGATATTAAAGTCAATTGTACTTCAATATTTCTGAGGCTGATTCCACCGATATTAACTTATCTGTTATATTGATGTGACTTAAACTAAACTGTCAGTTCAACTCAATCTGACTACTTTGACCTATTTATTGCATTAAAGTTACATAAATTGAGCTATCTGTGATATTAAAGTCAATTGTACCCCAATAGTTGTGAAGCTGATTCCACTTATAATAACTTATATGTTATATTGATGTGACTTAAACTAAACTGTCTGTTCAACTCAATCTGACTACTTTGACCTATTTATTGCATTAAAGTTACATAAATTGAGCTATCTGTGATATTAAAGTAAATTGTACTCCAATATTTCTGAGGCTGATTCCACCGATATTAACTTATCTGTTATATTGATGTGACTTAAACTAAACTGTCAGTTCAACTCAATCTGACTACTTTGACCTATTTATTGCATTAAAGTTACATAAATTGAGCTATCTGTGATATTAAAATCAGTTGTACACCAATAGTTGTGAAGCTGAATCCACTTATATTAACTTATCTGTTATATTGATGTGACTTAAACTAAACTGTCTGTTCAACTCAATCTGACTACTTCGACCTATTTATTGCATTAAAGTTACATAAATCGAACTATCTGTGATATTAAAGCCAATCGTACTCTTATATGTGTGAAACTGATGTCACTTATATTAACTGATCTGTTATATTGATGTGACTTAAACTAAACTGTCTGTTCAACTCAATCTGACTACTTTGACCTATTTATTGCATTAAAGTTACATAAATTGAGCTATCTGTGATATTAAAGTCAATTGTAATCCAATATTTGTGAAGCTGATTCCACTGATATTAACTTCTCTGTTATATTGATGTGACTTAAACTAAACTGTCTGTTCAACTCAATCTGACTACTTTGACCTATTTATTGCATTAAAGTTACATAAATTGAGCTATCTGTGATATTAAAGTCAATTGTACTCCAATATTTGTGAAGCTCATTCCACTGATATTAACTTCTCTGTAATATTGATGTGACTTAAACTAAACTGTCTGTTCAACTCAATCTGACTACTTTGACCTATTTATTGCATTAAAGTTACATAAATTGAGCTATCTGTGATATTAAAGCCAATCGTACTCTTATATGTGTGAAACTGATCTCACTTATATTAACTTATCTGTTATATTGATGTGACTTAAACTAAACTGTCTGTTCAACTCAATCTGACTACTTTGACCTATTTATTGCATTAAAGTTACATAAATTGAGCTATCTGTGATATTAAAGTCAATTGTACTCCAATAGTTGTGAAGCTGATTCCACTTATATTAACTTATCTATTATATTGATGTGACTTAAACTAAACTGTCTGTTCAACTCAATCTGACTACTTTGACGTATTTATTGCATTAAAGTTACATAAATTGAGCTATCTGTGATATTAAAGTCAATTGTACCCCAATACTTGTGAAGCTGATTCCACTTATAATAACTTATCTGTTATATTGATGTGACATAAACTAAACTGTCTGTTCAACTCAATCTGACTACTTTGACCTATTTATTGCATTAAAGTTACATAAATCGAACTATCTGTGATATTAAAGCCAATCGTACTCTTATATGTGTGAAACTGATGTCACTTATATTAACTTATCTGTTATATTGATGTGACTTAAACTAAACTGTCTGTTCAACTCAATCTGACTACTTTGACGTATTTATTGCATTAAAGTTACATAAATTGAGCTATCTGTGATATTAAAGTCAATTGTACTCAAATAGTTGTGAAGCTGATTCCACTGATATTAACTTATATGTTATATTGATGTGACTTAAACTAAACTGTCTGTTCAAGTCAATCTGACTACTTTGACCTATTTATTGCATTAAAGTTACATAAATTGAGCTATCTGTGATATTAAAGTCAATTGTACTCCAATACTTGTGAAGCTGATTCCACTTATAATAACTTATCTGTTATATTGATGTGACTTAAACTAAACTGTCTGTTCAACTCAATCTGACTACTTTGACCTATTTATTGCATTAAAGTTGCATAAATTGAGCTATCTGTGATATTAAAGTCAATTGTACTCTAATAATTCTGAGGCTGATTCCACTGATATTAACTTATCTGTTATATTGATGTGACTTAAACTAAACTGTCTGTTCAACTCAATCTGACTACTTTGACCTATTTATTGCATTAAAGTTGCATAAATTGAGCTATCTGTGATATTAAAGTCAATTGTACTTCAATATTTCTGAGGCTGATTCCACCGATATTAACTTATCTGTTATATTGATGTGACTTAAACTAAACTGTCAGTTCAACTCAATCTGACTACTTTGACCTATTTATTGCATTAAAGTTACATAAATTGAGCTATCTGTGATATTAAAGTCAATTGTACCCCAATACTTGTGAAGCTGATTCCACTTATAATAACTTATATGTTATATTGATGTGACTTAAACTAAACTGTCTGTTCAACTCAATCTGACTACTTTGACCTATTTATTGCATTAAAGTTACATAAATTGAGCTATCTGTGATATTAAAGTCAATTGTACTCCAATATTTCTGAGGCTGATTCCACCGATATTAACTTATCTGTTATATTGATGTGACTTAAACTAAACTGTCAGTTCAACTCAATCTGACTACTTTGACCTATTTATTGCATTAAAGTTACATAAATTGAGCTATCTGTGATATTAAAATCAGTTGTACACCAATAGTTGTGAAGCTGAATCCACTTATATTAACTTATCTGTTATATTGATGTGACTTAAACTAAACTGTCTGTTCAACTCAATCTGACTACTTCGACCTATTTATTGCATTAAAGTTACATAAATCGAACTATCTGTGATATTAAAGCCAATCGTACTCTTATATGTGTGAAACTGATGTCACTTATATTAACTGATCTGTTATATTGATGTGACTTAAACTAAACTGTCTGTTCAACTCAATCTGACTACTTTGACCTATTTATTGCATTAAAGTTACATAAATTGAGCTATCTGTGATATTAAAGTCAATTGTAATCCAATATTTGTGAAGCTGATTCCACTGATATTAACTTCTCTGTTATATTGATGTGACTTAAACTAAACTGTCTGTTCAACTCAATCTGACTACTTTGACCTATTTATTGCATTAAAGTTACATAAATTGAGCTATCTGTGATATTAAAGTCAATTGTACTCCAATATTTGTGAAGCTGATTCCACTGATATTAACTTCTCTGTAATATTGATGTGACTTAAACTAAACTGTCTGTTCAACTCAATCTGACTACTTTGACCTATTTATTGCATTAAAGTTACATAAATTGAGCTATCTGTGATATTAAAGCCAATCGTACTCTTATATGTGTGAAACTGATCTCACTTATATTAACTTATCTGTTATATTGATGTGACTTAAACTAAACTGTCTGTTCAACTCAATCTGACTACTTTGACGTATTTATTGCATTAAAGTTACATAAATTGAGCTATCTGTGATATTAAAGTCAATTGTACTCCAATAGTTGTGAAGCTGATTCCACTTATATTAACTTATCTATTATATTGATGTGACTTAAACTAAACTGTCTGTTCAACTCAATCTGACTACTTTGACCTATTTATTGCATTAAAGTTACATAAATTGAGCTATCTGTGATATTAAAGTCAATTGTACCCCAATACTTGTGAAGCTGATTCCACTTATAATAACTTATCTGTTATATTGATGTGACATAAACTAAACTGTCTGTTCAACTCAATCTGACTACTTTGACCTATTTATTGCATTAAAGTTACATAAATCGAACTATCTGTGATATTAAAGCCAATCGTACTCTTATATGTGTGAAACTGATGTCACTTATATTAACTTATCTGTTATATTGATGTGACTTAAACTAAACTGTCTGTTCAACTCAATCTGACTACTTTGACGTATTTATTGCATTAAAGTTACATAAATTGAGCTATCTGTGATATTAAAGTCAATTGTACTCCAATAGTTGTGAAGCTGATTCCACTGATATTAACTTATATGTTATATTGATGTGACTTAAACTAAACTGTCTGTTCAAGTCAATCTGACTACTTTGACCTATTTATTGCATTAAAGTTACATAAATTGAGCTATCTGTGATATTAAAGTCAATTGTACTCCAATACTTGTGAAGCTGATTCCACTTATAATAACTTATCTGTTATATTGATGTGACTTAAACTAAACTGTCTGTTCAACTCAATCTGACTACTTTGACCTATTTATTGCATTAAAGTTGCATAAATTGAGTTATCTGTGATATTAAAGTCAATTGTACTCCAATAATTCTGAGGCTGATTCCACCGATATTAACTTATCTGTTATATTGATGTGACTTAAACTAAACTGTCAGTTCAACTCAATCTGACTACTTTGACCTATTTATTGCATTAAAGTTACATAAATTGAGCTATCTGTGATATTAAAGTCAATTGTACCCCAATAGTTGTGAAGCTGATTTCACTTATAATAACTTATCTGTTATATTGATGTGACTTAAACTAAACTGTCTGTTCAACTCAATCTGACTACTTTGACCTATTTATTGCATTAAAGTTACATAAATCGAACTATCTGTGATATTAAAGCCAATCGTACTCTTATATGTGTGAAACTGATCTCACTTATATTAACTTATCTGTTATATTGATGTGACTTAAACTAAACTGTCTGTTCAACTCAATCTGACTACTTTGACGTATTTATTGCATTAAAGTTACATAAATTGAGCTATCTGTGATATTAAAGTCAATTGTACTCCAATAGTTGTGAAGCTGATTCCACTTATATTAACTTATCTATTATATTGATGTGACTTAAACTAAACTGTCTGTTCAACTCAATCTGACTACTTTGACCTATTTATTGCATTAAAGTTACATAAATTGAGCTATCTGTGATATTAAAGTCAATTGTACCCCAATACTTGTGAAGCTGATTCCACTTATAATAACTTATCTGTTATATTGATGTGACTTAAACTAAACTGTCTGTTCAACTCAATCTGTCTACTTTGACCTATTTATTGCATTAAAGTTACATAAATTGAGCTATCTGTGATATTAAAGTCAATTGTACCCCAATAGTTGTGAAGCTAATTCCACTTATAATAACTTGTCTGTTATATTGATGTGACTTAAACTAAACTGTCTGTTCAACTCAATCTGACTACTTTGACCTATTTATTGCATTAAAGTTACATAAATCGAACTATCTGTGATATTAAAGCCAATCGTACTCTTATATGTGTGAAACTGATGTCACTTATATTAACTGATCTGTTATATTGATGTGACTTAAACTAAACTGTCTGTTCAACTCAATCTGACTACTTTGACGTATTTATTGCATTAAAGTTACATAAATTGAGCTATCTGTGATATTAAAGTCAATTGTACTCCAATAGTTGTGAAGCTGATTCCACTGATATTAACTTATCTATTATATCGATGTGACTTAAACTAAACTGTCTGTTCAAGTCAATCTGACTACTTTGACCTATTTATTGCATTAAAGTTACATAAATTGAGCTATCTGTGATATTAAAGTCAATTGTACCTCAATACTTGTGAAGCTGATTCCACTTATAATAACTTATATGTTATATTGATGTGACTTAAACTAAACTGTCTGTTCAACTCAATCTGACTACTTTGACCTATTTATTGCATTAAAGTTACATAAATTGAGCTATTTGTGATATTAAAGTCAATTGTACTCCAATATTTGTGAAGCTGATTCCACTGATATTAACTTATCTGTTATATTGATGTGACTTAAACTAAACTGTCTGTTCAACTCAATCTGACTACTTTGACCTATTTATTGCATTAAAGTTGCATAAATTGAGCTATCTGTGATATTAAAGTCAATTGTACTCCAATATTTCTGAGGCTGATTCCACCGATATTAACTTATCTGTTATATTGATGTGACTTAAACTAAACTGTCAGTTCAACTCAATCTGACTACTTTGACCTATTTATTGCATTAAAGTTACATAAATTGAGCTATCTGTGATATTAAAATCAGTTGTACACCAATAGTTGTGAAGCTGAATCCACTTATATTAACTTATCTGTTATATTGATGTGACTTAAACTAAACTGTCTGTTCAACTCAATCTGACTACTTTGACCTATTTATTGCATTAAAGTTACATAAATCGAACTATCTGTGATATTAAAGCCAATCGCACTCTTATATGTGTGAAACTGATCTCACTTATATTAACTTATCTGTTATATTGATGTGACTTAAACTAAACTGTCTGTTCAACTCAATCTGACTACTTTGACGTATTTATTGCATTAAAGTTACATAAATTGAGCTATCTGTGATATTAAAGTCAATTGTACCCCAATACTTGTGAAGCTGATTCCACTTATAATAACTTATCTGTTATATTGATGTGACTTAAACTAAACTGTCTGTTCAACTCAATCTGTCTACTTTGACCTATTTATTGCATTAAAGTTACATAAATTGAGCTATCTGTGATATTAAAGTCAATTGTACCCCAATAGTTGTGAAGCTAATTCCACTTATAATAACTTGTCTGTTATATTGATGTGACTTAAACTAAACTGTCTGTTCAACTCAATCTGACTACTTTGACCTATTTATTGCATTAAAGTTACATAAATCGAACTATCTGTGATATTAAAGCCAATCGTACTCTTATATGTGTGAAACTGATGTCACTTATATTAACTTATCTGTTATATTGATGTGACTTAAACTAAACTGTCTGTTCAACTCAATCTGACTACTTTGACGTATTTATTGCATTAAAGTTACATAAATTGAGCTATCTGTGATATTAAAGTCAATTGTACTCCAATAGTTGTGAAGCTGATTCCACTTATAATAACTTATATGTTATATTGATGTGACTTAAACTAAACTGTCTGTTCAACTCAATCTGACTACTTTGACCTATTTATTGCATTAAAGTTACATAAATTGAGCTATCTGTGATATTAAAGTCAATTGTACTCCAATATTTGTGAAGCTGATTCCACTGATATTAACTTATCTGTTATATTGATGTGACTTAAACTAAACTGTCTGTTCAACTCAATCTGACTACTTTGACCTATTTATTGCATTAAAGTTGCATAAATTGAGCTATCTGTGATATTAAAGTCAATTGTACTCCAATATTTCTGAGGCTGATTCCACCGATATTAACTTATCTGTTATATTGATGTGACTTAAACTAAACTGTCAGTTCAACTCAATCTGACTACTTTGACCTATTTATTGCATTAAAGTTACATAAATTGAGCTATCTGTGATATTAAAATCAGTTGTACACCAATAGTTGTGAAGCTGAATCCACTTATATTAACTTATCTGTTATATTGATGTGACTTAAACTAAACTGTCTGTTCAACTCAATCTGACTACTTCGACCTATTTATTGCATTAAAGTTACATAAATCGAACTATCTGTGATATTAAAGCCAATCGTACTCTTATATGTGTGAAACTGATGTCACTTATATTAACTGATCTGTTATATTGATGTGACTTAAACTAAACTGTCTGTTCAAGTCAATCTGACTACTTTGACCTATTTATTGCATTAAAGTTACATAAATCGAACTATCTGTGATATTAAAGCCAATCGTACTCTTATATGTGTGAAACTGATGTCACTTATATTAACTTATCTGTTATATTGATGTGACTTAAACTAAACTGTCTGTTCAACTCAATCTGACTACTTTGACCTATTTATTGCATTAAAGTTACATAAATTGAGCTATCTGTGATATTAAAGTCAATTGTACTCCAATAGTTGTGAAACTGATTCCACTGATATTAACTTATCTATTATATCGATGTGACTTAAACTAAACTGTCTGTTCAAGTCAATCTGACTACTTTGACCTATTTATTGCATTAAAGTTACACAAATTGAGCTATCTGTGATATTAAAGTCAATTGTACCTCAATACTTGTGAAGCTGATTCCACTTATAATAACTTATATGTTATATTGATGTGACTTAAACTAAACTGTCTGTTCAACTCAATCTGACTACTTTGACCTATTTATTGCATTAAAGTTACATAAATTGAGCTATCTGTGATATTAAAGTCAATTGTACTCCAATATTTGTGAAGCTGATTCCACTGATATTAACTTATCTGTTATATTGATGTGACTTAAACTAAACTGTCTGTTCAACTCAATCTGACTACTTTGACCTATTTATTGCATTAAAGTTGCATAAATTGAGCTATCTGTGATATTAAAGTCAATTGTACTCCAATATTTCTGAGGCTGATTCCACAGATATTAACTTATCTGTTATATTGATGTGACTTAAACTAAACTGTCAGTTCAACTCAATCTGACTACTTTGACCTATTTATTGCATTAAAGTTACATAAATTGAGCTATCTGTGATATTAAAATCAGTTGTACACCAATAGTTGTGAAGCTGAATCCACTTATATTAACTTATCTGTTATATTGATGTGACTTAAACTAAACTGTCTGTTCAACTCAATCTGACTACTTCGACCTATTTATTGCATTAAAGTTACATAAATCGAACTATCTGTGATATTAAAGCCAATCGTACTCTTATATGTGTGAAACTGATGTCACTTATATTAACTGATCTGTTATATTGATGTGACTTAAACTAAACTGTCTGTTCAACTCAATCTGACTACTTTGACCTATTTATTGCATTAAAGTTACATAAATTGAGCTATCTGTGATATTAAAGTCAATTGTAATCCAATATTTGTGAAGCTGATTCCACTGATATTAACTTCTCTGTTATATTGATGTGACTTAAACTAAACTGTCTGTTCAACTCAATCTGACTACTTTGATCTATTTATTGCATTAAAGTTACATAAATTGAGCTATCTGTGATATTAAAGTCAATTGTACCCCAATAGTTGTGAAGCTGATTCCACTTATAATAACTTGTCTGTTATATTGATGTGACTTAAACTAAACTGTCTGTTCAACTCAATCTGACTACTTTGACCTATTTATTGCATTAAAGTTACATAAATCGAACTATCTGTGATATTAAAGCCAATCGTACTCTTATATGTGTGAAACTGATGTCACTTATATTAACTTATATGTTATATTGATGTGACTTAAACTAAACTGTCTGTTCAAGTCAATCTGACTACTTTGACCTATTTATTGCATTAAAGTTACATAAATTGAGCTATTTGTGATATTAAAATCAGTTGTACACCAATAGTAGTGAAGCTGAATCCACTTATATTAACTTATCTGTTATATTGATGTGACTTAAACTAAACTGTCTGTTCAACTCAATCTGACTACTTCGACCTATTTATTGCATTAAAGTTACATAAATCGAACTATCTGTGATATTAAAGCCAATCGTACTCTTATATGTGTGAAACTGATGTCACTTATATTAACTGATCTGTTATATTGATGTGACTTAAACTAAACTGTCTGTTCAACTCAATCTGACTACTTTGACCTATTTATTGCATTAAAGTTACATAAATTGAGCTATCTGTGATATTAAAGTCAATTGTACCCCAATAGTTGTGAAGCTGATTCCACTTATAATAACTTGTCTGTTATATTGATGTGACTTAAACTAAACTGTCTGTTCAACTCAATCTGACTACTTTGACCTATTTATTTCATTAAAGTTACATAAATCGAACTATCTGTGATATTAAAGCCAATCGTACTCTTATATGTGTGAAACTGATCTCACTTATATTAACTTATCTGTTATATTGATGTGACTTAAACTAAACTGTCTGTTCAACTCAATCTGACTACTTTGACGTATTTATTGCATTAAAGTTACATAAATTGAGCTATCTGTGATATTAAAGTCAATTGTACTCCAATAGTTGTGAAGCTGATTCCACTTATATTAACTTATCTATTATATTGATGTGACTTAAACTAAACTGTCTGTTCAACTCAATCTGACTACTTTGACCTATTTATTGCATTAAAGTTACATAAATTGAGCTATCTGTGATATTAAAGTCAATTGTACTCCAATAGTTGTGAAGCTGATTCCACTTATATTAACTTATCTATTATATTGATGTGACTTAAACTAAACTGTCTGGTCAACTCAATCTGACTACTTTGACGTATTTATTGCATTAAAGTTACATAAATTGAGCTATCTGTGATATTAAAGTCAATTGTACCCCAATAGTTGTGAAGCTGATTCCACTGATATTAACTTTTCTGTTATATTGATGTGACTTAAACTAAACTGTCTGTTCAACTCAATCTGACTACTTTGATCTATTTATTGCATTAAAGTTACATAAATTGAGCTATCTGTGAGACCGATCACGGTGGCTCAGTGGTAGAGCTCTCGCCTCGTGAACGGAAGGTCGTGAGTTCGAGCCCCGCTCGGGCCGGCCGCGTCAAACCTAAGACGTTAAAATAGGTAGTGATTGCTCCTTCGCCAAGAGCTCGGCATTATGAAGTGAGAGTCACGGGTCTTTCGGATGGGACCTTATAAACGGAGGTCCCGTGTCGCAGCAGGTGTGGCACGTAAAAGAACCCTCACTGCTAAAAGCCATTAGTGCTAAGCATAGGTCTAAATTTGCAGCCCCGTCACCGGTAATAGTGACAGTCGCCGGATAGCTGAAAAATTGCTCAGGCGACTATAAATAAAAAAAAAAAAAAAAAAAAAAAAAAGCTATCTGTGATATTAAAGTCAATTGTACCCCAATAGTTGTGAAGCTGATTCCACTTATAATAACTTGTCTGTTATATTGATGTGACTTAAACTAAACTGTCTGTTCAACTCAATCTGACTACTTTGACCTATTTATTGCATTAAAGTTACATAAATCGAACTATCTGTGATATTAAAGCCAATCGTACTCTTATATGTGTGAAACTGATGTCACTTATATTAACTTATCTGTTATATTGATGTGACTTAAACTAAACAGTCTGTTCAACTCAATCTGACTACTTTGACGTATTTATTGCATTAAAGTTACATAAATTGAGCTATCTGTAATATTAAAGTCAATTGTACTCCAATAGTTGTGAAGCTGATTCCACTGATATTAACTTATCTATTATATCGATGTGACTTAAACTAAACTATCTGTTCAAGTCAATCTGACTACTTTGACCAATTTATTGCATTAAAGTTACATAAATTGAGCTATCTGTGATATTAAAATCAGTTGTACACCAATAGTTGTGAAGCTGAATCCACTTATATTAACTTATCTGTTATATTGATGTGACTTAAACTAAACTGTCTGTTCAACTCAATCTGACTACTTTGACCTATTTATTGCATTAAAGTTACATAAATTGAGCTATCTGTGATATTAAAGCCAATCGTTCTCTTATATGTGTGAAACTGATCTCACTTATATTAACTTATCTGTTATATTGATGTGACTTAAACTAAACTGTCTGTTCAACTCAATCTGACTACTTTGACCTATTTATTGCATTAAAGTTACATAAATAGAGCTATCTGTGATATTAAAGTCAATTGTACTCCAATAGTTGTGAAGCTGATTCCACTTATATTAACTTATCTATTATATTGATGTGACTTAAACTAAACTGTCTGTTCAACTCAATCTGACTACTTTGACCTATTTATTGCATTAAAGTTACATAAATTGAGCTATCTGTGATATTAAAGTCAATTGTACCCCAATACTTGTGAAGCTGATTCCACTTATAATAACTTATCTGTTATATTGATGTGACATAAACTAAACTGTCTGTTCAACTCAATCTGACTACTTTGACCTATTTATTGCATTAAAGTTACATAAATCGAACTATCTGTGATATTAAAGCCAATCGTACTCTTATATGTGTGAAACTGATGTCACTTATATTAACTTATCTGTTATATTGATGTGACTTAAACTAAACTGTCTGTTCAACTCAATCTGACTACTTTGACCTATTTATTGCATTAAAGTTACATAAATTGAGCTATCTGTGATATTAAAGTCAATTGTACTCCAATAGTTGTGAAGCTGATTCCACTGATATTAACTTATATGTTATATTGATGTGACTTAAACTAAACTGTCTGTTCAACTCAATCTGACTACTTTGACCTATTTATTGCATTAAAGTTACATAAATTGAGCTATCTGTGATATTAAAGTCAATTGTACCCCAATACTTGTGAAGCTGATTCCACTTATAATAACTTATCTGTTATATTGATGTGACTTAAACTAAACTGTCTGTTCAACTCAATCTGACTACTTTGACCTATTTATTGCATTAAAGTTGCATAAATTGAGCTATCTGTGATATCAAAGTCAATTGTACTCCAATAATTCTGAGGCTGATTCCACCGATATTAACTTATCTGTTATATTGATGTGACTTAAACTAAACTGTCAGTTCAACTCAATCTGACTACTTTGACCTATTTATTGCATTAAAGTTACATAAATTGAGCTATCTGTGATATTAAAATCAGTTGTACACCAATAGTTGTGAAGCTGAATCCACTTATATTAACTTATCTGTTATATTGATGTGACTTAAACTAAACTGTCTGTTCAACTCAATCTGACTACTTCGACCTATTTATTGCATTAAAGTTACATAAATCGAACTATCTGTGATATTAAAGCCAATCGTACTCTTATATGTGTGAAACTGATGTCACTTATATTAACTGATCTGTTATATTGATGTGACTTAAACTAAACTGTCTGTTCAACTCAATCTGACTACTTTGACCTATTTATTGCATTAAAGTTACATAAATTGAGCTATCTGTGATATTAAAGTCAATTGTAATCCAATATTTGTGAAGCTGATTCCACTGATATTAACTTCTCTGTTATATTGATGTGACTTAAACTAAACTGTCTGTTCAACTCAATCTGACTACTTTGACCTATTTATTGCATTAAAGTTACATAAATTGAGCTATCTGTGATATTAAAGTCAATTGTACTCCAATATTTGTGAAGCTGATTCCACTGATATTAACTTCTCTGTTATATTGATGTGACTTAAACTAAACTGTCTGTTAAACTCAATCTGACTACTTTGACCTATTTATTGCATTAAAGTTACATAAATTGAGCTATCTGTGATATTAAAGTCAATTGTACCCCAATACTTGTGAAGCTGATTCCACTTATAATAACTTATCTGTTATATTGATGTGACTTAAACTAAACTGTCTGTTCAACTCAATCTGACTACTTTGACCTATTTATTGCATTAAAGTTACATAAATCGAACTATCTGTGATATTAAAGCCAATCGTACTCTTATATGTGTGAAACTGATCTCACGTATATTAACTTATCTGTTATATTGATGTGACTTAAACTAAACTGTCTGTTCAACTCAATCTGACTACTTTGACCTATTTATTGCATTAAAGTTACATAAATTGAGCTATCTGTGATATTAAAGTCAATTGTACTCCAATACTTGTGAAGCTGATTCCACTTAAAATAACTTATCTGTTATATTGATGTGACTTAAACTAAACTGTCTGTTCAACTCAATCTGACTACTTTGACCTATTTATTGCATTAAAGTTACATAAATCGAACTATCTGTGATATTAAAGCCAATCGTACTCTTATATGTGTGAAACTGATGTCACTTATATTAACTTATCTGTTATATTGATGTGACTTAAACTAAACTGTCTGTTCAACTCAATCTGACTACTTTGACGTATTTATTGCATTAAAGTTGCATAAATTGAGCTATCTGTGATATTAAAGTCAATTGTACTCCAATAGTTGTGAAGCTGATTCCACTGATATTAACTTATCTATTATATCGATGTGACTTAAACTAAACTGTCTGTTCAAGTCAATCTGACTACTTTGACCTATTTATTGCATTAAAGTTACATAAATTGAGCTATCTGTGATATTAAAGTCAATTGTACCTCAATACTTGTGAAGCTGATTCCACTTATAATAACTTATATGTTATATTGATGTGACTTAAACTAAACTGTCTGTTCAACTCAATCTGACTACTTTGACCTATTTATTGCATTAAAGTTACATAAATTGAGCTATCTGTGATATTAAAGTCAATTGTACTCCAATATTTGTGAAGCTGATTCCACTGATATTAACTTATCTGTTATATTGATGTGACTTAAACTAAACTGTCTGTTCAACTCAATCTGACTACTTTGACCTATTTAGTGCATTAAAGTTGCATAAATTGAGCTATCTGTGATATTAAAGTCAATTGTACTCCAATATTTCTGAGGCTGATTCCACCGATATTAACTTATCTGTTATATTGATGTGACTTAAACTAAACTGTCTGTTCAACTCAATCTGACTACTTCGACCTATTTATTGCATTAAAGTTACATAAATCGAACTACCTGTGATATTAAAGCCAATCGTACTCTTATATGTGTGAAACTGATGTCACTTATATTAACTGATCTGTTATATTGATGTGACTTAAACTAAACTGTCTGTTCAACTCAATCTGACTACTTTGACCTATTTATTGCATTAAAGTTACATAAATTGAGCTATCTGTGATATTAAAGTCAATTGTAATCCAATATTTGTGAAGCTGATTGCACTGATATTAACTTCTCTGTTATATTGATGTGACTTAAACTAAACTGTCTGTTCAACTCAATCTGACTACTTTGACCTATTTATTGCATTAAAGTTAGATAAATCGAGCTATCTGTGATATTAAAGTCAATTGTACCCCAATAGTTGTGAAGCTGATTCCACTTATAATAACTTGTCTGTTATATTGATGTGACTTAAACTAAACTGTCTGTTCAACTCAATCTGACTACTTTGACCTATTTATTGCATTAAAGTTACATAAATCGAACTATCTGTGATATTAAAGCCAATCGTACTCTTATATGTGTGAAACTGATGTCACTTATATTAACTTATCTGTTATATTGATGTCACTTAAACTAAACTGTCTGTTCAACTCAATCTGACTACTTTGACGTATTTATTGCATTAAAGTTACATAAATTGAGCTATCTGTGATATTAAAGTCAATTGTACTCCAATAGTTGTGAAGCTGATTCCACTTATATTAACTTATCTATTATATTGATGTGACTTAAACTAAACTGTCTGTTCAACTCAATCTGACTACTTTGACCTATTTATTGCATTAAAGTTACATAAATTGAGCTATCTGTGATATTAAAGTCAATTGAACTCCAATAGTTGTGAAGCTGATTCCACTTATATTAACTTATCTATTATATTGATGTGACTTAAACTAAACTGTCTGGTCAACTCAATCTGACTACTTTGACGTATTTATTGCATTAAAGTTACATAAATTGAGCTATCTGTGATATTAAAGTCAATTGTACCCCAATAGTTGTGAAGCTGATTCCACTGATATTAACTTATCTGTTATATTGATGTGACTTAAACTAAACTGTCTGTTCAACTCAATCTGACTACTTTGATCTATTTATTGCATTAAAGTTACATAAATTGAGCTATCTGTGATATTAAAGTCAATTGTACCCCAATAGTTGTGAAGCTGATTCCACTTAAAATAACTTGTCTGTTATATTGATGTGACTTAAACTAAACTGTCTGTTCAACTCAATCTGACTACTTTGACCTATTTATTGCATTAAAGTTACATAAATCGAACTATCTGTGATATTAAAGCCAATCGTACTCTTATATGTGTGAAACTGATCTCACTTATATTAACTTATCTGTTATATTGATGTGACTTAAACTAAACTGTCTGTTCAACTCAATCTGACTACTTTGACCTATTTATTGCATTAAAGTTACATAAATTGAGCTATCTGTGATATTAAAGTCAATTGTACTCCAATATTTGTGAAGCTGATTCCACTGATATTAACTTCTCTGTTATATTGATGTGACTTAAACTAAACTGTCTGTTCAACTCAATCTGACTACTTTGACCTATTTATTGCATTAAAGTTACATAAATTGAGCTATCTGTGATATTAAAGTCAATTGTACCCCAATACTTGTGAAGCTGATTCCACTTATAATAACTTATCTGTTATATTGATGTGACTTAAACTAAACTGTCTGTTCAACTCAATCTGACTACTTTGACCTATTTATTGCATTAAAGTTACATAAATCGAACTATCTGTGATATTAAAGCCAATCGTACTCTTATATGTGTGAAACTGATGTCACTTATATTAACTTATCTGTTATATTGATGTGACTTAAACTAAACTGTCTGTTCAACTCAATCTGACTACTTTGACGTATTTATTGCATTAAAGTTACATAAATTGAGCTATCTGTGATATTAAAGTCAATTGTACTCCAATAGTTGTGAAGCTGATTCCACTTATATTAACTTATCTATTATATTGATGTGACTTAAAGTAAACTGTCTGTTCAACTCAATCTGACTACTTTGACCTATTTATTGCATTAAAGTTACATAAATTGAGCTATCTGTGATATTAAAATCAGTTGTACACCAATAGTTGTGAAGCTGAATCCACTTATATTAACTTATCTGTTATATTGATGTGACTTAAACTAAACTGTCTGTTCAACTCAATCTGACTACGTCGACCTATGTATTGCATTAAAGTTACATAAATCGAACTATCTGTGATATTAAAGCCAATCGTACTCTTATATGTGTGAAACTGATGTCACTTATATCAACTGATCTGTTATATTGATGTGACTTAAACTAAACTGTCTGTTCAACTCAATCTGACTACTTTGACCTATTTATTGCATTAAAGTTACATAAATTGAGCTATCTGTGATATTAAAGTCAATTGTACCCCAATAGTTGTGAAGCTGATTCCACTTATATTAACTTATCTATTATATTGATGTGACTTAAACTAAACTGTCTGGTCAACTCAATCTGACTACTTTGACCTATTTATTGCATTAAAGTTACATAAATTGAGCTATCTGTGATATTAAAGTTAATTGTACCCCAATAGTTGTGAAGCTGATTCCACTTATAATAACTTATCTGTTATATTGATGTGAATTAAACTAAACTGTCTGTTCAATTCAATCTGACTACTTTGACCTATTTATTGCATTAAAGTTACATAAATCGAACTATCTGTGATATTAAAGTTAATTGTACCCCAATAGTTGTGAAGCTGATTCCACTGATAATAACTTATCTGTTATATTGATGTGAATTAAACTAAACTGTCTGTTCAACTCAATCTGACTACTTTGACCTATTTATTGCATTAAAGTTACATAAATTGAGCTATCTGTGATATTAAAGTCAATTGTACTCCAATAGTTGTGAAGCTGATTCCACTTATATTAACTTATCTATTATATTGATGTGACTTAAACTAAACTGTCTGGTCAACTCAATCTGACTACTTTGACGTATTTATTGCATTAAAGTTACATAAATTGAGCTATCTGTGATATTAAAGTCAATTGTACCCCAATAGTTGTGAAGCTGATTCCACTGATATTAACTTATCTGTTATATTGATGTGACTTAAACTAAACTGTCTGTTCAACTCAATCTGACTACTTTGATCTATTTATTGCATTAAAGTTACATAAATTGAGCTATCTGTGATATTAAAGTCAATTGTACCCCAATAGTTGTGAAGCTGATTCCACTTAAAATAACTTGTCTGTTATATTGATGTGACTTAAACTAAACTGTCTGTTCAACTCAATCTGACTACTTTGACCTATTTATTGCATTAAAGTTACATAAATCGAACTATCTGTGATATTAAAGCCAATCGTACTCTTATATGTGTGAAACTGATGTCACTTATATTAACTTATCTGTTATATTGATGTGACTTAAACTAAACTGTCTGTTCAACTCAATCTGACTACTTTGACCTATTTATTGCATTAAAGTTACATAAATTGAGCTATCTGTGATATTAAAGTCAATTGTACTCCAATATTTGTGAAGCTGATTCCACTGATATTAACTTCTCTGTTATATTGATGTGACTTAAATTAAACTGTCTGTTCAACTCAATCTGACTACTTTGACGTATTTATTGCATTAAAGTTACATAAATTGAGCTATCTGTGATATTAAAGTCAATTGTACCCCAATACTTGTGAAGCTGATTCCACTTATAATAACTTATCTGTTATATTGATGTGACTTAAACTAAACTGTCTGTTCAACTCAATCTGACTACTTTGACCTATTTATTGCATTAAAGTTACATAAATCGAACTATCTGTGATATTAAAGCCAATCGTACTCTTATATGTGTGAAACTGATGTCACTTATATTAACTTATCTGTTATATTGATGTGACTTAAACTAAACTGTCTGTTCAACTCAATCTGACTACTTTGACGTATTTATTGCATTAAAGTTACATAAATTGAGCTATCTGTGATATTAAAGTCAATTGTACTCCAATAGTTGTGAAGCTGATTCCACTTATATTAACTTATCTATTATATTGATGTGACTTAAAGTAAACTGTCTGTTCAACTCAATCTGACTACTTTGACCTATTTATTGCATTAAAGTTACATAAATTGAGCTATCTGTGATATTAAAATCAGTTGTACACCAATAGTTGTGAAGCTGAATCCACTTATATTAACTTATCTGTTATATTGATGTGACTTAAACTAAACTGTCTGTTCAACTCAATCTGACTACGTCGACCTATTTATTGCATTAAAGTTACATAAATCGAACTATCTGTGATATTAAAGCCAATCGTACTCTTATATGTGTGAAACTGATGTCACTTATGTTAACTTATCTGTTATATTGATGTGACTTAAACTAAACTGTCTGTTCAACTCAATCTGACTACTTTGACGTATTTATTGCATTAAAGTTACATAAATTGAGCTATCTGTGATATTAAAGTCAATTGTACTCCAATAGTTGTGAAGCTGATTCCACTTATATTAACTTATCTATTATATTGATGTGACTTAAACTAAACTGTCTGTTCAACTCAATCTGACTACTTTGACCTATTTATTGCATTAAAGTTACATAAATTGAGCTATCTGTGATATTAAAGTCAATTGTACTCCAATATTTGTGAAGCTGATTCCACTGATATTAACTTCTCTGTTATATTGATGTGACTTAAACTAAACTGTCTGTTCAACTCAATCTGACTACTTTGACCTATTTATTGCATTAAAGTTACATAAATTGAGCTATCTGTGATATTAAAGTCAATTTTACCCCAATAGTTGTGAAGCTGATTCCACTTATAATAACTTATCTGTTATATTGATGTGACTTAAACTAAACTGTCTTTTCAACTCAATCTGACTACTTTGACCTATTTATTGCATTAAAGTTACATAAATCGAACTATCTGTGATATTAAAGCCAATCGTACTCTTATATGTGTGAAACTGATCTCACTTATATTAACTTATCTGTTATATTGATGTGACTTAAACTAAACTGTTTGTTCAACTCAATCTGACTACTTTGACGTATTTATTGCATTAAAGTTACATAAATTGAGCTATCTGTGATATTAAAGTCAATTGTACTCCAATAGTTGTGAAGCTGATTCCACTTATATTAACTTATCTATTATATTGATGTGACTTAAACTAAACTGTCTGTTCAACTCAATCTGACTACTTTGACCTATTTATTGCATTAAAGTTACATAAATTGAGCTATCTGTGATATTAAAGTCAATTGTACCCCAATAGTTGTGAAGCTAATTCCACTTATAATAACTTGTCTGTTATATTGATGTAACTTAAACTAAACTGTCTGTTCAACTCAATCTGACTACTTTGACCTATTTATTGCATTAAAGTTACATAAATCGAACTATCTGTGATATTAAAGCCAATCGTACTCTTATATGTGTGAAACTGATGTCACTTATATTAACTTATCTGTTATATTGATGTGACTTAAACTAAACTGTCTGTTCAACTCAATCTGACTACTTTGACCTATTTATTGCATTAAAGTTACATAAATTGAGCTATCTGTGATATTAAAGTCAATTGTAATCCAATATTTGTGAAACTGATTCCACTGATATTAACTTCTCTGTTATATTGATGTGACTTAAACTAAACTGTCTGTTCAACTCAATCTGACTACTTTGACCTATTTATTGCATTAAAGTTACATAAATTGAGCTATCTGTGATATTAAAGTCAATTGTACTCCAATATTTGTGAAGCTGATTCCACTGATATTAACTTCTCTGTTATATTGATGTGACTAAAACTAAATTGTCTGTTCAACTCAATCTGACTACTTTGACCTATTTATTGCATTAAAGTTACATAAATTGAGCTATCTGTGATATTAAAGTCAATTGTACCCCAATAGTTGTGAAGCTGATTCCACTTATAATAACTTATCTGTTATATTGATGTGACTTAAACTAAACTGTCTGTTCAACTCAATCTGACTACTTTGACCTATTTATTGCATTAAAGTTACATAAATCGAACTATCTGTGCTATTAAAGCCAATCGTACTCTTATATGTGTGAAACTGATGTCACTTATATTAACTTATCTGTTATATTGATGTGACTTAAACTAAACTGTCTGTTCAACTCAATCTGACTACTTTGACGTATTTATTGCATTAAAGTTACATAAATTGAGCTATCTGTGATATTAAAGTCAATTGTACTCCAATAGTTGTGAAGCTGATTCCACTTATATTAACTTATCTATTATATTGATGTGACTTAAACTAAACTGTCTGTTCAACTCAATCTGACTACTTTGACCTATTTATTGCATTAAAGTTACATAAATTGAGCTATCTGTGATATTAAAGTCAATTGTACCCCAATACTTGTGAAGCTGATTCCACTGATAATAACTTATCTGTTATATTGATGTGACTTAAACTAAACTGTCTGTTCAACTCAATCTGACTACTTTGACCTATTTATTGCATTAAAGTTACATAAATTGAGCTATCTGTGATATTAAAGTCAATTGTACTCCAATATTTGTGAACCTGATTCCACTGATATTAACTTCTCTGTTATATTGATGTGACTTAAACTAAATTGTCTGTTCAACTCAATCTGACTACTTTGACCTATTTATTGCATTAAAGTTACATAAATTGAGCTATCTGTGATATTAAAGTCAATTGTACCCCAATACTTGTGAAGCTGATTCCACTTATAATAACTTATCTGTTATATTGATGTGACTTAAACTAAACTGTCTGTTCAACTCAATCTGACTACTTTGACCTATTTATTGCATTAAAGTTACATAAATCGAACTATCTGTGATATTAAAGCCAATCGTACTCTTATATGTGTGAAACTGATCTCACTTATATTAACTTATCTGTTATATTGATGTGACTTAAACTAAACTGTCTGTTCAACTCAATCTGACTACTTTGACGTATTTATTGCATTAAAGTTACATAAATTGAGCTATCTGTGATATTAAAGTCAATTGTACTCCAATAGTTGTGAAGCTGATTCCACTTATATTAACTTATCTATTATATTGATGTGACTTAAACTAAACTGTCTGTTCAACTCAATCTGACTACTTTGACCTATTTATTGCATTAAAGTTACATAAATTGAGCTATCTGTGATATTAAAGTCAATTGTACCCCAATACTTGTGAAGCTGATTCCACTGATAATAACTTATCTGTTATATTGATGTGACTTAAACTAAACTGTCTGTTCAACTCAATCTGACTACTTTGACCTATTTATTGCATTAAAGTTACATAAATTGAGCTATCTGTGATATTAAAGTCAATTGTACCCCAATAGTTGTGAAGCTAATTCCACTTATAATAACTTGTCTGTTATATTGATGTAACTTAAACTAAACTGTCTGTTCAACTCAATCTGACTACTTTGACCTATTTATTGCATTAAAGTTACATAAATCGAACTATCTGTGATATTAAAGCCAATCGTACTCTTATATGTGTGAAACTGATGTCACTTATATTAACTTATCTGTTATATTGATGTGACTTAAACTAAACTGTCTGTTCAACTCAATCTGACTACTTTGACCTATTTATTGCATTAAAGTTACATAAATTGAGCTATCTGTGATATTAAAGTCAATTGTAATCCAATATTTGTGAAACTAATTCCACTGATATTAACTTCTCTGTTATATTGATGTGACTTAAACTAAACTGTCTGTTCAACTCAATCTGACTACTTTGACCTATTTATTGCATTAAAGTTACATAAATTGAGCTATCTGTGATATTAAAGTCAATTGTACCCCAATACTTGTGAAGCTGATTCCACTTATAATAACTTATCTGTTATATTGATGTGACTTAAACTAAACTGTCTGTTCAACTCAATCTGACTACTTTGACCTATTTATTGCATTAAAGTTACAAAAATCGAACTATCTGTGATATTAAAGCCAATCGTACTCTTATATGTGTGAAACTGATCTCACTTATATTAACTTATCTGTTATATTGATGTGACTTAAACTAAACTGTCTGTTCAACTCAATCTGACTACTTTGACGTATTTATTGCATTAAAGTTACATAAATTGAGCTATCTGTGATATTAAAGTCAATTGTACTCCAATAGTTGTGAAGCTGATTCCACTTATATTAACTTATCTATTATATTGATGTGACTTAAACTAAACTGTCTGTTCAACTCAATCTGACTACTTTGACCTATTTATTGCATTAAAGTTACATAAATTGAGCTATCTGTGATATTAAAGTCAATTGTACCCCAATACTTGTGAAGCTGATTCCACTGATAATAACTTATCTGTTATATTGATGTGACTTAAACTAAACTGTCTGTTCAACTCAATCTGACTACTTTGACCTATTTATTGCATTAAAGTTACATAAATTGAGCTATCTGTGATATTAAAGTCAATTGTACCCCAATAGTTGTGAAGCTGATTCCACTGATAATAACTTATCTGTTATATTGATGTGAATTAAACTAAACTGTCTGTTCAACTCAATCTGACTACTTTGACCTATTTATTGCATTAAAGTTACATAAATTGAGCTATCTGTGATATTAAAGTCAATTGTACTCCAATAGTTGTGAAGCTGATTCCACTTATATTAACTTATCTATTATATTGATGTGACTTAAACTAAACTGTCTGGTCAACTCAATCTGACTACTTTGACGTATTTATTGCATTAAAGTTACATAAATTGAGCTATCTGTGATATTAAAGTCAATTGTACCCCAATAGTTGTGAAGCTGATTCCACTGATATTAACTTATCTGTTATATTGATGTGACTTAAACTAAACTGTCTGTTCAACTCAATCTGACTACTTTGATCTATTTATTGCATTAAAGTTACATAAATTGAGCTATCTGTGATATTAAAGTCAATTGTACCCCAATAGTTGTGAAGCTGATTCCACTTAAAATAACTTGTCTGTTATATTGATGTGACTTAAACTAAACTGTCTGTTCAACTCAATCTGACTACTTTGACCTATTTATTGCATTAAAGTTACATAAATCGAACTATCTGTGATATTAAAGCCAATCGTACTCTTATATGTGTGAAACTGATGTCACTTATATTAACTTATCTGTTATATTGATGTGACTTAAACTAAACTGTCTGTTCAACTCAATCTGACTACTTTGACCTATTTATTGCATTAAAGTTACATAAATTGAGCTATCTGTGATATTAAAGTCAATTGTACTCCAATATTTGTGAAGCTGATTCCACTGATATTAACTTCTCTGTTATATTGATGTGACTTAAATTAAACTGTCTGTTCAACTCAATCTGACTACTTTGACGTATTTATTGCATTAAAGTTACATAAATTGAGCTATCTGTGATATTAAAGTCAATTGTACCCCAATACTTGTGAAGCTGATTCCACTTATAATAACTTATCTGTTATATTGATGTGACTTAAACTAAACTGTCTGTTCAACTCAATCTGACTACTTTGACCTATTTATTGCATTAAAGTTACATAAATCGAACTATCTGTGATATTAAAGCCAATCGTACTCTTATATGTGTGAAACTGATGTCACTTATATTAACTTATCTGTTATATTGATGTGACTTAAACTAAACTGTCTGTTCAACTCAATCTGACTACTTTGACGTATTTATTGCATTAAAGTTACATAAATTGAGCTATCTGTGATATTAAAGTCAATTGTACTCCAATAGTTGTGAAGCTGATTCCACTTATATTAACTTATCTATTATATTGATGTGACTTAAAGTAAACTGTCTGTTCAACTCAATCTGACTACTTTGACCTATTTATTGCATTAAAGTTACATAAATTGAGCTATCTGTGATATTAAAATCAGTTGTACACCAATAGTTGTGAAGCTGAATCCACTTATATTAACTTATCTGTTATATTGATGTGACTTAAACTAAACTGTCTGTTCAACTCAATCTGACTACGTCGACCTATTTATTGCATTAAAGTTACATAAATCGAACTATCTGTGATATTAAAGCCAATCGTACTCTTATATGTGTGAAACTGATGTCACTTATATTAACTTATCTGTTATATTGATGTGACTTAAACTAAACTGTCTGTTCAACTCAATCTGACTACTTTGACGTATTTATTGCATTAAAGTTACATAAATTGAGCTATCTGTGATATTAAAGTCAATTGTACTCCAATAGTTGTGAAGCTGATTCCACTTATATTAACTTATCTATTATATTGATGTGACTTAAACTAAACTGTCTGTTCAACTCAATCTGACTACTTTGACCTATTTATTGCATTAAAGTTACATAAATTGAGCTATCTGTGATATTAAAGTCAATTGTACTCCAATATTTGTGAAGCTGATTCCACTGATATTAACTTCTCTGTTATATTGATGTGACTTAAACTAAACTGTCTGTTCAACTCAATCTGACTACTTTGACCTATTTATTGCATTAAAGTTACATAAATTGAGCTATCTGTGATATTAAAGTCAATTGTACCCCAATAGTTGTGAAGCTGATTCCACTTATAATAACTTATCTGTTATATTGATGTGACTTAAACTAAACTGTCTGTTCAACTCAATCTGACTACTTTGACCTATTTATTGCATTAAAGTTACATAAATCGAACTATCTGTGATATTAAAGCCAATCGTACTCTTATATGTGTGAAACTGATCTCACTTATATTAACTTATCTGTTATATTGATGTGACTTAAACTAAACTGTTTGTTCAACTCAATCTGACTACTTTGACGTATTTATTGCATTAAAGTTACATAAATTGAGCTATCTGTGATATTAAAGTCAATTGTACTCCAATAGTTGTGAAGCTGATTCCACTTATATTAACTTATCTATTATATTGATGTGACTTAAACTAAACTGTCTGTTCAACTCAATCTGACTACTTTGACCTATTTATTGCATTAAAGTTACATAAATTGAGCTATCTGTGATATTAAAGTCAATTGTACCCCAATAGTTGTGAAGCTAATTCCACTTATAATAACTTGTCTGTTATATTGATGTAACTTAAACTAAACTGTCTGTTCAACTCAATCTGACTACTTTGACCTATTTATTGCATTAAAGTTACATAAATCGAACTATCTGTGATATTAAAGCCAATCGTACTCTTATATGTGTGAAACTGATGTCACTTATATTAACTTATCTGTTATATTGATGTGACTTAAACTAAACTGTCTGTTCAACTCAATCTGACTACTTTGACCTATTTATTGCATTAAAGTTACATAAATTGAGCTATCTGTGATATTAAAGTCAATTGTAATCCAATATTTGTGAAACTGATTCCACTGATATTAACTTCTCTGTTATATTGATGTGACTTAAACTAAACTGTCTGTTCAACTCAATCTGACTACTTTGACCTATTTATTGCATTAAAGTTACATAAATTGAGCTATCTGTGATATTAAAGTCAATTGTACTCCAATATTTGTGAAGCTGATTCCACTGATATTAACTTCTCTGTTATATTGATGTGACTAAAACTAAATTGTCTGTTCAACTCAATCTGACTACTTTGACCTATTTATTGCATTAAAGTTACATAAATTGAGCTATCTGTGATATTAAAGTCAATTGTACCCCAATAGTTGTGAAGCTGATTCCACTTATAATAACTTATCTGTTATATTGATGTGACTTAAACTAAACTGTCTGTTCAACTCAATCTGACTACTTTGACCTATTTATTGCATTAAAGTTACATAAATCGAACTATCTGTGATATTAAAGCCAATCGTACTCTTATATGTGTGAAACTGATGTCACTTATATTAACTTATCTGTTATATTGATGTGACTTAAACTAAACTGTCTGTTCAACTCAATCTGACTACTTTGACGTATTTATTGCATTAAAGTTACATAAATTGAGCTATCTGTGATATTAAAGTCAATTGTACTCCAATAGTTGTGAAGCTGATTCCACTTATATTAACTTATCTATTATATTGATGTGACTTAAACTAAACTGTCTGTTCAACTCAATCTGACTACTTTGACCTATTTATTGCATTAAAGTTACATAAATTGAGCTATCTGTGATATTAAAGTCAATTGTACCCCAATACTTGTGAAGCTGATTCCACTGATAATAACTTATCTGTTATATTGATGTGACTTAAACTAAACTGTCTGTTCAACTCAATCTGACTACTTTGACCTATTTATTGCATTAAAGTTACATAAATTGAGCTATCTGTGATATTAAAGTCAATTGTACTCCAATATTTGTGAACCTGATTCCACTGATATTAACTTCTCTGTTATATTGATGTGACTTAAACTAAATTGTCTGTTCAACTCAATCTGACTACTTTGACCTATTTATTGCATTAAAGTTACATAAATTGAGCTATCTGTGATATTAAAGTCAATTGTACCCCAATACTTGTGAAGCTGATTCCACTTATAATAACTTATCTGTTATATTGATGTGACTTAAACTAAACTGTCTGTTCAACTCAATCTGACTACTTTGACCTATTTATTGCATTAAAGTTACATAAATCGAACTATCTGTGATATTAAAGCCAATCGTACTCTTATATGTGTGAAACTGATCTCACTTATATTAACTTATCTGTTATATTGATGTGACTTAAACTAAACTGTCTGTTCAACTCAATCTGACTACTTTGACGTATTTATTGCATTAAAGTTACATAAATTGAGCTATCTGTGATATTAAAGTCAATTGTACTCCAATAGTTGTGAAGCTGATTCCACTTATATTAACTTATCTATTATATTGATGTGACTTAAACTAAACTGTCTGTTCAACTCAATCTGACTACTTTGACCTATTTATTGCATTAAAGTTACATAAATTGAGCTATCTGTGATATTAAAGTCAATTGTACCCCAATACTTGTGAAGCTGATTCCACTGATAATAACTTATCTGTTATATTGATGTGACTTAAACTAAACTGTCTGTTCAACTCAATCTGACTACTTTGACCTATTTATTGCATTAAAGTTACATAAATTGAGCTATCTGTGATATTAAAGTCAATTGTACCCCAATAGTTGTGAAGCTAATTCCACTTATAATAACTTGTCTGTTATATTGATGTAACTTAAACTAAACTGTCTGTTCAACTCAATCTGACTACTTTGACCTATTTATTGCATTAAAGTTACATAAATCGAACTATCTGTGATATTAAAGCCAATCGTACTCTTATATGTGTGAAACTGATGTCACTTATATTAACTTATCTGTTATATTGATGTGACTTAAACTAAACTGTCTGTTCAACTCAATCTGACTACTTTGACCTATTTATTGCATTAAAGTTACATAAATTGAGCTATCTGTGATATTAAAGTCAATTGTAATCCAATATTTGTGAAACTGATTCCACTGATATTAACTTCTCTGTTATATTGATGTGACTTAAACTAAACTGTCTGTTCAACTCAATCTGACTACTTTGACCTATTTATTGCATTAAAGTTACATAAATTGAGCTATCTGTGATATTAAAGTCAATTGTACCCCAATACTTGTGAAGCTGATTCCACTTATAATAACTTATCTGTTATATTGATGTGACTTAAACTAAACTGTCTGTTCAACTCAATCTGACTACTTTGACCTATTTATTGCATTAAAGTTACAAAAATCGAACTATCTGTGATATTAAAGCCAATCGTACTCTTATATGTGTGAAACTGATCTCACTTATATTAACTTATCTGTTATATTGATGTGACTTAAACTAAACTGTCTGTTCAACTCAATCTGACTACTTTGACGTATTTATTGCATTAAAGTTACATAAATTGAGCTATCTGTGATATTAAAGTCAATTGTACTCCAATAGTTGTGAAGCTGATTCCACTTATATTAACTTATCTATTATATTGATGTGACTTAAACTAAACTGTCTGTTCAACTCAATCTGACTACTTTGACCTATTTATTGCATTAAAGTTACATAAATTGAGCTATCTGTGATATTAAAGTCAATTGTACCCCAATACTTGTGAAGCTGATTCCACTGATAATAACTTATCTGTTATATTGATGTGACTTAAACTAAACTGTCTGTTCAACTCAATCTGACTACTTTGACCTATTTATTGCATTAAAGTTACATAAATTGAGCTATCTGTGATATTAAAGTCAATTGTACCCCAATAGTTGTGAAGCTAATTCCACTTATAATAACTTGTCTGTTATATTGATGTAACTTAAACTAAACTGTCTGTTCAACTCAATCTGACTACTTTGACCTATTTATTGCATTAAAGTTACATAAATCGAACTATCTGTGATATTAAAGCCAATCGTACTCTTATATGTGTGAAACTGATGTCACTTATATTAACTTATCTGTTATATTGATGTGACTTAAACTAAACTGTCTGTTCAACTCAATCTGACTACTTTGACCTATTTATTGCATTAAAGTTACATAAATTGAGCTATCTGTGATATTAAAGTCAATTGTAATCCAATATTTGTGAAACTGATTCCACTGATATTAACTTCTCTGTTATATTGATGTGACTTAAACTAAACTGTCTGTTCAACTCAATCTGACTACTTTGACCTATTTATTGCATTAAAGTTACATAAATTGAGCTATCTGTGATATTAAAGTCAATTGTACTCCAATATTTGTGATGCTGATTCCACTGATATTAACTTCTCTGTTATATTGATGTGACTTAAACTAAACTGTCTGTTCAACTCAATCTGACTACTTTGACCTATTTATTGCATTAAAGTTACATAAATCGAACTATCTGTGATATTAAAGCCAATCGTACTCTTATATGTGTGAAACTGATGTCACTTATATTAACTTATCTGTTATATTGATGTGACTTAAACTAAACTGTCTGTTCAACTCAATCTGACTACTTTGACCTATTTATTGCATTAAAGTTACATAAATTGAGCTATCTGTGATATTAAAGTCAATTGTACTCTAATAGTTGTGAAGCTGATTCCACTTATATTAACTTATCTATTATATTGATGTGACTTAAACTAAACTGTCTGTTCAACTCAATCTGACTACTTTGACCTATTTATTGCATTAAAGTTACATAAATTGAGCTATCTGTGATATTAAAGTCAATTGTACCCCAATACTTGTGAAGCTGATTCCACTTATAATAACTTATCTGTTATATTGATGTGACTTAAACTAAACTGTCTGTTCAACTCAATCTGACTACTTTGACCTATTTATTGCATTAAAGTTACATAAATTGAGCTATCTGTGATATTAAAGTCAATTGTACCCCAATAGTTGTGAAGCTAATTCCACTTATAATAACTTGTCTGTTATATTGATGTGACTTAAACTAAACTGTCTGTTCAACTCAATCTGACTACTTTGACCTATTTATTGCATTAAAGTTACATAAATCGAACTATCTGTGATATTAAAGCCACTCGTACTCTAATATGTGTGAAACTGATGTCACTTATATTAACTTATCTGTTATATTGATGTGACTTAAACTAAACTGTCTGTTCAACTCAATCTGACTACTTTGACGTATTTATTGCATTAAAGTTACATAAATTGAGCTATCTGTAATATTAAAGTCAATTGTACTCCAATAGTTGTGTAGTTGATTTCACTGATATTAACTTATCTATTATATCGATGTGACTTAAACTAAACTGTCTGTTCAACTCAATCTGACTACTTTGACCTATTTATTGCATTAAAGTTACATAAATCGAACTATCTGTGATATTAAAGTCAATTGTAATCCAATATTTGTGAAACTGATTCCACTGATATTAACTTCTCTGTTATATTGATGTGACTTAAACTAAACTGTCTGTTCAACTCAATCTGACTACTTTGACCTATTTATTGCATTAAAGTTACATAAATTGAGCTATCTGTGATATTAAAGTCAATTGTACCCCAATACTTGTGAAGCTGATTCCACTTATAATAACTTATCTGTTATATTGATGTGACTTAAACTAAACTGTCTGTTCAACTCAATCTGACTACTTTGACCTATTTATTGCATTAAAGTTACAAAAATCGAACTATCTGTGATATTAAAGCCAATCGTACTCTTATATGTGTGAAACTGATCTCACTTATATTAACTTATCTGTTATATTGATGTGACTTAAACTAAACTGTCTGTTCAACTCAATCTGACTACTTTGACGTATTTATTGCATTAAAGTTACATAAATTGAGCTATCTGTGATATTAAAGTCAATTGTACTCCAATAGTTGTGAAGCTGATTCCACTTATATTAACTTATCTATTATATTGATGTGACTTAAACTAAACTGTCTGTTCAACTCAATCTGACTACTTTGACCTATTTATTGCATTAAAGTTACATAAATCGAACTATCTGTGATATTAAAGCCAATCGTACTCTTATATGTGTGAAACTGATGTCACTTATATTAACTTATCTGTTATATTGATGTGACTTAAACTAAACTGTCTGTTCAACTCAATCTGACTACTTTGACCTATTTATTGCATTAAAGTTACATAAATTGAGCTATCTGTGATATTAAAGTCAATTGTAATCCAATATTTGTGAAACTGATTCCACTGATATTAACTTCTCTGTTATATTGATGTGACTTAAACTAAACTGTCTGTTCAACTCAATCTGACTACTTTGACCTATTTATTGCATTAAAGTTACATAAATTGAGCTATCTGTGATATTAAAGTCAATTGTACTCCAATATTTGTGATGCTGATTCCACTGATATTAACTTCTCTGTTATATTGATGTGACTTAAACTAAACTGTCTGTTCAACTCAATCTGACTACTTTGACCTATTTATTGCATTAAAGTTACATAAATCGAACTATCTGTGATATTAAAGCCAATCGTACTCTTATATGTGTGAAACTGATGTCACTTATATTAACTTATCTGTTATATTGATGTGACTTAAACTAAACTGTCTGTTCAACTCAATCTGACTACTTTGACCTATTTATTGCATTAAAGTTACATAAATTGAGCTATCTGTGATATTAAAGTCAATTGTACTCTAATAGTTGTGAAGCTGATTCCACTTATATTAACTTATCTATTATATTGATGTGACTTAAACTAAACTGTCTGTTCAACTCAATCTGACTACTTTGACCTATTTATTGCATTAAAGTTACATAAATTGAGCTATCTGTGATATTAAAGTCAATTGTACCCCAATACTTGTGAAGCTGATTCCACTTATAATAACTTATCTGTTATATTGATGTGACTTAAACTAAACTGTCTGTTCAACTCAATCTGACTACTTTGACCTATTTATTGCATTAAAGTTACATAAATTGAGCTATCTGTGATATTAAAGTCAATTGTACCCCAATAGTTGTGAAGCTAATTCCACTTATAATAACTTGTCTGTTATATTGATGTGACTTAAACTAAACTGTCTGTTCAACTCAATCTGACTACTTTGACCTATTTATTGCATTAAAGTTACATAAATCGAACTATCTGTGATATTAAAGCCACTCGTACTCTAATATGTGTGAAACTGATGTCACTTATATTAACTTATCTGTTATATTGATGTGACTTAAACTAAACTGTCTGTTCAACTCAATCTGACTACTTTGACGTATTTATTGCATTAAAGTTACATAAATTGAGCTATCTGTAATATTAAAGTCAATTGTACTCCAATAGTTGTGTAGTTGATTTCACTGATATTAACTTATCTATTATATCGATGTGACTTAAACTAAACTGTCTGTTCAACTCAATCTGACTACTTTGACCTATTTATTGCATTAAAGTTACATAAATTGAGCTATCTGTGATATTAAAGTCAATTGTACCCCAATACTTGTGAAGCTGATTCCACTTATAATAACTTATATGTTATATTGATGTGACTTAAACTAAACTGTCTGTTCAACTCAATCTGACTACTTTGACCTATTTATTGCATTAAAGTTACATAAATTGAGCTATCTGTGATATTAAAGTCAATTGTACTCTAATATTTGTGAAGCTGATTCCACTGATATTAACTTATCTGTTATATTGATGTGACTTAAACTAAACTGTCTGTTCAACTCAATCTGACTACTTTGACCTATTTATTGCATTAAAGTTGCATAAATTGAGCTATCTGTGATATTAAAGTCAATTGTACTCCAATATTTCTGAGGCTGATTCCACCGATATTAACTTATCTGTTATATTGATGTGACTTAAACTAAACTGTCAATTCAACTCAATCTGACTACTTTGACCTATTTATTGCATTAAAGTTACATAAATTGAGCTATCTGTGATATTAAAGTCAATTGTACTCCAATAGTTGTGAAGCTGATTCCACTGATATTAACTTATCTATTATATCGATGTGACTTAAACTAAACTGTCTGTTCAAGTCAATCTGACTACTTTGACCTATTTATTGCATTAAAGTTACATAAATTGAGCTATCTGTGATATTAAAATCAGTTGTACACCAATAGTTGTGAAGCTGAATCCACTTATATTAACTTATCTGTTATATTGATGTGACTTAAACTAAACTGTCTGTTCAACTCAATCTGACTACTTCGACCTATTTATTGCATTAAAGTTACATAAATCGAACTATCTGTGATATTAAAGCCAATCGTACTTTGATATGTGTGAAACTGATGTCACTTATATTAACTGATCTGTTATATTGATGTGACTTAAACTAAACTGTCTGTTCAACTCAATCTGACTACTTTGACGTATTTATTGCATTAAAGTTACATAAATTGAGCTATCTGTGATATTAAAGTCAATTGTACCCCAATAGTTGTGAAGCTGATTCCACTTATGATAACTTGTCTGTTATATTGATGTGACTTAAACTAAACTGTCTGTTCAACTCAATCTGACTACTTTGACCTATTTATTGCATTAAAGTTACATATATCGAACTATCTGTGATATTAAAGTCAATCGTACTCTTATATGTGTGAAACTGATGTCACTTATATTAACTTATCTGTTATATTGATGTGACTTAAACTAAACTGTCTGTTCAACTCAATCTGACTACTTTGACGTATTTATTGCATTAAAGTTACATAAATTGAGCTATCTGTGATATTAAAGTCAATTGTACTCCAATAGTTGTGTAGCTGATTCCACTTATATTAACTTATCTATTATATTGATGTGACTTAAACTAAACTGTCTGTTCAACTCAATCTGACTACTTTGACCTATTTATTGCATTAAAGTTACATAAATTGAGCTATCTGTGATATTAAAGTCAATTGTACTCTAATAGTTGTGAAGCTGATTCCACTTATATTAACTTATCTATTATATTGATGTGACTTAAACTAAACTGTCTGGTCAACTCAATCTGACTACTTTGACGTATTTATTGCATTAAAGTTACATAAATTGAGCTATCTGTGATATTAAAGTCAATTGTACCCCAATAGTTGTGAAGCTGATTCCACTTATAATAACTTATCTGTTATATTGATGTGAATTAAACTAAACTGTCTGTTCAACTCAATCTGACTACTTTGACCTATTTATTGCATTAAAGTTACATAAATCGAACTATCTGTGATATTAAAGCCAATCGTACTCTTATATGTGTGAAACTGATGTCACTTATTTTAACTTATCTGTTATATTGATGTGACTTAAACTAAACTGTCAGTTCAACTCAATCTGACTACTTTGACCTATTTATTGCATTAAAGTTACATAAATTGAGCTATCTGTGATATTAAAGTCAATTGTACTCCAATAGTTGTGAAGCTGATTCCACTTATATTAACTTATCTATTATATTGATGTGACTTAAACTAAACTGTCTGTTCAACTCAATCTGACTACTTTGACCTATTTATTGCATTAAAGTTACATAAATTGAGCTATCTGTGATATTAAAGTCAATTGTACCCCAATAGTTGTGAAGCTGATTCCACTTATAATAACATATCTGTTATATTGATGTGAATTAAACTAAACTGTCTGTTGAACTCAATCTGACTACTTTGACCTATTTATTGCATTAAAGTTACATAAATCGAACTATCTGTGATATTAAAGCCAATCGTACTCTTATATGTGTGAAACTGATGTCACTTATATTAACTTATCTGTTATATTGATGTGACTTAAACTAAACTGTCTGTTCAACTCAATCTGACTACTTTGACCTATTTATTGCATTAAAGTTACATAAATTGAGCTATCTGTGATATTAAAGTCAATTGTATCCCAATAGTTGTGAAGCTGATTCCCCTTATAATAACTTATCTGTTATATTGATGTGACTTAAACTAAACTGTCTGTTCAACTCAATCTGACTACTTTGACCTATTTATTGCATTAAAGTTACATAAATTGAGCTATCTGTGATATTAAAGTCAATTGTACCCCAATACTTGTGAAGCTGATTCCACTTATAATAACTTATCTGTTATATTGATGTGACTTAAACTAAACTGTCTGTTCAACTCAATCTGACTACTTTGACCTATTTATTGCATTAAAGTTACATAAATCGAACTATCTGTGATATTAAAGCCAATCGTACTCTTATATGTGTGAAACTGATGTCACTTATATTAACTTATCTGTTATATTGATGTGACTTAAACTAAACTGTCTGTTCAACTCAATCTGACTACTTTGACCTATTTATTGCATTAAAGTTACATAAATTGAGCTATCTGTGATATTAAAGTCAATTGTAATCCAATATTTGTGAAACTGATTCCACTGATATTAACTTCTCTGTTATATTGATGTGACTTAAACTAAACTGTCTGTTCAACTCAATCTGACTACTTTGACCTATTTATTGCATTAAAGTTACATAAATTGAGCTATCTGTGATATTAAAGTCAATTGTACCCCAATAGTTGTGAAGCTGATTCCACTTATAATAACTTATCTGTTATATTGATGTGACTTAAACTAAACTGTCTGTTCAACTCAATCTGACTACTTTGACCTATTTATTGCATTAAAGTTACATAAATCGAACTATCTGTGATATTAAAGCCAATCGTACTCTTATATGTGTGAAACTGATGTCACTTATATTAACTGATCTGTTATATTGATGTGACTTAAACTAAACTGTCTGTTCAACTCAATCTGACTACTTTGACGTATTTATTGCATTAAAGTTACATAAATTGAGCTATCTGTGATATTAAAGTCAATTGTACCCCAATACTTGTGAAGCTGATTCCACTGATAATAACTTATCTGTTATATTGATGTGACTTAAACTAAACTGTCTGTTCAACTCAATCTGACTACTTTGACCTATTTATTGCATTAAAGTTACATAAATTGAGCTATCTGTGATATTAAAGTCAATTGTACCCCAATAGTTGTGAAGCTAATTCCACTTATAATAACTTGTCTGTTATATTGATGTAACTTAAACTAAACTGTCTGTTCAACTCAATCTGACTACTTTGACCTATTTATTGCATTAAAGTTACATAAATCGAACTATCTGTGATATTAAAGCCAATCGTACTCTTATATGTGTGAAACTGATGTCACTTATATTAACTTATCTGTTATATTGATGTGACTTAAACTAAACTGTCTGTTCAACTCAATCTGACTACTTTGACCTATTTATTGCATTAAAGTTACATAAATTGAGCTATCTGTGATATTAAAGTCAATTGTAATCCAATATTTGTGAAACTGATTCCACTGATATTAACTTCTCTGTTATATTGATGTGACTTAAACTAAACTGTCTGTTCAACTCAATCTGACTACTTTGACCTATTTATTGCATTAAAGTTACATAAATTGAGCTATCTGTGATATTAAAGTCAATTGTACTCCAATATTTGTGAAGCTGATTCCACTGATATTAACTTCTCTGTTATATTGATGTGACTTAAACTAAACTGTCTGTTCAACTCAATCTGACTACTTTGACCTATTTATTGCATTAAAGTTACATAAATTGAGCTATCTGTGATATTAAAGTCAATTGTACCCCAATAGTTGTGAAGCTGATTCCACTTATAATAACTTATCTGTTATATTGATGTGACTTAAACTAAACTGTCTGTTCAACTCAATCTGACTACTTTGACCTATTTATTGCATTAAAGTTACATAAATCGAACTATCTGTGATATTAAAGCCAATCGTACTCTTATATGTGTGAAACTGATGTCACTTATATTAACTTATCTGTTATATTGATGTGACTTAAACTAAACTGTCTGTTCAACTCAATCTGACTACTTTGACGTATTTATTGCATTAAAGTTACAAAAATTGAGCTATCTGTGATATTAAAGTCAATTGTACTCCAATAGTTGTGAAGCTGATTCCACTTATATTAACTTATCTATTATATTGATGTGACTTAAACTAAACTGTCTGTTCAACTCAATCTGACTACTTTGACCTATTTATTGCATTAAAGTTACATAAATTGAGCTATCTGTGATATTAAAGTCAATTGTACCCCAATACTTGTGAAGCTGATTCCACTGATAATAACTTATCTGTTATATTGATGTGACTTAAACTAAACTGTCTGTTCAACTCAATCTGACTACTTTGACCTATTTATTGCATTAAAGTTACATAAATTGAGCTATCTGTGATATTAAAGTCAATTGTACCCCAATAGTTGTGAAGCTAATTCCACTTATAATAACTTGTCTGTTATATTGATGTAACTTAAACTAAACTGTCTGTTCAACTCAATCTGACTACTTTGACCTATTTATTGCATTAAAGTTACATAAATCGAACTATCTGTGATATTAAAGCCAATCGTACTCTTATATGTGTGAAACTGATGTCACTTATATTAACTTATCTGTTATATTGATGTGACTTAAACTAAACTGTCTGTTCAACTCAATCTGACTACTTTGACCTATTTATTGCATTAAAGTTACATAAATTGAGCTATCTGTGATATTAAAGTCAATTGTAATCCAATATTTGTGAAACTGATTCCACTGATATTAACTTCTCTGTTATATTGATGTGACTTAAACTAAACTGTCTGTTCAACTCAATCTGACTACTTTGACCTATTTATTGCATTAAAGTTACATAAATTGAGCTATCTGTGATATTAAAGTCAATTGTACTCCAATATTTGTGAAGCTGATTCCACTGATATTAACTTCTCTGTTATATTGATGTGACTTAAACTAAACTGTCTGTTCAACTCAATCTGACTACTTTGACCTATTTATTGCATTAAAGTTACATAAATCGAACTATCTGTGATATTAAAGCCAATCGTACTCTTATATGTGTGAAACTGATGTCACTTATATTAACTTATCTGTTATATTGATGTGACTTAAACTAAACTGTCTGTTCAACTCAATCTGACTACTTTGACCTATTTATTGCATTAAAGTTACATAAATTGAGCTATCTGTGATATTAAAGTCAATTGTACTCTAATAGTTGTGAAGCTGATTCCACTTATATTAACTTATCTATTATATTGATGTGACTTAAACTAAACTGTCTGTTCAACTCAATCTGACTACTTTGACCTATTTATTGCATTAAAGTTACATAAATTGAGCTATCTGTGATATTAAAGTCAATTGTACCCCAATACTTGTGAAGCTGATTCCACTTATAATAACTTATCTGTTATATTGATGTGACTTAAACTAAACTGTCTGTTCAACTCAATCTGACTACTTTGACCTATTTATTGCATTAAAGTTACATAAATTGAGCTATCTGTGATATTAAAATCAATTGTACCCCAATAGTTGTGAAGCTAATTCCACTTATAATAACTTGTCTGTTATATTGATGTGACTTAAACTAAACTGTCTGTTCAACTCAATCTGACTACTTTGACCTATTTATTGCATTAAAGTTACATAAATCGAACTATCTGTGATATTAAAGCCACTCGTACTCTTATATGTGTGAAACTGATGTCACTTATATTAACTTATCTGTTATATTGATGTGACTTAAACTAAACTGTCTGTTCAACTCAATCTGACTACTTTGACGTATTTATTGCATTAAAGTTACATAAATTGAGCTATCTGTGATATTAAAGTCAATTGTACCCCAATACTTGTGAAGCTGATTCCACTGATAATAACTTATCTGTTATATTGATGTGACTTAAACTAAACTGTCTGTTCAACTCAATCTGACTACTTTGACCTATTTATTGCATTAAAGTTACATAAATTGAGCTATCTGTGATATTAAAGTCAATTGTACCCCAATAGTTGTGAAGCTAATTCCACTTATAATAACTTCTCTGTTATATTGATGTAACTTAAACTAAACTGTCTGTTCAACTCAATCTGACTACTTTGACCTATTTATTGCATTAAAGTTACATAAATCGAACTATCTGTGATATTAAAGCCAATCGTACTCTTATATGTGTGAAACTGATGTCACTTATATTAACTTATCTGTTATATTGATGTGACTTAAACTAAACTGTCTGTTCAACTCAATCTGACTACTTTGACGTATTTATTGCATTAAAGTTACATAAATTGAGCTATCTGTGATATTAAAGTCAATTGTAATCCAATATTTGTGAAACTGATTCCACTGATATTAACTTCTCTGTTATATTGATGTGACTTAAACTAAACTGTCTGTTCAACTCAATCTGACTACTTTGACCTATTTATTGCATTAAAGTTACATAAATTGAGCTATCTGTGATATTAAAGTCAATTGTACTCCAATATTTGTGAAGCTGATTCCACTGATATTAACTTCTCTGTTATATTGATGTGACTTAAACTAAACTGTCTGTTCAACTCAATCTGACTACTTTGACCTATTTATTGCATTAAAGTTACATAAATCGAACTATCTGTGATATTAAAGCCAATCGTACTCTTATATGTGTGAAACTGATGTCACTTATATTAACTTATCTGTTATATTGATGTGACTTAAACTAAACTGTCTGTTCAACTCAATCTGACTACTTTGACGTATTTATTGCATTAAAGTTACATAAATTGAGCTATCTGTGATATTAAAGTCAATTGTACTCTAATAGTTGTGAAGCTGATTCCACTTATATTAACTTATCTATTATATTGATGTGACTTAAACTAAACTGTCTGTTCAACTCAATCTGACTACTTTGACCTATTTATTGCATTAAAGTTACATAAATTGAGCTATCTGTGATATTAAAGTCAATTGTACCCCAATACTTGTGAAGCTGATTCCACTTATAATAACTTATCTGTTATATTGATGTGACTTAAACTAAACTGTCTGTTCAACTCAATCTGACTACTTTGACCTATTTATTGCATTAAAGTTACATAAATTGAGCTATCTGTGATATTAAAGTCAATTGTACCCCAATAGTTGTGAAGCTAATTCCACTTATAATAACTTGTCTGTTATATTGATGTGACTTAAACTAAACTGTCTGTTCAACTCAATCTGACTACTTTGACCTATTTATTGCATTAAAGTTACATAAATCGAACTATCTTTGATATTAAAGCCACTCGTACTCTTATATGTGTGAAACTGATGTCACTTATATTAACTTATCTGTTATATTGATGTGACTTAAACTAAACTGTCTGTTCAACTCAATCTGACTACTTTGACGTATTTATTGCATTAAAGTTACATAAATTGAGCTATCTGTAATATTAAAGTCAATTGTACTCCAATAGTTGTGTAGTTGATTTCACTGATATTAACTTATCTATTATATCGATGTGACTTAAACTAAACTGTCTGTTCAAGTCAATCTGACTACTTTGACCTATTTATTGCATTAAAGTTACATAAATTGAGCTATCTGTGATATTAAAGTCAATTGTACCCCAATAGTTGTGAAGCTGATTCCACTTATAATAACATATCTGTTATATTGATGTGAATTAAACTAAACTGTCTGTTGAACTCAATCTGACTACTTTGACCTATTTATTGCATTAAAGTTACATAAATCGAACTATCTGTGATATTAAAGCCAATCGTACTCTTATATGTGTGAAACTGATGTCACTTATATTAACTTATCTGTTATATTGATGTGACTTAAACTAAACTGTCTGTTCAACTCAATCTGACTACTTTGACCTATTTATTGCATTAAAGTTACATAAATTGAGCTATCTGTGATATTAAAGTCAATTGTATCCCAATAGTTGTGAAGCTGATTCCCCTTATAATAACTTATCTGTTATATTGATGTGACTTAAACTAAACTGTCTGTTCAACTCAATCTGACTACTTTGACCTATTTATTGCATTAAAGTTACATAAATTGAGCTATCTGTGATATTAAAGTCAATTGTACCCCAATACTTGTGAAGCTGATTCCACTTATAATAACTTATCTGTTATATTGATGTGACTTAAACTAAACTGTCTGTTCAACTCAATCTGACTACTTTGACCTATTTATTGCATTAAAGTTACATAAATCGAACTATCTGTGATATTAAAGCCAATCGTACTCTTATATGTGTGAAACTGATGTCACTTATATTAACTTATCTGTTATATTGATGTGACTTAAACTAAACTGTCTGTTCAACTCAATCTGACTACTTTGACCTATTTATTGCATTAAAGTTACATAAATTGAGCTATCTGTGATATTAAAGTCAATTGTAATCCAATATTTGTGAAACTGATTCCACTGATATTAACTTCTCTGTTATATTGATGTGACTTAAACTAAACTGTCTGTTCAACTCAATCTGACTACTTTGACCTATTTATTGCATTAAAGTTACATAAATTGAGCTATCTGTGATATTAAAGTCAATTGTACCCCAATAGTTGTGAAGCTGATTCCACTTATAATAACTTATCTGTTATATTGATGTGACTTAAACTAAACTGTCTGTTCAACTCAATCTGACTACTTTGACCTATTTATTGCATTAAAGTTACATAAATCGAACTATCTGTGATATTAAAGCCAATCGTACTCTTATATGTGTGAAACTGATGTCACTTATATTAACTGATCTGTTATATTGATGTGACTTAAACTAAACTGTCTGTTCAACTCAATCTGACTACTTTGACGTATTTATTGCATTAAAGTTACATAAATTGAGCTATCTGTGATATTAAAGTCAATTGTAATCCAATATTTGTGAAACTGATTCCACTGATATTAACTTCTCTGTTATATTGATGTGACTTAAACTAAACTGTCTGTTCAACTCAATCTGACTACTTTGACCTATTTATTGCATTAAAGTTACATAAATTGAGCTATCTGTGATATTAAAGTCAATTGTACTCCAATATTTGTGAAGCTGATTCCACTGATATTAACTTCTCTGTTATATTGATGTGACTTAAACTAAACTGTCTGTTCAACTCAATCTGACTACTTTGACCTATTTATTGCATTAAAGTTACATAAATTGAGCTATCTGTGATATTAAAGTCAATTGTACCCCAATAGTTGTGAAGCTGATTCCACTTATAATAACTTATCTGTTATATTGATGTGACTTAAACTAAACTGTCTGTTCAACTCAATCTGACTACTTTGACCTATTTATTGCATTAAAGTTACATAAATCGAACTATCTGTGATATTAAAGCCAATCGTACTCTTATATGTGTGAAACTGATGTCACTTATATTAACTTATCTGTTATATTGATGTGACTTAAACTAAACTGTCTGTTCAACTCAATCTGACTACTTTGACGTATTTATTGCATTAAAGTTACAAAAATTGAGCTATCTGTGATATTAAAGTCAATTGTACTCCAATAGTTGTGAAGCTGATTCCACTTATATTAACTTATCTATTATATTGATGTGACTTAAACTAAACTGTCTGTTCAACTCAATCTGACTACTTTGACCTATTTATTGCATTAAAGTTACATAAATTGAGCTATCTGTGATATTAAAGTCAATTGTACCCCAATACTTGTGAAGCTGATTCCACTGATAATAACTTATCTGTTATATTGATGTGACTTAAACTAAACTGTCTGTTCAACTCAATCTGACTACTTTGACCTATTTATTGCATTAAAGTTACATAAATTGAGCTATCTGTGATATTAAAGTCAATTGTACCCCAATAGTTGTGAAGCTAATTCCACTTATAATAACTTGTCTGTTATATTGATGTAACTTAAACTAAACTGTCTGTTCAACTCAATCTGACTACTTTGACCTATTTATTGCATTAAAGTTACATAAATCGAACTATCTGTGATATTAAAGCCAATCGTACTCTTATATGTGTGAAACTGATGTCACTTATATTAACTTATCTGTTATATTGATGTGACTTAAACTAAACTGTCTGTTCAACTCAATCTGACTACTTTGACCTATTTATTGCATTAAAGTTACATAAATTGAGCTATCTGTGATATTAAAGTCAATTGTAATCCAATATTTGTGAAACTGATTCCACTGATATTAACTTCTCTGTTATATTGATGTGACTTAAACTAAACTGTCTGTTCAACTCAATCTGACTACTTTGACCTATTTATTGCATTAAAGTTACATAAATTGAGCTATCTGTGATATTAAAGTCAATTGTACTCCAATATTTGTGAAGCTGATTCCACTGATATTAACTTCTCTGTTATATTGATGTGACTTAAACTAAACTGTCTGTTCAACTCAATCTGACTACTTTGACCTATTTATTGCATTAAAGTTACATAAATCGAACTATCTGTGATATTAAAGCCAATCGTACTCTTATATGTGTGAAACTGATGTCACTTATATTAACTTATCTGTTATATTGATGTGACTTAAACTAAACTGTCTGTTCAACTCAATCTGACTACTTTGACCTATTTATTGCATTAAAGTTACATAAATTGAGCTATCTGTGATATTAAAGTCAATTGTACTCTAATAGTTGTGAAGCTGATTCCACTTATATTAACTTATCTATTATATTGATGTGACTTAAACTAAACTGTCTGTTCAACTCAATCTGACTACTTTGACCTATTTATTGCATTAAAGTTACATAAATTGAGCTATCTGTGATATTAAAGTCAATTGTACCCCAATACTTGTGAAGCTGATTCCACTTATAATAACTTATCTGTTATATTGATGTGACTTAAACTAAACTGTCTGTTCAACTCAATCTGACTACTTTGACCTATTTATTGCATTAAAGTTACATAAATTGAGCTATCTGTGATATTAAAATCAATTGTACCCCAATAGTTGTGAAGCTAATTCCACTTATAATAACTTGTCTGTTATATTGATGTGACTTAAACTAAACTGTCTGTTCAACTCAATCTGACTACTTTGACCTATTTATTGCATTAAAGTTACATAAATCGAACTATCTGTGATATTAAAGCCACTCGTACTCTTATATGTGTGAAACTGATGTCACTTATATTAACTTATCTGTTATATTGATGTGACTTAAACTAAACTGTCTGTTCAACTCAATCTGACTACTTTGACGTATTTATTGCATTAAAGTTACATAAATTGAGCTATCTGTGATATTAAAGTCAATTGTACCCCAATACTTGTGAAGCTGATTCCACTGATAATAACTTATCTGTTATATTGATGTGACTTAAACTAAACTGTCTGTTCAACTCAATCTGACTACTTTGACCTATTTATTGCATTAAAGTTACATAAATTGAGCTATCTGTGATATTAAAGTCAATTGTACCCCAATAGTTGTGAAGCTAATTCCACTTATAATAACTTCTCTGTTATATTGATGTAACTTAAACTAAACTGTCTGTTCAACTCAATCTGACTACTTTGACCTATTTATTGCATTAAAGTTACATAAATCGAACTATCTGTGATATTAAAGCCAATCGTACTCTTATATGTGTGAAACTGATGTCACTTATATTAACTTATCTGTTATATTGATGTGACTTAAACTAAACTGTCTGTTCAACTCAATCTGACTACTTTGACGTATTTATTGCATTAAAGTTACATAAATTGAGCTATCTGTGATATTAAAGTCAATTGTAATCCAATATTTGTGAAACTGATTCCACTGATATTAACTTCTCTGTTATATTGATGTGACTTAAACTAAACTGTCTGTTCAACTCAATCTGACTACTTTGACCTATTTATTGCATTAAAGTTACATAAATTGAGCTATCTGTGATATTAAAGTCAATTGTACTCCAATATTTGTGAAGCTGATTCCACTGATATTAACTTCTCTGTTATATTGATGTGACTTAAACTAAACTGTCTGTTCAACTCAATCTGACTACTTTGACCTATTTATTGCATTAAAGTTACATAAATCGAACTATCTGTGATATTAAAGCCAATCGTACTCTTATATGTGTGAAACTGATGTCACTTATATTAACTTATCTGTTATATTGATGTGACTTAAACTAAACTGTCTGTTCAACTCAATCTGACTACTTTGACGTATTTATTGCATTAAAGTTACATAAATTGAGCTATCTGTGATATTAAAGTCAATTGTACTCTAATAGTTGTGAAGCTGATTCCACTTATATTAACTTATCTATTATATTGATGTGACTTAAACTAAACTGTCTGTTCAACTCAATCTGACTACTTTGACCTATTTATTGCATTAAAGTTACATAAATTGAGCTATCTGTGATATTAAAGTCAATTGTACCCCAATACTTGTGAAGCTGATTCCACTTATAATAACTTATCTGTTATATTGATGTGACTTAAACTAAACTGTCTGTTCAACTCAATCTGACTACTTTGACCTATTTATTGCATTAAAGTTACATAAATTGAGCTATCTGTGATATTAAAGTCAATTGTACCCCAATAGTTGTGAAGCTAATTCCACTTATAATAACTTGTCTGTTATATTGATGTGACTTAAACTAAACTGTCTGTTCAACTCAATCTGACTACTTTGACCTATTTATTGCATTAAAGTTACATAAATCGAACTATCTTTGATATTAAAGCCACTCGTACTCTTATATGTGTGAAACTGATGTCACTTATATTAACTTATCTGTTATATTGATGTGACTTAAACTAAACTGTCTGTTCAACTCAATCTGACTACTTTGACGTATTTATTGCATTAAAGTTACATAAATTGAGCTATCTGTAATATTAAAGTCAATTGTACTCCAATAGTTGTGTAGTTGATTTCACTGATATTAACTTATCTATTATATCGATGTGACTTAAACTAAACTGTCTGTTCAAGTCAATCTGACTACTTTGACCTATTTATTGCATTAAAGTTACATAAATTGAGCTATCTGTGATATTAAAGTCAATTGTACCCCAATACTTGTGAAGCTGATTCCACTTATAATAACTTATATGTTATATTGATGTGACTTAAACTAAACTGTCTGTTCAACTCAATCTGACTACTTTGACCTATTTATTGCATTAAAGTTACATAAATTGAGCTATCTGTGATATTAAAGTCAATTGTACTCTAATATTTGTGAAGCTGATTCCACTGATATTAACTTATCTGTTATATTGATGTGACTTAAACTAAACTGTCTGTTCAACTCAATCTGACTACTTTGACCTATTTATTGCATTAAAGTTGCATAAATTGAGCTATCTGTGATATTAAAGTCAATTGTACTCCAATATTTCTGAGGCTGATTCCACCGATATTAACTTATCTGTTATATTGATGTGACTTAAACTAAACTGTCAGTTCAACTCAATCTGACTACTTTGACCTATTTATTGCATTAAAGTTACATAAATTGAGCTATCTGTGATATTAAAGTCAATTGTACTCCAATAGTTGTGAAGCTGATTCCACTGATATTAACTTATCTATTATATCGATGTGACTTAAACTAAACTGTCTGTTCAAGTCAATCTGACTACTTTGACCTATTTATTGCATTAAAGTTACATAAATTGAGCTATCTGTGATATTAAAATCAGTTGTACACCAATAGTTGTGAAGCTGAATCCACTTATATTAACTTATCTGTTATATTGATGTGACTTAAACTAAACTGTCTGTTCAACTCAATCTGACTACTTCGACCTATTTATTGCATTAAAGTTACATAAATCGAACTATCTGTGATATTAAAGCCAATCGTACTTTGATATGTGTGAAACTGATGTCACTTATATTAACTGATCTGTTATATTGATGTGACTTAAACTAAACTGTCTGTTCAACTCAATCTGACTACTTTGACCTATTTATTGCATTAAAGTTACATAAATTGAGCTATCTGTGATATTAAAGTCAATTGTAATCCAATATTTGTGAAGCTGATTCCACTTATAATAACTTATCTGTTATATTGATGTGAATTAAACTAAACTGTCTGTTCAACTCAATCTGACTACTTTGACCTATTTATTGCATTAAAGTTACATAAATCGAACTATCTGTGATATTAAAGCCAATCGTACTCTTATATGTGTGAAACTGATGTCACTTATATTAACTTATCTGTTATATTGATGTGACTTAAACTAAACTGTCAGTTCAACTCAATCTGACTACTTTGACCTATTTATTGCATTAAAGTTACATAAATTGAGCTATCTGTGATATTAAAGTCAATTGTACTCCAATAGTTGTGAAGCTGATTCCACTTATATTAACTTATCTATTATATTGATGTGACTTAAACTAAACTGTCTGTTCAACTCAATCTGACTACTTTGACCTATTTATTGCATTAAAGTTACATAAATTGAGCTATCTGTGATATTAAAGTCAATTGTACCCCAATAGTTGTGAAGCTGATTCCACTTATAATAACTTATCTGTTATATTGATGTGAATTAAACTAAACTGTCTGTTCAACTCAATCTGACTACTTTGACCTATTTATTGCATTAAAGTTACATAAATCGAACTATCTGTGATATTAAAGCCAATCGTACTCTTATATGTGTGAAACTGATGTCACTTATATTAACTTATCTGTTATATTGATGTGACTTAAACTAAACTGTCTGTTCAACTCAATCTGACTACTTTGACCTATTTATTGCATTAAAGTTACATAAATTGAGCTATCTGTGATATTAAAGTCAATTGTATCCCAATAGTTGTGAAGCTGATTCCCCTTATAATAACTTATCTGTTATATTGATGTGACTTAAACTAAACTGTCTGTTCAACTCAATCTGACTACTTTGACCTATTTATTGCATTAAAGTTACATAAAGCGAACTATCTGTGATATTAAAGCCACTCGTACTCTTATATGTGTGAAACTGATGTCACTTATATTAACTTATCTGTTATATTGATGTGACTTAAACTAAACTGTCTGTTCAACTCAATCTGACTACTTTGACCTATTCATTGCATTAAAGTTACATAAATTGAGCTATCTGTGATATTAAAGTCAATTGTACTCCAATAGTTGTGCAGCTGATTCCACTTATATTAACTTATCTATTATATTGATGTGACTTAAACTAAACTGTCTGTTCAACTCAATCTGACTACTTTGACCTATTTATTGCATTAAAGTTACATAAATTGAGCTATCTGTGATATTAAAGTCAATTGTACCCCAATACTTGTGAAGCTGATTCCACTTATAATAACTTATCTGTTATATTGATGTGACTTAAACTAAACTGTCTGTTCAACTCAATCTGACTACTTTGACGTATTTATTGCATTAAAGTTACATAAATTGAGCTATCTGTGATATTAAAGTCAATTGTACTCCAATATTTGTAAAGCTGATTCCACTGATATTAACTTATCTGTTATATTGATGTGACTTAAACTAAACTGTCTGTTCAACTCAATCAGACTACTTTGACCTATTTATTGCATTAAAGTTACATAAATTGAGCTATCTGTGATATTAAAGTCAATTGTAATCCAATATTTGTGAAGCTGATTCCACTGATATTAACTTCTCTGTTATATTGATGTGACTTTAACTAAACTGTCTGTTCAACTCAATCTGACTACTTTGACCTATTTATTGCATTAAAGTTACATAAATTGAGCTATCTGTGATATTAAAGTCAATTGTACCCCAATAGTTGTGAAGCTGATTCCACTTATAATAACTTGTCTGTTATATTGATGTGACTTAAACTAAACAGCCTGTTCAACTCAATCTGACTACTTTGACCTATTTATTGCATTAAAGTTACATATATCGAACTATCTGTGATATTAAAGCCAATCCTACTCTTATATGTGTGAAACTGATGTCACTTATATTAACTTATCTGTTATATTGATGTGACTTAAACTAAACTGTCTGTTCAACTCAATCTGACTACTTTGGCGTATTTATTGCATTAAAGTTACATAAATTGAGCTATCTGTGATATTAAAGTCAATTGTACTCCAATAGTTGTGAAGCTGATTCCACTTATATTAACTTATCTATTATATTGATTTGACTTAAACTAAACTGTCTGTTCAACTCAATCTGACTACTTTGACCTATTTATTGCATTAAAGTTACATAAATTGAGCTATCTGTGATATTAAAGTCAATTGTACTCCAATAGTTGTGAAGCTGATTCCACTTATATTAACTTATCTATTATATTGATGTGACTTAAACTAAACTGTCTGGTCAACTCAATCTGACTACTTTGACGTATTTATTGCATTAAAGTTACATAAATTGAGCTATCTGTGATATTAAAGTCAATTGTACCCCAATAGTTGTGAAGCTGATTCCACTTATAATAACTTATCTGTTATATTGATGTGAATTAAACTAAACTGTCTGTTCAACTCAATCTGACTACTTTGACCTATTTATTGCATTAAAGTTACATAAATCGAACTATCTGTGATATTAAAGCCAATCGTACTCTTATATGTGTGAAACTGATGTCACTTATATTAACTTATCTGTTATATTGATGTGACTTAAACTAAACTGTCTGTTCAACTCAATCTGACTACTTTGACCTATTTATTGCATTAAAGTTACATAAATTGAGCTATCTGTGATATTAAAGTCAATTGTACTCCAATAGTTGTGAAGCTGATTCCACTTATATTAACTTATCTATTATATTGATGTGACTTAAACTAAACTGTCTGTTCAACTCAATCTGACTACTTTGACCTATTTATTGCATTAAAGTTACATAAATCGAACTATCTGTGATATTAAAGCCAATCGTACTCTTATATGTGTGAAACTGATGTCACTTATATTAACTTATCTGTTATATTGATTTTACTTAAACTAAACTGTCTGTTCAACTCAATCTGACTACTTTGACGTATTTATTGCATTAAAGTTACATAAATTGAGCTATCTGTGATATTAAAGTCAATTGTACTCCAATATTTCTGAGGCTGATTCCACCGATATTAACTTATCTGTTATATTGATGTGACTTAAACTAAACTGTCAGTTCAACTCAATCTGACTACTTTGACCTATTTATTGCATTAAAGTTACATAAATTGAGCTATCTGTGATATTAAAGTCAATTGTACCCCAATACTTGTGAAGCTGATTCCACTTATAATAACTTATATGTTATATTGATGTGACTTAAACTAAACTGTCTGTTCAACTCAATCTGACTACTTTGACCTATTTATTGCATTAAAGTTACATAAATTGAGCTATCTGTGATATTAAAGTCAATTGTACTCCAATATTTGTGAAGCTGATTCCACTGATATTAACTGATCTGTTATATTGATGTGACTTAAACTAAACTGTCTGTTCAACTCAATCTGACTACTTTGACCTATTTATTGCATTAAAGTTGCATAAATTGAGCTATCTGTGATATTAAAGTCAATTGTACTCCAATATTTCTGAGGCTGATTCCACCGATATTAACTGATCTGTTATATTGATGTGACTTAAACTAAACTGTCAGTTCAACTCAATCTGACTACTTTGACCTATTTATTGCATTAAAGTTACATAAATTGAGCTATCTGTGATATTAAAGTCAATTGTACTCCAATATTTGTGAAGCTGATTCCACTGATATTAACTTATCTGTTATATTGATGTGACTTAAACTAAACTGTCTGTTCAACTCAATCTGACTACTTTGACCTATTTATTGCATTAAAGTTGCATAAATTGAGCTATCTGTGATATTAAAGTCAATTGTAATCCAATATTTGTGAAGCTGATTCCACTGATATTAACTTATCTGTTATATTGATGTGACTTAAACTAAACTGTCTGTTCAAATCAATCTGACTACTTTGACCTATTTATTGCATTAAAGTTGCATAAATTGAGCTATCTGTGATATTAAAGTCAATTGTACTCCAATATTTCTGAGGCTGATTCCACCGATATTAACTTACCTGTTATATTGATGTGACTTAAACTAAACTGTCAGTTCAACTCAATCTGACTACTTTGACCTATTTATTGCATTAAAGTTACATAAATTGAGCTATCTGTGATATTAAAGTCAATTGTACCCCAATACTTGTGAAGCTGATTCCACTTATAATAACTTATCTGTTATATTGATGTGACTTAAACTAAACTGTGTGTTCAACTCAATCTGACTACTTTGACCTATTTATTGCATTAAAGTTACATAAATTGAGCTATCTGTGATATTAAAGTCAATTGTACTCCAATATTTGTGAAGCTGATTCCACTGATATTAACTTATCTGTTATATTGATGTGACTTAAACTAAACTGTCTGTTCAACTCAATCTGACTACTTTGACCTATTTATTGCATTAAAGTTACATAAATTGAGCTATCTGTGATATTAAAATCAATTGTACCCCAATAGTTGTGAAGCTAATTCCACTTATAATAACTTGTCTGTTATATTGATGTGACTTAAACTAAACTGTCTGTTCAACTCAATCTGACTACTTTGACCTATTTATTGCATTAAAGTTACATAAATCGAACTATCTGTGATATTAAAGCCACTCGTACTCTTATATGTGTGAAACTGATGTCACTTATATTAACTTATCTGTTATATTGATGTGACTTAAACTAAACTGTCTGTTCAACTCAATCTGACTACTTTGACGTATTTATTGCATTAAAGTTACATAAATTGAGCTATCTGTGATATTAAAGTCAATTGTACCCCAATACTTGTGAAGCTGATTCCACTGATAATAACTTATCTGTTATATTGATGTGACTTAAACTAAACTGTCTGTTCAACTCAATCTGACTACTTTGACCTATTTATTGCATTAAAGTTACATAAATTGAGCTATCTGTGATATTAAAGTCAATTGTACTCCAATATTTGTGAAGCTGATTCCACTGATATTAACTTCTCTGTTATATTGATGTGACTTAAACTAAACTGTCTGTTCAACTCAATCTGACTACTTTGACCTATTTATTGCATTAAAGTTACATAAATCGAACTATCTGTGATATTAAAGCCAATCGTACTCTTATATGTGTGAAACTGATGTCACTTATATTAACTTATCTGTTATATTGATGTGACTTAAACTAAACTGTCTGTTCAACTCAATCTGACTACTTTGACGTATTTATTGCATTAAAGTTACATAAATTGAGCTATCTGTGATATTAAAGTCAATTGTACTCTAATAGTTGTGAAGCTGATTCCACTTATATTAACTTATCTATTATATTGATGTGACTTAAACTAAACTGTCTGTTCAACTCAATCTGACTACTTTGACCTATTTATTGCATTAAAGTTACATAAATTGAGCTATCTGTGATATTAAAGTCAATTGTACCCCAATACTTGTGAAGCTGATTCCACTTATAATAACTTATCTGTTATATTGATGTGACTTAAACTAAACTGTCTGTTCAACTCAATCTGACTACTTTGACCTATTTATTGCATTAAAGTTACATAAATTGAGCTATCTGTGATATTAAAGTCAATTGTACCCCAATAGTTGTGAAGCTAATTCCACTTATAATAACTTGTCTGTTATATTGATGTGACTTAAACTAAACTGTCTGTTCAACTCAATCTGACTACTTTGACCTATTTATTGCATTAAAGTTACATAAATCGAACTATCTTTGATATTAAAGCCACTCGTACTCTTATATGTGTGAAACTGATGTCACTTATATTAACTTATCTGTTATATTGATGTGACTTAAACTAAACTGTCTGTTCAACTCAATCTGACTACTTTGACGTATTTATTGCATTAAAGTTACATAAATTGAGCTATCTGTAATATTAAAGTCAATTGTACTCCAATAGTTGTGTAGTTGATTTCACTGATATTAACTTATCTATTATATCGATGTGACTTAAACTAAACTGTCTGTTCAAGTCAATCTGACTACTTTGACCTATTTATTGCATTAAAGTTACATAAATTGAGCTATCTGTGATATTAAAGTCAATTGTACCCCAATACTTGTGAAGCTGATTCCACTTATAATAACTTATATGTTATATTGATGTGACTTAAACTAAACTGTCTGTTCAACTCAATCTGACTACTTTGACCTATTTATTGCATTAAAGTTACATAAATTGAGCTATCTGTGATATTAAAGTCAATTGTACTCTAATATTTGTGAAGCTGATTCCACTGATATTAACTTATCTGTTATATTGATGTGACTTAAACTAAACTGTCTGTTCAACTCAATCTGACTACTTTGACCTATTTATTGCATTAAAGTTGCATAAATTGAGCTATCTGTGATATTAAAGTCAATTGTACTCCAATATTTCTGAGGCTGATTCCACCGATATTAACTTATCTGTTATATTGATGTGACTTAAACTAAACTGTCAGTTCAACTCAATCTGACTACTTTGACCTATTTATTGCATTAAAGTTACATAAATTGAGCTATCTGTGATATTAAAGTCAATTGTACTCCAATAGTTGTGAAGCTGATTCCACTGATATTAACTTATCTATTATATCGATGTGACTTAAACTAAACTGTCTGTTCAAGTCAATCTGACTACTTTGACCTATTTATTGCATTAAAGTTACATAAATTGAGCTATCTGTGATATTAAAATCAGTTGTACACCAATAGTTGTGAAGCTGAATCCACTTATATTAACTTATCTGTTATATTGATGTGACTTAAACTAAACTGTCTGTTCAACTCAATCTGACTACTTCGACCTATTTATTGCATTAAAGTTACATAAATCGAACTATCTGTGATATTAAAGCCAATCGTACTTTGATATGTGTGAAACTGATGTCACTTATATTAACTGATCTGTTATATTGATGTGACTTAAACTAAACTGTCTGTTCAACTCAATCTGACTACTTTGACCTATTTATTGCATTAAAGTTACATAAATTGAGCTATCTGTGATATTAAAGTCAATTGTAATCCAATATTTGTGAAGCTGATTCCACTTATAATAACTTATCTGTTATATTGATGTGAATTAAACTAAACTGTCTGTTCAACTCAATCTGACTACTTTGACCTATTTATTGCATTAAAGTTACATAAATCGAACTATCTGTGATATTAAAGCCAATCGTACTCTTATATGTGTGAAACTGATGTCACTTATATTAACTTATCTGTTATATTGATGTGACTTAAACTAAACTGTCAGTTCAACTCAATCTGACTACTTTGACCTATTTATTGCATTAAAGTTACATAAATTGAGCTATCTGTGATATTAAAGTCAATTGTACTCCAATAGTTGTGAAGCTGATTCCACTAATATTAACTTATCTATTATATTGATGTGACTTAAACTAAACTGTCTGTTCAACTCAATCTGACTACTTTGACCTATTTATTGCATTAAAGTTACATAAATTGAGCTATCTGTGATATTAAAGTCAATTGTACCCCAATAGTTGTGAAGCTGATTCCACTTATAATAACTTATCTGTTATATTGATGTGAATTAAACTAAACTGTCTGTTCAACTCAATCTGACTACTTTGACCTATTTATTGCATTAAAGTTACATAAATCGAACTATCTGTGATATTAAAGCCAATCGTACTCTTATATGTGTGAAACTGATGTCACTTATATTAACTTATCTGTTATATTGATGTGACTTAAACTAAACTGTCTGTTCAACTCAATCTGACTACTTTGACCTATTTATTGCATTAAAGTTACATAAATTGAGCTATCTGTGATATTAAAGTCAATTGTATCCCAATAGTTGTGAAGCTGATTCCCCTTATAATAACTTATCTGTTATATTGATGTGACTTAAACTAAACTGTCTGTTCAACTCAATCTGACTACTTTGACCTATTTATTGCATTAAAGTTACATAAAGCGAACTATCTGTGATATTAAAGCCACTCGTACTCTTATATGTGTGAAACTGATGTCACTTATATTAACTTATCTGTTATATTGATGTGACTTAAACTAAACTGTCTGTTCAACTCAATCTGACTACTTTGACCTATTCATTGCATTAAAGTTACATAAATTGAGCTATCTGTGATATTAAAGTCAATTGTACTCCAATAGTTGTGCAGCTGATTCCACTTATATTAACTTATCTATTATATTGATGTGACTTAAACTAAACTGTCTGTTCAACTCAATCTGACTACTTTGACCTATTTATTGCATTAAAGTTACATAAATTGAGCTATCTGTGATATTAAAGTCAATTGTACCCCAATACTTGTGAAGCTGATTCCACTTATAATAACTTATCTGTTATATTGATGTGACTTAAACTAAACTGTCTGTTCAACTCAATCTGACTACTTTGACGTATTTATTGCATTAAAGTTACATAAATTGAGCTATCTGTGATATTAAAGTCAATTGTACTCCAATATTTGTAAAGCTGATTCCACTGATATTAACTTATCTGTTATATTGATGTGACTTAAACTAAACTGTCTGTTCAACTCAATCAGACTACTTTGACCTATTTATTGCATTAAAGTTACATAAATTGAGCTATCTGTGATATTAAAGTCAATTGTAATCCAATATTTGTGAAGCTGATTCCACTGATATTAACTTCTCTGTTATATTGATGTGACTTTAACTAAACTGTCTGTTCAACTCAATCTGACTACTTTGACCTATTTATTGCATTAAAGTTACATAAATTGAGCTATCTGTGATATTAAAGTCAATTGTACCCCAATAGTTGTGAAGCTGATTCCACTTATAATAACTTGTCTGTTATATTGATGTGACTTAAACTAAACAGTCTGTTCAACTCAATCTGACTACTTTGACCTATTTATTGCATTAAAGTTACATATATCGAACTATCTGTGATATTAAAGCCAATCCTACTCTTATATGTGTGAAACTGATGTCACTTATATTAACTTATCTGTTATATTGATGTGACTTAAACTAAACTGTCTGTTCAACTCAATCTGACTACTTTGGCGTATTTATTGCATTAAAGTTACATAAATTGAGCTATCTGTGATATTAAAGTCAATTGTACTCCAATAGTTGTGAAGCTGATTCCACTTATATTAACTTATCTATTATATTGATTTGACTTAAACTAAACTGTCTGTTCAACTCAATCTGACTACTTTGACCTATTTATTGCATTAAAGTTACATAAATTGAGCTATCTGTGATATTAAAGTCAATTGTACTCCAATAGTTGTGAAGCTGATTCCACTTATATTAACTTATCTATTATATTGATGTGACTTAAACTAAACTGTCTGGTCAACTCAATCTGACTACTTTGACGTATTTATTGCATTAAAGTTACATAAATTGAGCTATCTGTGATATTAAAGTCAATTGTACCCCAATAGTTGTGAAGCTGATTCCACTTATAATAACTTATCTGTTATATTGATGTGAATTAAACTAAACTGTCTGTTCAACTCAATCTGACTACTTTGACCTATTTATTGCATTAAAGTTACATAAATCGAACTATCTGTGATATTAAAGCCAATCGTACTCTTATATGTGTGAAACTGATGTCACTTATATTAACTTATCTGTTATATTGATGTGACTTAAACTAAACTGTCAGTTCAACTCAATCTGACTACTTTGACCTATTTATTGCATTAAAGTTACATAAATTGAGCTATCTGTGATATTAAAGTCAATTGTACTCCAATAGTTGTGAAGCTGATTCCACTTATATTAACTTATCTATTATATTGATGTGACTTAAACTAAACTGTCTGTTCAACTCAATCTGACTACTTTGACCTATTTATTGCATTAAAGTTACATAAATCGAACTATCTGTGATATTAAAGCCAATCGTACTCTTATATGTGTGAAACTGATGTCACTTATATTAACTTATCTGTTATATTGATTTTACTTAAACTAAACTGTCTGTTCAACTCAATCTGACTACTTTGACGTATTTATTGCATTAAAGTTACATAAATTGAGCTATCTGTGATATTAAAGTCAATTGTACTCCAATATTTCTGAGGCTGATTCCACCGATATTAACTTATCTGTTATATTGATGTGACTTAAACTAAACTGTCAGTTCAACTCAATCTGACTACTTTGACCTATTTATTGCATTAAAGTTACATAAATTGAGCTATCTGTGATATTAAAGTCAATTGTACCCCAATACTTGTGAAGCTGATTCCACTTATAATAACTTATATGTTATATTGATGTGACTTAAACTAAACTGTCTGTTCAACTCAATCTGACTACTTTGACCTATTTATTGCATTAAAGTTACATAAATTGAGCTATCTGTGATATTAAAGTCAATTGTACTCCAATATTTGTGAAGCTGATTCCACTGATATTAACTGATCTGTTATATTGATGTGACTTAAACTAAACTGTCTGTTCAACTCAATCTGACTACTTTGACCTATTTATTGCATTAAAGTTGCATAAATTGAGCTATCTGTGATATTAAAGTCAATTGTACTCCAATATTTCTGAGGCTGATTCCACCGATATTAACTGATCTGTTATATTGATGTGACTTAAACTAAACTGTCAGTTCAACTCAATCTGACTACTTTGACCTATTTATTGCATTAAAGTTACATAAATTGAGCTATCTGTGATATTAAAGTCAATTGTACTCCAATATTTGTGAAGCTGATTCCACTGATATTAACTTATCTGTTATATTGATGTGACTTAAACTAAACTGTCTGTTCAACTCAATCTGACTACTTTGACCTATTTATTGCATTAAAGTTGCATAAATTGAGCTATCTGTGATATTAAAGTCAATTGTAATCCAATATTTGTGAAGCTGATTCCACTGATATTAACTTATCTGTTATATTGATGTGACTTAAACTAAACTGTCTGTTCAAATCAATCTGACTACTTTGACCTATTTATTGCATTAAAGTTGCATAAATTGAGCTATCTGTGATATTAAAGTCAATTGTACTCCAATATTTCTGAGGCTGATTCCACCGATATTAACTTACCTGTTATATTGATGTGACTTAAACTAAACTGTCAGTTCAACTCAATCTGACTACTTTGACCTATTTATTGCATTAAAGTTACATAAATTGAGCTATCTGTGATATTAAAGTCAATTGTACCCCAATACTTGTGAAGCTGATTCCACTTATAATAACTTATCTGTTATATTGATGTGACTTAAACTAAACTGTGTGTTCAACTCAATCTGACTACTTTGACCTATTTATTGCATTAAAGTTACATAAATTGAGCTATCTGTGATATTAAAGTCAATTGTACTCCAATATTTGTGAAGCTGATTCCACTGATATTAACTTATCTGTTATATTGATGTGACTTAAACTAAACTGTCTGTTCAACTCAATCTGACTACTTTCACCTATTTATTGCATTAAAGTTGCATAAATTGAGCTATCTGTGATATTAAAGTCAATTGTACTCCAATATTTCTGAGGCTGATTCCACCGATATTAACTGATCTGTTATATTGATGTGACTTAAACTAAACTGTCAGTTCAACTCAATCTGACTACTTTGACCTATTTATTGCATTAAAGTTACATAAATTGAGCTATCTGTGATATTAAAGTCAATTGTACTCCAATATTTGTGAAGCTGATTCCACTGATATTAACTTATCTGTTATATTGATGTGACTTAAACTAAACTGTCTGTTCAACTCAATCTGACTACTTTGACCTATTTATTGCATTAAAGTTACATAAATCGAACTATCTGTGATATTAAAGCCAATCGTACTCTTATATGTGTGAAACTGATGTCACTTATATTAACTTATCTGTTATAATGATGTGACTTAAACTAAACTGTCTGTTCAACTCAATCTGACTACTTTGACCTATTTATTGCATTAAAGTTACATAAATTGAGCTATCTGTGATAGTAAAGTCAATTGTAATCCAATATTTCTGAGGCTGATTTCACTGATATTAACTGATCTGTTATATTGATGTGACTTAAACTAAACTGTCAGTTCAACTCAATCTGACTACTTTGACCTATTTATTGCATTAAAGTTACATAAATCGAACTATCTGTGATATTAAAGCCAATCGTACTCTTATATGTGTGAAACTGATGTCACTTATATTAACTGATCTGTTATATTAATGTGACTTAAACTAAACTGTCTGTTCAACTCAATCTGACTACTTTGACCTATTTATTGCATTAAAGTTACATAAATCGAGCTATCTGTGATATTAAAGTCAATTGTACACCAATAGTTGTGAAGCTGATTCCACTTATATTAACTTATCTATTATATTGATGTGACTTAAACTAAACTGTCTGTTCAGCTCAATCTGACTACTTTGACCTATTTATTGCATTAAAGTTACATAAATTGAGCTATCTGTGATATTAAAGTCAATTGTACCCCAATACTTGTGAAGCTGATTCCACTTATAATAACTTATCTGTTATATTGATGTGACTTAAACTAAACTGTCTGTTCAACTCAATCTGACTACTTTGACCTATTTATTGCATTAAAGTTACATAAATTGAGCTATCTGTGATATTAAAGTCAATTGTACTCCAATATGTGTGAAGCTGATTCCACTGATATTAACTTATCTGTTATATTGATGTGACTTAAACTAAACTGTCTGTTCAACTCAATCTGACTACTTTGACCTATTTATTGCATTAAAGTTGCATAAATTGAGCTATCTGTGATATTAAAGTCAATTGTACTCCAATATTTCTTAGGCTGATTCCACCGATATTAACTGATCTGTTATATTGATGTGACTTAAACTAAACTGTCAGTTCAACTCAATCTGACTACTTTGACCTATTTATTGCATTAAAGTTACATAAATTGAGCTATCTGTGATATTAAAGTCAATTGTACTCCAATATTTGTGAAGCTGATTCCACTGATATTAACTTATCTGTTATATTGATGTGACTTAAACTAAACTGTCTGTTCAACTCAATCTGACTACTTTGACCTATTTATTGCATTAAAGTTACATAAATTGAGCTATCTGTGATATTAAAGTCAATTGTACTCCAATATTTCTGAGGCTGATTCCACCGATATTAACTGATCTGTTATATTGATGTGACTTAAACTAAACTGTCAGTTCAACTCAATCTGACTACTTTGACCTATTTATTGCATTAAAGTTACATAAATTGAGCTATCTGTGATATTAAAGTCAATTGTACTCCAATATTTCTGAGGCTGATTCCACTGATATTAACTTCTCTGTTATATTGATGTGACTTAAACTAAACTGTCTGTTCAACTCAATCTGACTACTTTGACCTATTTATTGCATTAAAGTTACATAAATTGAGCTATCTGTGATATTAAAGTCAATTGTACCCCAATACTTGTGAAGCTGATTCCACTTATAATAACTTATATGTTATATTGATGTGACTTAAACTAAACTGTCTGTTCAACTCAATCTGACTACTTTGACCTATTTATTGCATTAAAGTTACACAAATTGAGCTATCTGTGATATTAAAGTCAATTGTACTCCAATAGTTGTGAAGCTGATTCCACTGATATTAACTTATCTGTTATATTGATGTGACTTAAACTAAACTGTCTGTTCAACTCAATCTGACTACTTTGACCTATTTTATTGCATTAAAGTTGCATAAATTGAGCTATCTGTGATATTAAAGTCAATTGTACTCCAATATTTCTGAGGCTGATTCCACCGATATTAACTTATCTGTTATATTGATGTGACTTAAACTAAACTGTCAGTTCAACTCAATCTGACTACTTTGACCTATTTATTGCATTAAAGTTACATAAATTGAGCTATCTATGATATTAAAGTCAATTGTACCCCAATACTTGTGAAGCTGATTCCACTTATAATAACTTATATGTTATATTGATGTGACTTAAACTAAACTGTCTGTTCAACTCAATCTGACTACTTTGACCTATTTATTGCATTAAAGTTACATAAATTGAGCTATCTGTGATATTAAAGTCAATTGTATTCCAATATTTCTGAGGCTGATTCCACCGATATTAACTTATCTGTTATATTGATGTGACTTAAACTAAACTGTCAGTTCAACTCAATCTGACTACTTTGACCTATTTATTGCATTAAAGTTACATAAATTGAGCTATCTGTGATATTAAAGTCAATTGTACTCCAATAGTTGTGAAGCTGATTCCACTGATATTAACTTATCTATTATATCGATGTGACTTAAACTAAACTGTCTGTTCAACTCAATCTGACTACTTTGACCTATTTATTGCATTAAAGTTACATAAATTGAGCTATCTGTGATATTAAAGTCAATTGTACCCCAATAGTTGTGAAGCTGATTCCACTTATAATAACTTATCTGTTATATTGATGTGACTTAAACTAAACTGTCTGTTCAACTCAATCTGACTACTTTGACCTATTTATTGCATTAAAGTTACATAAATCGAACTATCTGTGATATTAAAGCCAATCGTACTCTTATATGTGTGAAACTGATGTCACTTATATTAACTTATCTGTTATATTGATGTGACTTAAACTAAACTGTCTGTTCAACTCAATCTGACTACTTTGACCTATTTATTGCATTAAAGTTACATAAATTGAGCTATCTGTGATATTAAAGTCAATTGTACTCCAATAGTTGTGAAGCTGATTCCACTTATAATAACTTATATGTTATATTGATGTGACTTAAACTAAACTGTCTGTTCAACTCAATCTGACTACTTTGACCTATTTATTGCATTAAAGTTACATAAATTGAGCTATCTGTGATATTAAAGTCAATTGTAATCCAATATTTGTGAAGCTGATTCCACTGATATTAACTTATCTGTTATATTGATGTGACTTAAACTAAACTGTCTGTTCAACTCAATCTGACTACTTTGACCTATTTTATTGCATTAAAGTTGCATAAATTGAGCTATCTGTGATATTAAAGTCAATTGTACTCCAATATTTCTGAGGCTGATTCCACCGATATTAACTTATCTGTTATATTGATGTGACTTAAACTAAACTGTCAGTTCAACTCAATCTGACTACTTTGACCTATTTATTGCATTAAAGTTACATAAATTGAGCTATCTGTGATATTAAAGTCAATTGTACCCCAATACTTGTGAAGCTGATTCCACTTATAATAACTTATATGTTATATTGATGTGACTTAAACTAAACTGTCTGTTCAACTCAATCTGACTACTTTGACCTATTTATTGCATTAAAGTTACATAAATTGAGCTATCTGTGATATTAAAGTCAATTGTACTCCAATATTTGTGAAGCTGATTCCACTGATATTAACTTATCTGTTATATTGATGTGACTTAAACTAAACTGTCTGTTCAACTCAATCTGACTACTTTGACCTATTTATTGCATTAAAGTTACATAAATTGAGCTATCTGTGATATTAAAGTCAATTGTACTCCAATATTTGTGAAGCTGATTCCACTGATATTAACTTATCTGTTATATTGATGTGACTTAAACTAAACAGTCTCTTCAACTCAATCTGACTACTTTGACCTATTTATTGCATTAAAGTTGCATAAATTGAGCTATCTATGATATTAAAGTCAATTGTACTCCAATATTTCTGAGGCTGATTCCACCGATATTAACTTATCTGTTATATTGATGTGACTTAAACTAAACTGTCTGTTCAACTCAATCTGACTACTTTGACCTATTTATTGCATTAAAGTTACATAAATTGAGCTATCTGTGATATTAAAGTCAATTGTACTCAAATAGTTGTGAAGCTGATTCCACTTATATTAACTTATCTATTATATTGATGTGACTTAAACTAAACTGTCTGTTCAACTCAATCTGACTACTTTGACCTATTTATTGCATTAAAGTTACATAAATTGAGCTATCTGTGATATTAAAGTCAATTGTACTGCAATAGTTGTGAAGCTGATTACACTTATATTAACTTATCTATTATATTGATGTGACTTAAAATAAACTGTCTGGTCAACTCAATCTGACTACTTTGACCTATTTATTGCATTAAAGTTACATAAATTGAGCTATCTGTGATATTAAAGTCAATTGTACCCCAATAGTTGTGAAGCTGATTCCACTTATAATAACTTATCTGTTATATTGATGTGACTTAAACTAAACTGTCTGTTCAACTCAATCTGACTACTTTGACCTATTTATTGCATTAAAGTTACATAAATCGAACTATCTGTGATATTAAAGTCAATTGTACTCCAATATTTCTGAGGCTGATTTCACTGATATTAACTGATCTGTTATATTGATGTGACTTTAACTAAACTGTCAGTTCAACTCAATCTGACTACTTTGACCTATTTATTGCATTAAAGTTACATAAATCGAACTATCTGTGATATTAAAGCCAATCGTACTCTTATATGTGTGAAACTGATGTCACTTATATTAACTGATCTGTTATATTAATGTGACTTAAACTAAACTGTCTGTTCAACTCAATCTGACTACTTTGACCTATTTATTGCATTAAAGTTACATAAATTGAGCTATCTGTGATATTAAAGTCAATTGTACCCCAATAGTTGTGAAGCTGATTCCACTTATAATAACTTATCTGTTATATTGATGTGACTTAAACTAAACTGTCTGTTCAACTCAATCTGACTACTTTGACCTATTTATTGCATTAAAGTTACATAAATCGAACTATCTGTGATATTAAAGCCAATCGTACTCTTATATGTGTGAAACTGATGTCACTTATATTAACTTATCTGTTATATTGATGTGACTTAACCTAAACTGTCTGTTCAACTCAATCTGACTACTTTGACCTATTTATTGCATTAAAGTTGCATAAATTGAGCTATCTATGATATTAAAGTCAATTGTACTCCAATATTTCTGAGGCTGATTCCACCGATATTAACTTATCTGTTATATTGATGTGACTTAAACTAAACTGTCTGTTCAACTCAATCTGACTACTTTGACCTATTTATTGCATTAAAGTTACATAAATTGAGCTATCTGTGATATTAAAATCAATTGTACTCCAATAGTTGTGAAGCTGATTCCACTTATATTAACTTATCTATTATATTGATGTGACTTAAACTAAACTGTCTGTTCAACTCAATCTGACTACTTTGACCTATTTATTGCATTAAAGTTACATAAATTGAGCTATCTGTGATATTAAAGTCAATTGTACTGCAATAGTTGTGAAGCTGATTACACTTATATTAACTTATCTATTATATTGATGTGACTTAAACTAAACTGTCTGGTCAACTCAATCTGACTACTTTGACCTATTTATTGCATTAAAGTTACATAAATTGAGCTATCTGTGATATTAAAGTCAATTGTACCCCAATAGTTGTGAAGCTGATTCCACTTATAATAACTTATCTGTTATATTGATGTGACTTAAACTAAACTGTCTGTTCAACTCAATCTGACTACTTTGACCTATTTATTGCATTAAAGTTACATAAATCGAACTATCTGTGATATTAAAGTCAATTGTACTCCAATATTTCTGAGGCTGATTTCACTGATATTAACTGATCTGTTATATTGATGTGACTTAAACTAAACTGTCAGTTCAACTCAATCTGACTACTTTGACCTATTTATTGCATTAAAGTTACATAAATCGAACTATCTGTGATATTAAAGCCAATCGTACTCTTATATGTGTGAAACTGATGTCACTTATATTAACTGATCTGTTATATTAATGTGACTTAAACTAAACTGTCTGTTCAACTCAATCTGACTACTTTGACCTATTTATTGCATTAAAGTTACATAAATCGAACTATCTGTGATATTAAAGCCAATCGTACTCTTATATGTGTGAAACTGATGTCACTGATATTAACTTATCTGTTATATTGATGTGACTTAAACTAAACTGTCTGTTCAACTCAATCTGACTACTTTGACCTATTTATTGCATTAAAGTTACATAAATTGAGCTATCTGTGATATTAAAGTCAATTGTACTCCAATAGTTGTGAAGCTGATTCCACTGATATTAACTTATCTGTTATATTGATGTGACTTAAACTAAACTGTCTGTTCAACTCAATCTGACTACTTTGACCTATTTTATTGCATTAAAGTTGCATAAATTGAGCTATCTGTGATATTAAAGTCAATTGTACTCCAATATTTCTGAGGCTGATTCCACCGATATTAACTTATCTGTTATATTGATGTGACTTAAACTAAACTGTCAGTTCAACTCAATCTGACTACTTTGACCTATTTATTGCATTAAAGTTACATAAATTGAGCTATCTGTGATATTAAAGTCAATTGTACCCCAATACTTGTGAAGCTGATTCCACTTATAATAACTTATATGTTATATTGATGTGACTTAAACTAAACTGTCTGTTCAACTCAATCTGACTACTTTGACCTATTTATTGCATTAAAGTTACATAAATTGAGCTATCTGTGATATTAAAGTCAATTGTACTCCAATATTTGTGAAGCTGATTCCACTGATATTAACGTATCTGTTATATTGATGTGACTTAAACTAAACTGTCTGTTCAACTCAATCTGACTACTTTGACCTATTTATTGCATTAAAGTTGCATAAATTGAGCTATCTATGATATTAAAGTCAATTGTACTCCAATATTTCTGAGGCTGATTCCACCGATATTAACTTATCTGTTATATTGATGTGACTTAAACTAAACTGTCTGTTCAACTCAATCTGACTACTTTGACCTATTTATTGCATTAAAGTTACATAAATTGAGCTATCTGTGATATTAAAGTCAATTGTACTCCAATAGTTGTGAAACTGATTCCACTTATATTAACTTATCTATTATATTGATGTGACTTAAACTAAACTGTCTGTTCAACTCAATCTGACTACTTTGACCTATTTATTGCATTAAAGTTACATAAATTGAGCTATCTGTGATATTAAAGTCAATTGTACTGCAATAGTTGTGAAGCTGATTACACTTATATTAACTTATCTATTATATTGATGTGACTTAAACTAAACTGTCTGGTCAACTCAATCTGACTACTTTGACCTATTTATTGCATTAAAGTTACATAAATTGAGCTATCTGTGATATTAAAGTCAATTGTACCCCAATAGTTGTGAAGCTGATTCCACTTATAATAACTTATCTGTTATATTGATGTGACTTAAACTAAACTGTCTGTTCAACTCAATCTGACTACTTTGACCTATTTATTGCATTAAAGTTACATAAATCGAACTATCTGTGATATTAAAGTCAATTGTACTCCAATATTTCTGAGGCTGATTTCACTGATATTAACTGATCTGTTATATTGATGTGACTTAAACTAAACTGTCAGTTCAACTCAATCTGACTACTTTGACCTATTTATTGCATTAAAGTTACATAAATCGAACTATCTGTGATATTAAAGCCAATCGTACTCTTATATGTGTGAAACTGATGTCACTTATATTAACTGATCTGTTATATTAATGTGACTTAAACTAAACTGTCTGTTCAACTCAATCTGACTACTTTGACCTATTTATTGCATTAAAGTTACATAAATTGAGCTATCTGTGATATTAAAGTCAATTGTAATCCAATATTTGTGAAGCTGATTCCACTGATATTAACTTCTCTGTTATATTGATGTGACTTAAACTAAACTGTCTGTTCAACTCAATCTGACTACTTTGACCTATTTATTGCATTAAAGTTACATAAATTGAGCTATCTGTGATATTAAAGTCAATTGTACTCCAATATTTATGAAGCTGATTCCACTGATATTAACTTATCTGTTATATTGATGTGACTTAAACTAAACTGTCTGTTCAACTCAATCTGACTACTTTGACCTATTTATTGCATTAAAGTTACATAAATCGAACTATCTGTGATATTAAAGCCAATCGTACTCTTATATGTGTGAAACTGATGTCACTTATATTAACTTATCTGTTATAATGATGTGACTTAAACTAAACTGTCAGTTTAACTCAATCTGACTACTTTGACCTATTTATTGCATTAAAGTTACATAAATTGAGCTATCTATGATATTAAAGTCAATTGTACCCCAATACTTGTGAAGCTGATTCCACTTATAATAACTTATATGTTATATTGATGTGACTTAAACTAAACTGTCTGTTCAACTCAATCTGACTACTTTGACCTATTTATTGCATTAAAGTTACATAAATTGAGCTATCTGTGATATTAAAGTCAATTGTACTCCAATATTTGTAAAGCTGATTCCACTGATATTAACTTATCTGTTATATTGATGTGACTTAAACTAAACTGTCTGTTCAACTCAATCTGACTACTTTGACCTATTTATTGCATTAAAGTTACATAAATTGAGCTATCTGTGATATTAAAGTCAATTGTATTCCAATAGTTGTGAAGCTGATTCCACTTATATTAACTTATCTATTATATTGATGTGACTTAAACTAAACTGTCTGTTCAACTCAATCTGACTACTTTGACCTATTTATTGCATTAAAGTTACATAAATTGAGCTATCTGTGATATTAAAGTCAATTGTACCCCAATACTTGTGTAGCTGATTCCACTTATAATAACTTATATGTTATATTGATGTGACTTAAACTAAACTGTCTGTTCAACTCAATCTGACTACTTTGACCTATTTATTGCATTAAAGTTACATAAATTGAGCTATCTGTGATATTAAAGTCAATTGTACTCCAATAGTTGTGAAGCTGATTCCACTGATATTAACTTATCTGTTATATTGATGTGACTTAAACTAAACTGTCTGTTCAACTCAATCTGACTACTTTGACCTATTTTATTGCATTAAAGTTGCATAAATTGAGCTATCTGTGATATTAAAGTCAATTGTACTCCAATATTTCTGAGGCTGATTCCACCGATATTAACGTATCTGTTATATTGATGTGACTTAAACTAAACTGTCAGTTTAACTCAATCTGACTACTTTGACCTATTTATTGCATTAAAGTTACATAAATTGAGCTATCTATGATATTAAAGTCAATTGTACCCCAATACTTGTGAAGCTGATTCCACTTATAATAACTTATATGTTATATTGATGTGACTTAAACTAAACTGTCTGTTCAACTCAATCTGACTACTTTGACCTATTTATTGCATTAAAGTTACATAAATTGAGCTATCTGTGATATTAAAGTCAATTGTAATCCAATAGTTGTGAAGCTGATTCCACTGATATTAACTTCTCTGTTATATTGATGTGACTTAAACTAAACTGTCTGTTCAACTCAATCTGACTACTTTGACCTATTTATTGCATTAAAGTTACATAAATCGAACTATCTGTGATATTAAAGCCAATCGTACTCTTATATATGTGAAACTGATGTCACTTATATTAACTTATCTGTTATAATGATGTGACTTAAACTAAACTGTCTGTTCAACTCAATCTGACTACTTTGACCTATTTATTGCATTAAAGTTACATAAATTGAGCTATCTGTGATATTAAAGTCAATTGTACTCCAATAGTTGTGAAGCTGATTCCACTTATATTAACTTATCTATTATATTGATGTGACTTAAACTAAACTGTCTGTTCAACTCAATCTGACTACTTTGACCTATTTATTGCATTAAAGTTACATAAATTGAGCTATCTGTGATATTAAAGTCAATTGTACCCCAATACTTGTGTAGCTGATTCCACTTATAATAACTTATATGTTATATTGATGTGACTTAAACTAAACTGTCTGTTCAACTCAATCTGACTACTTTGACCTATTTATTGCATTAAAGTTACATAAATTGAGCTATCTGTGATATTAAAGTCAATTGTACTCCAATAGTTGTGAAGCTGATTCCACTGATATTAACTTATCTGTTATATTGATGTGACTTAAACTAAACTGTCTGTTCAACTCAATCTGACTACTTTGACCTATTTATTGCATTAAAGTTGCATAAATTGAGCTATCTGTGATATTAAAGTCAATTGTACTCCAATATTTCTGAGGCTGATTCCACCGAAATTAACTTATCTGTTATATTGATGTGACTTAAACTAAACTGTCTGTTCAACTCAATCTGACTACTTTGACCTATTTATTGCATTAAAGTTACATAAATTGAGCTATCTGTGATATTAAAGTCAATTGTACTCCAATAGTTGTGAAGCTGATTCCACTTATATTAACTTATCTATTATATTGATGTGACTTAAATTAAACTGTCTGTTCAACTCAATCTGACTACTTTGACCTATTTATTGCATTAAAGTTACATAAATTGAGCTATCTGTGATATTAAAGTCAATTGTACTGCAATAGTTGTGAAGCTGATTACACTTATATTAACTTATCTATTATATTGATGTGACTTAAACTAAACTGTCTGGTCAACTCAATCTGACTACTTTGACCTATTTATTGCATTAAAGTTACATAAATTGAGCTATCTGTGATATTAAAGTCAATTGTACCCCAATAGTTGTGAAGCTGATTCCACTTATAATAACTTATCTGTTATATTGATGTGACTTAAACTAAACTGTCTGTTCAACTCAATCTGACTACTTTGACCTATTTATTGCATTAAAGTTACATAAATCGAACTATCTGTGATATTAAAGTCAATTGTACTCCAATATTTCTGAGGCTGATTTCACTGATATTAACTGATCTGTTATATTGATGTGACTTAAACTAAACTGTCAGTTCAACTCAATCTGACTACTTTGACCTATTTATTGCATTAAAGTTACATAAATCGAACTATCTGTGATATTAAAGCCAATCGTACTCTTATATGTGTGAAACTGATGTCACTTATATTAACTGATCTGTTATATTAATGTGACTTAAACTAAACTGTCTGTTCAACTCAATCTGACTACTTTGACCTATTTATTGCATTAAAGTTACATAAATTGAGCTATCTGTGATATTAAAGTCAATTGTAATCCAATATTTGTGAAGCTGATTCCACTGATATTAACTTCTCTGTTATATTGATGTGACTTAAACTAAACTGTCTGTTCAACTCAATCTGACTACTTTGACCTATTTATTGCATTAAAGTTACATAAATTGAGCTATCTGTGATATTAAAGTCAATTGTACTCCAATATTTATGAAGCTGATTCCACTGATATTAACTTATCTGTTATATTGATGTGACTTAAACTAAACTGTCTGTTCAACTCAATCTGACTACTTTGACCTATTTATTGCATTAAAGTTACATAAATCGAACTATCTGTGATATTAAAGCCAATCGTACTCTTATATGTGTGAAACTGATGTCACTTATATTAACTTATCTGTTATAATGATGTGACTTAAACTAAACTGTCAGTTTAACTCAATCTGACTACTTTGACCTATTTATTGCATTAAAGTTACATAAATTGAGCTATCTATGATATTAAAGTCAATTGTACCCCAATACTTGTGAAGCTGATTCCACTTATAATAACTTATATGTTATATTGATGTGACTTAAACTAAACTGTCTGTTCAACTCAATCTGACTACTTTGACCTATTTATTGCATTAAAGTTACATAAATTGAGCTATCTGTGATATTAAAGTCAATTGTACTCCAATATTTGTGAAGCTGATTCCACTGATATTAACTTATCTGTTATATTGATGTGACTTAAACTAAACTGTCTGTTCAACTCAATCTGACTACTTTGACCTATTTATTGCATTAAAGTTACATAAATTGAGCTATCTGTGATATTAAAGTCAATTGTATTCCAATAGTTGTGAAGCTGATTCCACTTATATTAACTTATCTATTATATTGATGTGACTTAAACTAAACTGTCTGTTCAACTCAATCTGACTACTTTGACCTATTTATTGCATTAAAGTTACATAAATTGAGCTATCTGTGATATTAAAGTCAATTGTACCCCAATACTTGTGTAGCTGATTCCACTTATAATAACTTATATGTTATATTGATGTGACTTAAACTAAACTGTCTGTTCAACTCAATCTGACTACTTTGACCTATTTATTGCATTAAAGTTACATAAATTGAGCTATCTGTGATATTAAAGTCAATTGTACTCCAATATTTCTGAGGCTGATTCCACCGATATTAACGTATCTGTTATATTGATGTGACTTAAACTAAACTGTCAGTTTAACTCAATCTGACTACTTTGACCTATTTATTGCATTAAAGTTACATAAATTGAGCTATCTATGATATTAAAGTCAATTGTACCCCAATACTTGTGAAGCTGATTCCACTTATAATAACTTATATGTTATATTGATGTGACTTAAACTAAACTGTCTGTTCAACTCAATCTGACTACTTTGACCTATTTATTGCATTAAAGTTACATAAATTGAGCTATCTGTGATATTAAAGTCAATTGTAATCCAATAGTTGTGAAGCTGATTCCACTGATATTAACTTCTCTGTTATATTGATGTGACTTAAACTAAACTGTCTGTTCAACTCAATCTGACTACTTTGACCTATTTATTGCATTAAAGTTACATAAATTGAGCTATCTGTGATATTAAAGTCAATTGTACTCCAATATTTATGAAGCTGATTCCACTGATATTAACTTATCTGTTATATTGATGTGACTTAAACTAAACTGTCTGTTCAACTCAATCTGACTACTTTGACCTATTTATTGCATTAAAGTTACATAAATTGAGCTATCTGTGATATTAAAGTCAATTGTACTCCAATAGTTGTGAAGCTGATTCCACTGAAATTAACTTATCTGTTATATTGATGTGACTTAAACTAAACTGTCTGTTCAACTCAATCTGACTACTTTGACCTATTTATTGCATTAAAGTTGCATAAATTGAGCTATCTGTGATATTAAAGTCAATTGTACTCCAATATTTCTGAGGCTGATTCCACCGATATTAACTTATCTGTTATATTGATGTGACTTAAACTAAACTGTCAGTTTAACTCAATCTGACTACTTTGACCTATTTATTGCATTAAAGTTACATAAATTGAGCTATCTGTGATATTAAAGTCAATTGTACTCCAATAGTTGTGAAGCTGATTCCACTTATATTAACTTATCTATTATATTGATGTGACTTAAACTAAACTGTCTGTTCAACTCAATCTGACTACTTTGACCTATTTATTGCATTAAAGTTACATAAATTGAGCTATCTGTGATATTAAAGTCAATTGTACCCCAATACTTGTGTAGCTGATTCCACTTATAATAACTTATATGTTATATTGATGTGACTTAAACTAAACTGTCTGTTCAACTCAATCTGACTACTTTGACCTATTTATTGCATTAAAGTTACATAAATTGAGCTATCTGTGATATTAAAGTCAATTGTACTCCAATAGTTGTGAAGCTGATTCCACTGAAATTAACTTATCTGTTATATTGATGTGACTTAAACTAAACTGTCTGTTCAACTCAATCTGACTACTTTGACCTATTTATTGCATTAAAGTTGCATAAATTGAGCTATCTGTGATATTAAAGTCAATTGTACTCCAATATTTCTGAGGCTGATTCCACCGATATTAACTTATCTGTTATATTGATGTGACTTAAACTAAACTGTCAGTTTAACTCAATCTGACTACTTTGACCTATTTATTGCATTAAAGTTACATAAATTGAGCTATCTGTGATATTAAAGTCAATTGTACCCCAATACTTGTGTAGCTGATTCCACTTATAATAACTTATATGTTATATTGATGTGACTTAAACTAAACTGTCTGTTCAACTCAATCTGACTACTTTGACCTATTTATTGCATTAAAGTTACATAAATTGAGCTATCTGTGATATTAAAGTCAATTGTACTCCAATAGTTGTGAAGCTGATTCCACTGATATTAACTTATCTGTTATATTGATGTGACTTAAACTAAACTGTCTGTTCAACTCAATCTGACTACTTTGACCTATTTTATTGCATTAAAGTTGCATAAATTGAGCTATCTGTGATATTAAAGTCAATTGTACTCCAATATTTCTGAGGCTGATTCCACCGATATTAACGTATCTGTTATATTGATGTGACTTAAACTAAACTGTCAGTTTAACTCAATCTGACTACTTTGACCTATTTATTGCATTAAAGTTACATAAATTGAGCTATCTATGATATTAAAGTCAATTGTACCCCAATACTTGTGAAGCTGATTCCACTTATAATAACTTATATGTTATATTGATGTGACTTAAACTAAACTGTCTGTTCAACTCAATCTGACTACTTTGACCTATTTATTGCATTAAAGTTACATAAATTGAGCTATCTGTGATATTAAAGTCAATTGTACTCCAATAGTTGTGAAGCTGATTCCACTGATATTAACTTATCTGTTATATTGATGTGACTTAAACTAAACTGTCTGTTCAACTCAATCTGACTACTTTGACCTATTTATTGCATTAAAGTTACATAAATTGAGCTATCTGTGATATTAAAGTCAATTGTACCCCAATAGTTGTGAAGCTGATTCCACTTATAATAACTTCTCTGTTATATTGATGTGACTTAAACTAAACTGTCTGTTCAACTCAATCTGACTACTTTGACCTATTTATTGCATTAAAGTTACATAAATCGAACTATCTGTGATATTAAAGCCAATCGTACTCTTATATGTGTGAAACTGATGTCACTTATATTAACTTATCTGTTATATTGATGTGACTTAAACTAAACTGTCTGTTCAACTCAATCTGACTACTTTGACCTATTTATTGCATTAAAGTTACATAAATTGAGCTATCTGTGATATTAAAGTCAATTGTACTCCAATAGTTGTGAAGCTGATTCCACTTATAATAACTTATATGTTATATTGATGTGACTTAAACTAAACTGTCTGTTCAACTCAATCTGACTACTTTGACCTATTTATTGCATTAAAGTTACATAAATTGAGCTATCTGTGATATTAAAGTCAATTGTACTCCAATAGTTGTGAAGCTGATTCCACTGATATTAACTTATCTGTTATATTGATGTGACTTAAACTAAACTGTCTGTTCAACTCAATCTGACTACTTTGACCTATTTTATTGCATTAAAGTTGCATAAATTGAGCTATCTGTGATATTAAAGTCAATTGTACTCCAATATTTCTGAGGCTGATTCCACCGATATTAACTTATCTGTTATATTGATGTGACTTAAACTAAACTGTCAGTTCAACTCAATCTGACTACTTTGACCTATTTATTGCATTAAAGTTACATAAATTGAGCTATCTGTGATATTAAAGTCAATTGTACCCCAATACTTGTGAAGCTGATTCCACTTATAATAACTTATATGTTATATTGATGTGACTTAAACTAAACTGTCTGTTCAACTCAATCTGACTACTTTGACCTATTTATTGCATTAAAGTTACATAAATTGAGCTATCTGTGATATTAAAGTCAATTGTACTCCAATATTTGTGAAGCTGATTCCACTGATATTAACTAATCTGTTATATTGATGTGACTTAAACTAAACTGTCTGTTCAACTCAATCTGACTACTTTGACCTATTTATTGCATTAAAGTTGCATAAATTGAGCTATCTGTGATATTAAAGTCAATTGTACTCCAATATTTCTGAGGCTGATTCCACCGATATTAACTTATCTGTTATATTGATGTGACTTAAACTAAACTGTCTGTTCAACTCAATCTGACTGCTTTGACCTATTTATTGCATTAAAGTTACATAAATTGAGCTATCTGTGATATTAAAGTCAATTGTACACCAATAGTTGTGAAGCTGATTCCACTGATATTAACTTATCTATTATATCGATGTGACTTAAACTAAACTGTCTGTTCAACTCAATCTGACTACTTTGACCTATTTATTGCATTAAAGTTACATAAATTGAGCTATCTGTGATATTAAAGTCAATTGTACCCCAATAGTTGTGAAGCTGATTCCACTTATAATAACTTATCTGTTATATTGATGTGACTTAAACTAAACTGTCTGTTCAACTCAATCTGACTACTTTGACCTATTTATTGCATTAAAGTTACATAAATTGAGCTATCTGTGATATTAAAGCCAATCGTACTCTTATATGTGTGAAACTGAAGTCACTTATATTAACTGATCTGTTATATTAATGTGACTTAAACTAAACTGTCTGTTCAACTCAATCTGACTACTTTGACCTATTTATTGCATTAAAGTTACATAAATTGAGCTATCTGTGATATTAAAGTCAATTGTAATCCAATATTTGTGAAGCTGATTCCACTGATATTAACTTCTCTGTTATATTGATGTGACTTAAACTAAACTGTCTGTTCAACTCAATCTGACTACTTTGACCTATTTATTGCATTAAAGTTACATAAATTGAGCTATCTGTGATATTAAAGTCAATTGTACTCCAATATTTGTGAAGCTGATTCCACTGATATTAACTTATCTGTTATATTGATGTGACTTAAACTAAACTGTCTGTTCAACTCAATCTGACTACTTTGACCTATTTATTGCATTAATGTTACATAAATCGAACTATCTGTGATATTAAAGCCAATCGTACTCTTATATGTGTGAAACTGATGTCACTTATATTAACTTATCTGTTATAATGATGTGACTTAAACTAAACTGTTTGTTCAACTGAATCTGACTACTTTGACCTATTTATTGCATTAAAGTTACATAAATTGAGCTATCTGTGATATTAAAGTCAATTGTACTCCAATATTTCTGAGGCTGATTCCACCGATATTAACTTATCTGTTATATTGATGTGACTTAAACTAAACTGTCAGTTCAACTCAATCTGACTACTTTGACCTATTTATTGCATTAAAGTTACATAAATTGAGCTATCTGTGATATTAAAGTCAATTGTACTCCAATATTTCTGAGGCTGATTCCACCGATATTAACTTATCTGTTATATCGATGTGACTTAAACTAAACTGTCTGTTCAACTCAATCTGACTACTTTGACCTATTTATTGCATTAAAGTTACATAAATTGAGCTATCTGTGATATTAAAGTCAATTGTACCCCAATAGTTGTGAAGCTAATTCCACTTATAATAACTTATCTGTTATATTGATGTGACTTAAACTAAACTGTCTGTTCAACTCAATCTGACTACTTTGACCTATTTATTGCATTAAAGTTACATAAATTGAGCTATCTGTGATATTAAAGTCAATTGTACCCCAATAGTTGTGAAGCTAATTCCACTTATAATAACTTATCTGTTATATTGATGTGACTTAAACTAAACTGTCTGTTCAACTCAATCTGACTACTTTGACCTATTTATTGCATTAAAGTTACATAAATCGAACTATCTGTGATATTAAAGCCAATCGTACTCTTATATGTGTGAAACTGATGTCACTTATATTAACTTATCTGTTATATTGATGTGACTTAAACTAAACTGTCAGTTCAACTCAATCTGACTACTTTGACCTATTTATTGCATTAAAGTTACATAAATTGAGCTATCTGTGATATTAAAGTCAATTGTACCCCAATACTTGTGAAGCTGATTCCACTTATAATAACTTATATGTTATATTGATGTGACTTAAACTAAAATGTCTGTTCAACTCAATCTGACTACTTTGACCTATTTATTGCATTAAAGTTACATAAATTGAGCTGTCTGTGATATTAAAGTCAATTGTACTCCAATATTTGTGAAGCTGATTCCACTGATATTAACTTATCTGTTATATTGATGTGACTTAAACTAAACTGTCTGTTCAACTCAATCTGACTACTTTGACCTATTTATTGCATTAAAGTTGCATAAATTGAGCTATCTGTGATATTAAAGTCAATTGTACTCCAATATTTCTGAGGCTGATTCCACCGATATTAACTTATCTGTTATATTGATGTGACTTAAACTAAACTGTCTGTTCAACTCAATCTGACTACTTTGACCTATTTATTGCATTAAAGTTGCATAAATTGAGCTATCTGTGATATTAAAGTCAATTGTACTCCAATATTTCTGAGGCTGATTCCACCGATATTAACTTATCTGTTATATTGATGTGACTTAAACTAAACTGTCTGTTCAACTCAATCTGACTACTTTGACCTATTTATTGCATTAAAGTTACATAAATTGAGCTATCTGTGATATTAAAGTCAATTGTACTCCAATAGTTGTGAAGCTGATTCCACTTATATTAACTTATCTATTATATTGATGTGACTTAAACTAAACTGTCTGTTCAACTCAATCTGACTACTTTGACCTATTTATTGCATTAAAGTTACATAAATTGAGCTATCTGTGATATTAAAGTCAATTGTACTGCAATAGTTGTGAAGCTGATTACACTTATATTAACTTATCTATTATATTGATGTGACTTAAACTAAACTGTCTGGTTAACTCAATCTGACTACTTTGACCTATTTATTGCATTAAAGTTACATAAATTGAGCTATCTGTGATATTAAAGTCAATTGTACCCCAATAGTTGTGAAGCTGATTCCACTTATAATAACTTATCTGTTATATTGATGTGACTTAAACTAAACTGTCAGTTCAACTCAATCTGACTACTTTGACCTATTTATTGCATTAAAGTTACATAAATTGAGCTATCTGTGATATTAAAGTCAATTGTACTCCAATATTTCTGAGGCTGATTCCACCGATATTAACTTATCTGTTATATCGATGTGACTTAAACTAAACTGTCTGTTCAACTCAATCTGACTACTTTGACCTATTTATTGCATTAAAGTTACATAAATTGAGCTATCTGTGATATTAAAGTCAATTGTACCCCAATAGTTGTGAAGCTAATTCCACTTATAATAACTTATCTGTTATATTGATGTGACTTAAACTAAACTGTCTGTTCAACTCAATCTGACTACTTTGACCTATTTATTGCATTAAAGTTACATAAATTGAGCTATCTGTGATATTAAAGTCAATTGTACCCCAATAGTTGTGAAGCTAATTCCACTTATAATAACTTATCTGTTATATTGATGTGACTTAAACTAAACTGTCTGTTCAACTCAATCTGACTACTTTGACCTATTTATTGCATTAAAGTTACATAAATCGAACTATCTGTGATATTAAAGCCAATCGTACTCTTATATGTGTGAAACTGATGTCACTTATATTAACTTATCTGTTATATTGATGTGACTTAAACTAAACTGTCAGTTCAACTCAATCTGACTACTTTGACCTATTTATTGCATTAAAGTTACATAAATTGAGCTATCTGTGATATTAAAGTCAATTGTACCCCAATACTTGTGAAGCTGATTCCACTTATAATAACTTATATGTTATATTGATGTGACTTAAACTAAAATGTCTGTTCAACTCAATCTGACTACTTTGACCTATTTATTGCATTAAAGTTACATAAATTGAGCTGTCTGTGATATTAAAGTCAATTGTACTCCAATATTTGTGAAGCTGATTCCACTGATATTAACTTATCTGTTATATTGATGTGACTTAAACTAAACTGTCTGTTCAACTCAATCTGACTACTTTGACCTATTTATTGCATTAAAGTTGCATAAATTGAGCTATCTGTGATATTAAAGTCAATTGTACTCCAATATTTCTGAGGCTGATTCCACCGATATTAACTTATCTGTTATATTGATGTGACTTAAACTAAACTGTCTGTTCAACTCAATCTGACTACTTTGACCTATTTATTGCATTAAAGTTGCATAAATTGAGCTATCTGTGATATTAAAGTCAATTGTACTCCAATATTTCTGAGGCTGATTCCACCGATATTAACTTATCTGTTATATTGATGTGACTTAAACTAAACTGTCTGTTCAACTCAATCTGACTACTTTGACCTATTTATTGCATTAAAGTTACATAAATTGAGCTATCTGTGATATTAAAGTCAATTGTACTCCAATAGTTGTGAAGCTGATTCCACTTATATTAACTTATCTATTATATTGATGTGACTTAAACTAAACTGTCTGTTCAACTCAATCTGACTACTTTGACCTATTTATTGCATTAAAGTTACATAAATTGAGCTATCTGTGATATTAAAGTCAATTGTACTGCAATGGTTGTGAAGCTGATTACACTTATATTAACTTATCTATTATATTGATGTGACTTAAACTAAACTGTCTGGTTAACTCAATCTGACTACTTTGACCTATTTATTGCATTAAAGTTACATAAATTGAGCTATCTGTGATATTAAAGTCAATTGTACCCCAATAGCTGTGAAGCTGATTCCACTTATAATAACTTATCTGTTATATTGATGTGACTTAAACTAAACTGTCTGTTCAACTCAATCTGACTACTTTGACCTATTTATTGCATTAAAGTTACATAAATCGAACTGTCTGTGATATTAAAGTCAATTGTACTCCAATATTTCTGAGGCTGATTTCACTGATATTAACTGATCTGTTATATTGATGTGACTTAAACTAAACTGTCAGTTCAACTCAATCTGACTACTTTGACCTATTTATTGCATTAAAGTTACATAAATCGAACTATCTGTGATATTAAAGCCAATCGTACTCTTATATGTGTGAAACTGATGTCACTTATATTAACTGATCTGTTATATTAATGTGACTTAAACTAAACTGTCTGTTCAACTCAATCTGACTACTTTGACCTATTTATTGCATTAAAGTTACATAAATTGAGCTATCTGTGATATTAAAGTCAATTGTAATCCAATATTTGTGAAGCTGATTCCACTGATATTAACTTCTCTGTTATATTGATGTGACTTAAACTAAACTGTCTGTTCAACTCAATCTGACTACTTTGACCTATTTATTGCATTAAAGTTACATAAATTGAGCTATCTGTGATATTAAAGTCAATTGTACTCCAATATTTGTGAAGCTGATTCCACTGATATTAACTTATCTGTTATATTGATGTGACTTAAACTAAACTGTCTGTTCAACTCAATCTGACTACTTTGACCTATTTATTGCATTAAAGTTACATAAATCGAACTATCTGTGATATTAAAGCCAATCGTACTCTTATATGTGTGAAACTGATGTCACTTATATTAACTTATCTGTTATAATGATGTGACTTAAACTAAACTGTCTGTTCAACTCAATCTGACTACTTTGACCTATTTATTGCATTAAAGTTACATAAATTGAGCTATCTGTGATATTAAAGTCAATTGTACTCCAATAGTTGTGAAGCTGATTCCACTTATATTAACTTATCTATTATATTGATGTGACTTAAACTAAACTGTCTGTTCAACTCAATCTGACTACTTTGACCTATTTATTGCATTAAAGTTACATAAATTGAGCTATCTGTGATATTAAAGTCAATTGTACCCCAATACTTGTGAAGCTGATTCCACTTTTAATAACTTATATGTTATATTGATGTGACTTAAACTAAACTGTCTGTTCAACTCAATCTGACTACTTTGACCTATTTTATTGCATTAAAGTTGCATAAATTGAGCTATCTGTGATATTAAAGTCAATTGTACTCCAATATTTCTGAGGCTGATTCCACCGATATTAACTTATCTGTTATATTGATGTGACTTAAACTAAACTGTCAGTTCAACTCAATCTGACTACTTTGACCTATTTATTGCATTAAAGTTACATAAATTGAGCTATCTATGATATTAAAGTCAATTGTACCCCAATACTTGTGAAGCTGATTCCACTTATAATAACTTATATGTTATATTGATGTGACTTAAACTAAACTGTCTGTTCAACTCAATCTGACTACTTTGACCTATTTATTGCATTAAAGTTACATAAATTGAGCTATCTGTGATATTAAAGTCAATTGTACTCCAATATTTGTGAAGCTGATTCCACTGATATTAACTTATCTGTTATATTGATGTGACTTAAACTAAACTGTCTGTTCAACTCAATCTGACTACTTTGACCTATTTATTGCATTAAAGTTGCATAAATTGAGCTATCTGTGATATTAAAGTCAATTGTACTCCAATATTTCTGAGGCTGATTCCACCGATATTAACTTATCTGTTATATTGATGTGACTTAAACTAAACTGTCAGTTCAACTCAATCTGACTACTTTGACCTATTTATTGGATTAAAGTTACATAAATTGAGCTATCTGTGATATTAAAGTCAATTGTACTCCAATAGTTGTGAAGCTGATTCCACTGATATTAACTTATCTATTATATCGATGTGACTTAAACTAAACTGTCTGTTCAACTCAATCTGACTACTTTGACCTATTTATTGCATTAAAGTTACATAAATTGAGCTATCTGTGATATTAAAGTGAATTGTAATCCAATATTTGTGAAGCTGATTCCACTGATATTAACTTCTCTGTTATATTGATGTGACTTAAACTAAACTGTCTGTTCAACTCAATCTGACTACTTTGACCTATTTATTGCATTAAAGTTACATAAATTGAGCTATCTGTGATATTAAAGTCAATTGTACTCCAATATTTGTGAAGCTGATTCCACTGATATTAACTTATCTGTTATATTGATGTGACTTAAACTAAACTGTCTGTTCAACTCAATCTGACTACTTTGACCTATTTATTGCATTAAAGTTACATAAATCGAACTATCTGTGATATTAAAGCCAATCGTACTCTTATATGTGTGAAACTGATGTCACTTATATTAACTTATCTGTTATAATGATGTGACTTAAACTAAACTGTCTGTTCAACTCAATCTGACTACTTTGACCTATTTATTGCATTAAAGTTACATAAATTGAGCTATCTGTGATATTAAAGTCAATTGTACTCCAATAGTTGTGAAGCTGATTCCACTTATATTAACTTATCTATTATATTGATGTGACTTAAACTAAACTGTCTGTTCAACTCAATCTGACTACTTTGACCTATTTATTGCATTAAAGTTACATAAATTGAGCTATCTGTGATATTAAAGTCAATTGTACCCCAATACTTGTGAAGCTGATTCCACTTTTAATAACTTATATGTTATATTGATGTGACTTAAACTAAACTGTCTTTTCAACTCAATCTGACTACTTTGACCTATTTATTGCATTAAAGTTACATAAATTGAGCTATCTGTGATATTAAAGTCAATTGTACTCCAATAGTTGTGAAGCTGATTCCACTGATATTAACTTATCTGTTATATTGATGTGACTTAAACTAAACTGTCTGTTCAACTCAATCTGACTACTTTGACCTATTTATTGCATTAAAGTTACATAAATCGAACTATCTGTGATATTAAAGCCAATCGTACTCTTATATGTGTGAAACTGATGTCACTTATATTAACTGATCTGTTATATTAATGTGACTTAAACTAAACTGTCTGTTCAACTCAATCTGACTACTTTGACCTATTTATTGCATTAAAGTTACATAAATTGAGCTATCTGTGATATTAAAGTCAATTGTAATCCAATATTTGTGAAGCTGATTCCACTGATATTAACTTCTCTGTTATATTGATGTGACTTAAACTAAACTGTCTGTTCAACTCAATCTGACTACTTTGACCTATTTATTGCATTAAAGTTACATAAATTGAGCTATCTGTGATATTAAAGTCAATTGTACTCCAATATTTGTGAAGCTGATTCCACTGATATTAACTTATCTGTTATATTGATGTGACTTAAACTAAACTGTCTGTTCAACTCAATCTGACTACTTTGACCTATTTATTGCATTAAAGTTACATAAATCGAACTATCTGTGATATTAAAGCCAATCGTACTCTTATATGTGTGAAACTGATGTCACTTATATTAACTTATCTGTTATAATGATGTGACTTAAACTAAACTGTCTGTTCAACTCAATCTGACTACTTTGACCTATTTATTGCATTAAAGTTACATAAATTGAGCTATCTGTGATATTAAAGTCAATTGTACTCCAATAGTTGTGAAGCTGATTCCACTGATATTAACTTATCTGTTATATTGATGTGACTTAAACTAAACTGTCTGTTCAACTCAATCTGACTAGTTTGACCTATTTTATTGCATTAAAGTTGCATAAATTGAGCTATCTGTGATATTAATGTCAATTGTACTCCAATATTTCTGAGGCTGATTCCACCGATATTAACTTATCTATTATATTGATGTGACTTAAACTAAACTGTCAGTTCAACTCAATCTGACTACTTTGACCTATTTATTGCATTAAAGTTACATAAATTGAGCTACCTATGATATTAAAGTCAATTGTACCCCAATACTTGTGAAGCTGATTCCACTTATAATAACTTATATGTTATATTGATGTGACTTAAACTAAACTGTCTGTTCAACTCAATCTGACTACTTTGACGTATTTATTGCATTAAAGTTACATAAATTGAGCTATCTGTGATATTAAAGTCAATTGTACTCCAATATTTGTGAAGCTGATTCCACTGATATTAACTTATCTGTTATATTGATGTGACTTAAACTAAACTGTCTGTTCAACTCAATCTGACTACTTTGACCTATTTATTGCATTAAAGTTGCATAAATTGAGCTATCTGTGATATTAAAGTCAATTGTACTCCAATATTTCTGAGGCTGATTCCACCGATATTAACTTATCTGTTATATTGATGTGACTTAAACTAAACTGTCAGTTCAACTCAATCTGACTACTTTGACCTATTTATTGCATTAAAGTTACATAAATTGAGCTATCTGTGATATTAAAGTCAATTGTACTCCAATAGTTGTGAAGCTGATTCCACTGATATTAACTTATCTATTATATCGATGTGACTTAAACTAAACTGTCTGTTCAACTCAATCTGACTACTTTGACCTATTTATTGCATTAAAGTTACATAAATTGAGCTATCTGTGATATTAAAGTCAATTGTACCCCAATAGTTGTGAAGCTGATTCCACTTATAATAACTTATCTGTTATATTGATGTGACTTAAACTAAACTGTCTGTTCAACTCAATCTGACTACTTTGACCTATTTATTGCATTAAAGTTACATAAATCGAACTATCTGTGATATTAAAGCCAATCGTACTCTTATATGTGTGAAACTGATGTCACTTATATTAACTTATCTGTTATATTGATGTGACTTAAACTAAACTGTCTGTTCAACTCAATCTGACTACTTTGACCTATTTATTGCATTAAAGTTACATAAATTGAGCTATCTGTGATATTAAAGTCAATTGTACTCCAATAGTTGTGAAGCTGATTCCACTTATAATAACTTATATGTTATATTGATGTGACTTAAACTAAACTGTCTGTTCAACTCAATCTGACTACTTTGACCTATTTATTGCATTAAAGTTACATAAATTGAGCTATCTGTGATATTAAAGTCAATTGTACTCCAATAGTTGTGAAGCTGATTCCACTGATATTAACTTATCTGTTATATTGATGTGACTTAAACTAAACTGTCTGTTCAACTCAATCTGACTACTTTGACCTATTTTATTGCATTAAAGTTGCATAAATTGAGCTATCTGTGATATTAAAGTCAATTGTACTCCAATATTTCTGAGGCTGATTCCACCGATATTAACTTATCTGTTATATTGATGTGACTTAAACTAAACTGTCAGTTCAACTCAATCTGACTACTTTGACCTATTTATTGCATTAAAGTTACATAAATTGAGCTATCTGTGATATTAAAGTCAATTGTACCCCAATACTTGTGAAGCTGATTCCACTTATAATAACTTATATGTTATATTGATGTGACTTAAACTAAACTGTCTGTTCAACTCAATCTGACTACTTTGACCTATTTATTGCATTAAAGTTACATAAATTGAGCTATCTGTGATATTAAAGTCAATTGTACTCCAATATTTGTGAAGCTGATTCCACTGATATTAACTTATCTGTTATATTGATGTGACTTAAACTAAACTGTCTGTTCAACTCAATCTGACTACTTTGACCTATTTATTGCATCAAAGTTGCATAAATTGAGCTATCTGTGATATTAAAGTCAATTGTACTCCAATATTTCTGAGGCTGATTCCACCGATATTAACTTATCTGTTATATTGATGTGACTTAAACTAAACTGTCTGTTCAACTCAATCTGACTGCTTTGACCTATTTATTGCATTAAAGTTACATAAATTGAGCTATCTGTGATATTAAAGTCAATTGTACACCAATAGTTGTGAAGCTGATTCCACTGATATTAACTTATCTATTATATCGATGTGACTTAAACTAAACTGTCTGTTCAACTCAATCTGACTACTTTGACCTATTTATTGCATTAAAGTTACATAAATTGAGCTATCTGTGATATTAAAGTCAATTGTACCCCAATAGTTGTGAAGCTGATTCCACTTATAATAACTTATCTGTTATATTGATGTGACTTAAACTAAACTGTCTGTTCAACTCAATCTGACTACTTTGACCTATTTATTGCATTAAAGTTACATAAATCGAACTATCTGTGATATTAAAGCCAGTCGTACTCTTATATGTGTGAAACTGATGTCACTTATATTAACTTATCTGTTATATTGATGTGACTTAAACTAAACTGTCTGTTCAACTCAATCTGACTACTTTGACCTATTTATTGCATTAAAGTTACATAAATTGAGCTATCTGTGATATTAAAGTCAATTGTACTCCAATAGTTGTGAAGCTGATTCCACTTATATTAACTTATCTATTATATTGATGTGACTTAAACTAAACTGTCTGTTCAACTCAATCTGACTGCTTTGACCTATTTATTGCATTAAAGTTACATAAATTGAGCTATCTGTGATATTAAAGTCAATTGTACACCAATAGTTGTGAAGCTGATTCCACTGATATTAACTTATCTATTATATCGATGTGACTTAAACTAAACTGTCTGTTCAACTCAATCTGACTACTTTGACCTATTTATTGCATTAAAGTTACATAAATTGAGCTATCTGTGATATTAAAGTCAATTGTACCCCAATAGTTGTGAAGCTGATTCCACTTATAATAACTTATCTGTTATATTGATGTGACTTAAACTAAACTGTCTGTTCAACTCAATCTGACTACTTTGACCTATTTATTGCATTAAAGTTACATAAATCGAACTATCTGTGATATTAAAGCCAGTCGTACTCTTATATGTGTGAAACTGATGTCACTTATATTAACTTATCTGTTATATTGATGTGACTTAAACTAAACTGTCTGTTCAACTCAATCTGACTACTTTGACCTATTTATTGCATTAAAGTTACATAAATTGAGCTATCTGTGATATTAAAGTCAATTGTACCCCAATAGTTGTGAAGCTGATTCCACTTATAATAACTTATCTGTTATATTGATGTGACTTAAACTAAACTGTCTGTTCAACTCAATCTGACTACTTTGACCTATTTATTGCATTAAAGTTACATAAATCGAACTATCTGTGATATTAAAGCCAATCGTACTCTTATATGTGTGAAACTGATGTCACTTATATTAACTGATCTGTTATATTAATGTGACTTAAACTAAACTGTCTGTTCAACTCAATCTGACTACTTTGACCTATTTATTGCATTAAAGTTACATAAATTGAGCTATCTGTGATATTAAAGTCAATTGTAATCCAATATTTGTGAAGCTGATTCCACTGATATTAACTTCTCTGTTATATTGATGTGACTTAAACTAAACTGTCTGTTCAACTCAATCTGACTACTTTGACCTATTTATTGCATTAAAGTTACATAAATCGAACTATCTGTGATATTAAAGCCAATCGTACTCTTATATGTGTGAAACTGATGTCACTTATATTAACTTATCTGTTATAATGATGTGACTTAAACTAAACTGTCTGTTCAACTCAATCTGACTACTTTGACCTATTTATTGCATTAAAGTTACATAAATTGAGCTATCTGTGATATTAAAGTCAATTGTACTCCAATAGTTGTGAAGCTGATTCCACTTATATTAACTGATCTATTATATTGATGTGACTTAAACTAAACTGTCTGTACAACTCAATCTGACTACTTTGACCTATTTATTGCATTAAAGTTACATAAATTGAGCTATCTGTGATATTAAAGTCAATTGTACCCCAATACTTGTGAAGCTGATTCCACTTTTAAAAACTTATATGTTATATTGATGTGACTTAAACTAAACTGTCTGTTCAACTCAATCTGACTACTTTGACGTATTTATTGCATTAAAGTTACATAAATTGAGCTATCTGTGATATTAAAGTCAATTGTACTCCAATATTTGTGAAGCTGATTCCACTGATATTAACTTATCTGTTATATTGATGTGACTTAAACTAAACTGTCTGTTCAACTCAATCTGACTACTTTGACCTATTTATTGCATTAAAGTTGCATAAATTGAGCTATCTGTGATATTAAAGTCAATTGTACTCCAATATTTCTGAGGCTGATTCCACCGATATTAACTTATCTGTTATATTGATGTGACTTAAACTAAACTGTCAGTTCAACTCAATCTGACTACTTTGACCTATTTATTGCATTAAAGTTACATAAATTGAGCTATCTGTGATATTAAAGTCAATTGTACTCCAATAGTTGTGAAGCTGATTCCACTGATATTAACTTATCTATTATATCGATGTGACTTAAACTAAACTGTCTGTTCAACTCAATCTGACTACTTTGACCTATTTATTGCATTAAAGTTACATAAATTGAGCTATCTGTGATATTAAAGTCAATTGTACCCCAATAGTTGTGAAGCTGATTCCACTTATAATAACTTATCTGTTATATTGATGTGACTTAAACTAAACTGTCTGTTCAACTCAATCTGACTACTTTGACCTATTTATTGCATTAAAGTTACATAAATCGAACTATCTGTGATATTAAAGCCAATCGTACTCTTATATGTGTGAAACTGATGTCACTTATATTAACTTATCTGTTATATTGATGTGACTTTAACTAAACTGTCTGTTCAACTCAATCTGACTACTTTGACCTATTTATTGCATTAAAGTTACATAAATTGAGCTATCTGTGATATTAAAGTCAATTGTACTCCAATAGTTGTGAAGCTGATTCCACTTATAATAACTTATATGTTATATTGATGTGACTTAAACTAAACTGTCTGTTCAACTCAATCTGACTACTTTGACCTATTTATTGCATTAAAGTTACATAAATTGAGCTATCTGTGATATTAAAGTCAATTGTACTCCAATAGTTGTGAAGCTGATTCCACTGATATTAACTTATCTGTTATATTGATGTGACTTAAACTAAACTGTCTGTTCAACTCAATCTGACTACTTTGACCTATTTTATTGCATTAAAGTTGCATAAATTGAGCTATCTGTGATATTAAAGTCAATTGTACTCCAATATTTCTGAGGCTGATTCCACCGATATTAACTTATCTGTTATATTGATGTGACTTAAACTAAACTGTCAGTTCAACTCAATCTGACTACTTTGACCTATTTATTGCATTAAAGTTACATAAATTGAGCTATCTGTGATATTAAAGTCAATTGTACCCCAATACTTGTGAAGCTGATTCCACTTATAATAACTTATATGTTATATTGATGTGACTTAAACTAAACTGTCTGTTCAACTCAATCTGACTACTTTGACCTATTTATTGCATTAAAGTTACATAAATTGAGCTATCTGTGATATTAAAGTCAATTGTACTCCAATATTTGTGAAGCTGATTCCACTGATATTAACTTATCTGTTATATTGATGTGACTTAAACTAAACTGTCTGTTCAACTCAATCTGACTACTTTGACCTATTTATTGCATCAAAGTTGCATAAATTGAGCTATCTGTGATATTAAAGTCAATTGTACTCCAATATTTCTGAGGCTGATTCCACCGATATTAACTTATCTGTTATATTGATGTGACTTAAACTAAACTGTCTGTTCAACTCAATCTGACTGCTTTGACCTATTTATTGCATTAAAGTTACATAAATTGAGCTATCTGTGATATTAAAGTCAATTGTACACCAATAGTTGTGAAGCTGATTCCACTGATATTAACTTATCTATTATATCGATGTGACTTAAACTAAACTGTCTGTTCAACTCAATCTGACTACTTTGACCTATTTATTGCATTAAAGTTACATAAATTGAGCTATCTGTGATATTAAAGTCAATTGTACCCCAATAGTTGTGAAGCTGATTCCACTTATAATAACTTATCTGTTATATTGATGTGACTTAAACTAAACTGTCTGTTCAACTCAATCTGACTACTTTGACCTATTTATTGCATTAAAGTTACATAAATCGAACTATCTGTGATATTAAAGCCAGTCGTACTCTTATATGTGTGAAACTGATGTCACTTATATTAACTTATCTGTTATATTGATGTGACTTAAACTAAACTGTCTGTTCAACTCAATCTGACTACTTTGACCTATTTATTGCATTAAAGTTACATAAATTGAGCTATCTGTGATATTAAAGTCAATTGTACTCCAATAGTTGTGAAGCTGATTCCACTTATATTAACTTATCTATTATATTGATGTGACTTAAACTAAACTGTCTGTTCAACTCAATCTGACTGCTTTGACCTATTTATTGCATTAAAGTTACATAAATTGAGCTATCTGTGATATTAAAGTCAATTGTACACCAATAGTTGTGAAGCTGATTCCACTGATATTAACTTATCTATTATATCGATGTGACTTAAACTAAACTGTCTGTTCAACTCAATCTGACTACTTTGACCTATTTATTGCATTAAAGTTACATAAATTGAGCTATCTGTGATATTAAAGTCAATTGTACCCCAATAGTTGTGAAGCTGATTCCACTTATAATAACTTATCTGTTATATTGATGTGACTTAAACTAAACTGTCTGTTCAACTCAATCTGACTACTTTGACCTATTTATTGCATTAAAGTTACATAAATCGAACTATCTGTGATATTAAAGCCAGTCGTACTCTTATATGTGTGAAACTGATGTCACTTATATTAACTTATCTGTTATATTGATGTGACTTAAACTAAACTGTCTGTTCAACTCAATCTGACTACTTTGACCTATTTATTGCATTAAAGTTACATAAATTGAGCTATCTGTGATATTAAAGTCAATTGTACTCCAATAGTTGTGAAGCTGATTCCACTTATATTAACTTATCTATTATATTGATGTGACTTAAACTAAACTGTCTGTTCAACTCAATCTGACTACTTTGACCTATTTATTGCATTAAAGTTACATAAATTGAGCTATCTGTGATATTAAAGTCAATTGTACTGCAATAGTTGTGAAGCTGATTACACTTATATTAACTTATCTATTATATTGCTGTGACTTAAACTAAACTGTCTGTTCAACTCAATCTGACTACTTTGACCTATTTATTGCATTAAAGTTACATAAATTGAGCTATCTGTGATATTAAAGTCAATTGTACCCCAATAGTTGTGAAGCTGATTCCACTTATAATAACTTATCTGTTATATTGATGTGACTTAAACTAAACTGTCTGTTCAACTCAATCTGACTACTTTGACCTATTTATTGCATTAAAGTTACATAAATCGAACTATCTGTGATATTAAAGCCAATCGTACTCTTATATGTGTGAAACTGATGTCACTTATATTAACTTATCTGTTATATTGATGTGACTTAAACTAAACTGTCAGTTCAACTCAATCTGACTACTTTGACCTATTTATTGCATTAAAGTTACATAAATTGAGCTATCTGTGATATTAAAGTCAATTGTACCCCAATACTTGTGAAGCTGATTCCACTTATATTAACTTATCTGTTATATTGATGTGACTTAAACTAAACTGTCTGTTCAACTCAATCTGACTACTTTGACCTATTTATTGCATTAAAGTTACATAAATTGAGCTATCTGTGATATTAAAGTCAATTGTACTCCAATAGTTGTGAAGCTGATTCCACTGATATTAACTTATCTATTATATTGATGTGACTTAAACTAAACTGTCTGTTCAACTCAATCTGACTACTTTGACCTATTTATTGCATTAAAGTTACATAAATTGAGCTATCTGTGATATTAAAGTCAATTGTACTCCAATAGTTGTGAAGCTGATTCCACTTATATTAACTTATCTATTATATTGATGTGACTTAAACTAAACTGTCTGGTCAACTCAATCTGACTACTTTGACCTATTTATTGCATTAAAGTTACATAAATTGAGCTATCTGTGATATTAAAGTCAATTGTACCCCAATAGTTGTGAAGCTGATTCTACTTATAATAACTTATCTGTTATATTGATGTGAATTAAACTAAACTGTCTGTTCAACTCAATCTGACTACTTTGACCTATTTATTGCATTAAAGTTACATAAATTGAGCTATCTGTGATATTAAAGTCAATTGTACTCCAATATTTGTGAAGCTGATTCCACTGATATTAACTTATCTGTTATATTGATGTGACTTAAACTAAACTGTCTGTTCAACTCAATCTGACTACTTTGACCTATTTATTGCATTAAAGTTACATAAATTGAGCTATCTGTGATATTAAAGTCAATTGTACTCCAATATTTCTGAGGCTGATTCCACCGATATTAACTTATCTGTTATATTGATGTGATTTAAACTAAACTGTCAGTTCAACTCAATCTGACTACTTTGACCTATTTATTGCATTAAAGTTACATAAATTGAGCTATCTGTGATATTAAAGTCAATTGTACTCCAATAGTTGTGAAGCTGATTCCACTGATATTAACTTATCTATTATATCGATGTGACTTAAACTAAACTGTCTGTTCAACTCAATCTGACTACTTTGACCTATTTATTGCATTAAAGTTACATAAATTGAGCTATCTGTGATATTAAAGTCAATTGTACCCCAATACTTGTGAAGCTGATTCCACTTATAATAACTTATCTGTTATATTGATGTGACTTAAACTAAACTGTCTGTTCAACTCAATCTGACTACTTTGACCTATTTATTGCATTAAAGTTACATAAATCGAACTATCTGTGATATTAAAGCCAATCGTACTCTTATATGTGTGAAACTGATGTCACTTATATTAACTTATCTGTTATATTGATGTGACTTAACCTAAACTGTCTGTTCAACTCAATCTGACTACTTTGACGTATTTATTGCATTAAAGTTACATAAATTGAGCTATCTGTGATATTAAAGTCAATTGTACTCCAATAGTTGTGAAGCTGATTCCACTTATATTAACTTATCTATTATATTGATGTGACTTAAACTAAACTGTCTGTTCAACTCAATCTGACTACTTTGACCTATTTATTGCATTAAAGTTACATAAATTGAGCTATCTGTGATATTAAAGTCAATTGTACTGCAATAGTTGTGAAGCTGATTACACTTATATTAACTTATCTATTATATTGATGTGACTTAAACTAAACTGTCTGTTCAACTCAATCTGACTACTTTGACCTATTTATTGCATTAAAGTTACATAAATTGAGCTATCTGTGATATTAAAGTCAATTGTACCCCAATACTTGTGAAGCTGATTCCACTTATAATAACTTATCTGTTATATTGATGTGACTTAAACTAAACTGTCTGTTCAACTCAATCTGACTACTTTGACCTATTTATTGCATTAAAGTTACATAAATCGAACTATCTGTGATATTAAAGCCAATCGTACTCTTATATGTGTGAAACTGATGTCACTTATATTAACTTATCTGTTATATTGATGTGACTTAAACTAAACTGTCAGTTCAACTCAATCTGACTACTTTGACCTATTTATTGCATTAAAGTTACATAAATTGAGCTATCTGTGATATTAAAGTCAATTGTACCCCAATACTTGTGAAGCTGATTCCACTTATATTAACTTATCTGTTATATTGATGTGACTTAAACTAAACTGTCTGTTCAACTCAATCTGACTACTTTGACCTATTTATTGCATTAAAGTTACATAAATTGAGCTATCTGTGATATTAAAGTCAATTGTACTCCAATAGTTGTGAAGCTGATTCCACTTATATTAACTTATCTATTATATTGATGTGACTTAAACTAAACTGTCTGGTCAACTCAATCTGACTACTTTGACCTATTTATTGCATTAAAGTTACATAAATTGAGCTATCTGTGATATTAAAGTCAATTGTACCCCAATAGTTGTGAAGCTGATTCTACTTATAATAACTTATCTGTTATATTGATGTGAATTAAACTAAACTGTCTGTTCAACTCAATCTGACTACTTTGACCTATTTATTGCATTAAAGTTACATAAATCGAACTATCTGTGATATTAAAGCCAATCGTACTCTTATATGTGTGAAACTGATGTCACTTATATTAACTTATCTGTTATATTGATGTGACTTAAACTAAACTGTCAGGTCAACTCAATCTGACTACTTTGACCTATTTATTGCATTAAAGTTACATAAATTGAGCTATCTGTGATATTAAAGTCAATTGTACCCCAATACTTGTGAAGCTGATTCCACTTATAATAACTTATATGTTATATTGATGTGACTTAAACTAAACTGTCTGTTCAACTCAATCTGACTACTTTGACCTATTTATTGCATTAAAGTTACATAAATTGAGCTATCTGTGATATTAAAGTCAATTGTACTCCAATATTTGTGAAGCTGATTCCACTGATATTAACTTATCTGTTATATTGATGTGACTTAAACTAAACTGTCTGTTCAACTCAATCTGACTACTTTGACCTATTTATTGCATTAAAGTTACATAAATTGAGCTATCTGTGATATTAAAGTCAATTGTACTCCAATATTTCTGAGGCTGATTCCACCGATATTAACTTATCTGTTATATTGATGTGATTTAAACTAAACTGTCAGTTCAACTCAATCTGACTACTTTGACCTATTTATTGCATTAAAGTTACATAAATTGAGCTATCTGTGATATTAAAGTCAATTGTACTCCAATAGTTGTGAAGCTGATTCCACTGATATTAACTTATCTATTATATCGATGTGACTTAAACTAAACTGTCTGTTCAACTCAATCTGACTACTTTGACCTATTTATTGCATTAAAGTTACATAAATTGAGCTATCTGTGATATTAAAGTCAATTGTACCCCAATACTTGTGAAGCTGATTCCACTTATAATAACTTATCTGTTATATTGATGTGACTTAAACTAAACTGTCTGTTCAACTCAATCTGACTACTTTGACCTATTTATTGCATTAAAGTTACATAAATCGAACTATCTGTGATATTAAAGCCAATCGTACTCTTATATGTGTGAAACTGATGTCACTTATATTAACTTATCTGTTATATTGATGTGACTTAACCTAAACTGTCTGTTCAACTCAATCTGACTACTTTGACGTATTTATTGCATTAAAGTTACATAAATTGAGCTATCTGTGATATTAAAGTCAATTGTACTCCAATAGTTGTGAAGCTGATTCCACTTATATTAACTTATCTATTATATTGATGTGACTTAAACTAAACTGTCTGGTCAACTCAATCTGACTACTTTGACCTATTTATTGCATTAAAGTTACATAAATTGAGCTATCTGTGATATTAAAGTCAATTGTACCCCAATAGTTGTGAAGCTGATTCTACTTATAATAACTTATCTGTTATATTGATGTGAATTAAACTAAACTGTCTGTTCAACTCAATCTGACTACTTTGACCTATTTATTGCATTAAAGTTACATAAATCGAACTATCTGTGATATTAAAGCCAATCGTACTCTTATATGTGTGAAACTGATGTCACTTATATTAACTTATCTGTTATATTGATGTGACTTAAACTAAACTGTCAGGTCAACTCAATCTGACTACTTTGACCTATTTATTGCATTAAAGTTACATAAATTGAGCTATCTGTGATATTAAAGTCAATTGTACCCCAATACTTGTGAAGCTGATTCCACTTATAATAACTTATATGTTATATTGATGTGACTTAAACTAAACTGTCTGTTCAACTCAATCTGACTACTTTGACCTATTTATTGCATTAAAGTTACATAAATTGAGCTATCTGTGATATTAAAGTCAATTGTACTCCAATATTTGTGAAGCTGATTCCACTGATATTAACTTATCTGTTATATTGATGTGACTTAAACTAAACTGTCTGTTCAACTCAATCTGACTACTTTGACCTATTTATTGCATTAAAGTTACATAAATTGAGCTATCTGTGATATTAAAGTCAATTGTACTCCAATATTTCTGAGGCTGATTCCACCGATATTAACTTATCTGTTATATTGATGTGATTTAAACTAAACTGTCAGTTCAACTCAATCTGACTACTTTGACCTATTTATTGCATTAAAGTTACATAAATTGAGCTATCTGTGATATTAAAGTCAATTGTACTCCAATAGTTGTGAAGCTGATTCCACTGATATTAACTTATCTATTATATCGATGTGACTTAAACTAAACTGTCTGTTCAACTCAATCTGACTACTTTGACCTATTTATTGCATTAAAGTTACATAAATTGAGCTATCTGTGATATTAAAGTCAATTGTACCCCAATACTTGTGAAGCTGATTCCACTTATAATAACTTATCTGTTATATTGATGTGACTTAAACTAAACTGTCTGTTCAACTCAATCTGACTACTTTGACCTATTTATTGCATTAAAGTTACATAAATCGAACTATCTGTGATATTAAAGCCAATCGTACTCTTATATGTGTGAAACTGATGTCACTTATATTAACTTATCTGTTATATTGATGTGACTTAACCTAAACTGTCTGTTCAACTCAATCTGACTACTTTGACGTATTTATTGCATTAAAGTTACATAAATTGAGCTATCTGTGATATTAAAGTCAATTGTACTCCAATAGTTGTGAAGCTGATTCCACTGATATTAACTTATCTATTATATTGATGTGACTTAAACTAAACTGTCTGTTCAACTCAATCTGACTACTTTGACCTATTTATTGCATTAAAGTTACATAAATTGAGCTATCTGTGATATTAAAGTCAATTGTACTCCAATAGTTGTGAAGCTGATTCCACTTATATTAACTTATCTATTATATTGATGTGACTTAAACTAAACTGTCTGTTCAACTCAATCTGACTACTTTGACCTATTTATTGCATTAAAGTTACATAAATTGAGCTATCTGTGATATTAAAGTCAATTGTACTGCAATAGTTGTGAAGCTGATTACACTTATATTAACTTATCTATTATATTGATGTGACTTAAACTAAACTGTCTGTTCAACTCAATCTGACTACTTTGACCTATTTATTGCATTAAAGTTACATAAATTGAGCTATCTGTGATATTAAAGTCAATTGTACCCCAATAGTTGTGAAGCTGATTCCACTTATAATAACTTATCTGTTATATTGATGTGACTTAAACTAAACTGTCTGTTCAACTCAATCTGACTACTTTGACCTATTTATTGCATTAAAGTTACATAAATCGAACTATCTGTGATATTAAAGCCAATCGTACTCTTATATGTGTGAAACTGATGTCACTTATATTAACTTATCTGTTATATTGATGTGACTTAAACTAAACTGTCAGTTCAACTCAATCTGACTACTTTGACCTATTTATTGCATTAAAGTTACATAAATTGAGCTATCTGTGATATTAAAGTCAATTGTACCCCAATACTTCTGAAGCTGATTCCACTTATATTAACTTATCTGTTATATTGATGTGACTTAAACTAAACTGTCTGTTCAACTCAATCTGACTACTTTGACCTATTTATTGCATTAAAGTTACATAAATTGAGCTATCTGTGATATTAAAGTCAATTGTACTCCAATAGTTGTGAAGCTGATTCCACTGATATTAACTTATCTATTATATTGATGTGACTTAAACTAAACTGTCTGTTCAACTCAATCTGACTACTTTGACCTATTTATTGCATTAAAGTTACATAAATTGAGCTATCTGTGATATTAAAGTCAATTGTACTCCAATAGTTGTGAAGCTGATTCCACTTATATTAACTTATCTATTATATTGATGTGACTTAAACTAAACTGTCTGGTCAACTCAATCTGACTACTTTGACCTATTTATTGCATTAAAGTTACATAAATTGAGCTATCTGTGATATTAAAGTCAATTGTACTGCAATAGTTGTGAAGCTGATTACACTTATATTAACTTATCTATTATATTGATGTGACTTAAACTAAACTGTCTGTTCAACTCAATCTGACTACTTTGACCTATTTATTGCATTAAAGTTACATAAATTGAGCTATCTGTGATATTAAAGTCAATTGTACCCCAATAGTTGTGAAGCTGATTCCACTTATAATAACTTATCTGTTATATTGATGTGACTTAAACTAAACTGTCTGTTCAACTCAATCTGACTACTTTGACCTATTTATTGCATTAAAGTTACATAAATCGAACTATCTGTGATATTAAAGCCAATCGTACTCTTATATGTGTGAAACTCATGTCACTTATATTAACTTATCTGTTATATTGATGTGACTTAAACTAAACTGTCAGGTCAACTCAATCTGACTACTTTGACCTATTTATTGCATTAAAGTTACATAAATTGAGCTATCTGTGATATTAAAGTCAATTGTACCCCAATACTTGTGAAGCTGATTCCACTTATAATAACTTATATGTTATATTGATGTGACTTAAACTAAACTGTCTGTTCAACTCAATCTGACTACTTTGACCTATTTATTGCATTAAAGTTACATAAATTGAGCTATCTGTGATATTAAAGTCAATTGTACTCCAATATTTGTGAAGCTGATTCCACTGATATTAACTTATCTGTTATATTGATGTGACTTAAACTAAACTGTCTGTTCAACTCAATCTGACTACTTTGACCTATTTATTGCATTAAAGTTACATAAATTGAGCTATCTGTGATATTAAAGTCAATTGTACTCCAATATTTCTGAGGCTGATTCCACCGATATTAACTTATCTGTTATATTGATGTGATTTAAACTAAACTGTCAGTTCAACTCAATCTGACTACTTTGACCTATTTATTGCATTAAAGTTACATAAATTGAGCTATCTGTGATATTAAAGTCAATTGTACTCCAATAGTTGTGAAGCTGATTCCACTGATATTAACTTATCTATTATATCGATGTGACTTAAACTAAACTGTCTGTTCAACTCAATCTGACTACTTTGACCTATTTATTGCATTAAAGTTACATAAATTGAGCTATCTGTGATATTAAAGTCAATTGTACCCCAATACTTGTGAAGCTGATTCCACTTATAATAACTTATCTGTTATATTGATGTGACTTAAACTAAACTGTCTGTTCAACTCAATCTGACTACTTTGACCTATTTATTGCATTAAAGTTACATAAATCGAACTATCTGTGATATTAAAGCCAATCGTACTCTTATATGTGTGAAACTGATGTCACTTATATTAACTTATCTGTTATATTGATGTGACTTAACCTAAACTGTCTGTTCAACTCAATCTGACTACTTTGACGTATTTATTGCATTAAAGTTACATAAATTGAGCTATCTGTGATATTAAAGTCAATTGTACTCCAATAGTTGTGAAGCTGATTCCACTTATATTAACTTATCTATTATATTGATGTGACTTAAACTAAACTGTCTGTTCAACTCAATCTGACTACTTTGACCTATTTATTGCATTAAAGTTACATAAATTGAGCTATCTGTGATATTAAAGTCAATTGTACTCCAATATTTCTGAGGCTGATTCCACCGATATTAACTTATCTGTTATATTGATGTGACTTAAACTAAACTGTCTGTTCAACTCAATCTGACTACTTTGACCTATTTATTGCATTAAAGTTACATAAATTGAGCTATCTGTGATATTAAAGTCAATTGTACCCCAATAGTTGTGAAGCTGATTCCACTTATAATAACTTATCTGTTATATTGATGTGAATTAAACTAAACTGTCTGTTCAACTCAATCTGACTACTTTGACCTATTTATTGCATTAAAGTTACATAAATCGAACTATCTGTGATATTAAAGCCAATCGTACTCTTATATGTGTGAAACTGATGTCACTTATATTAACTTATCTGTTATATTGATGTGACTTAAACTAAACTGTCTGTTCAACTCAATCTGACTACTTTGACCTATTTATTGCATTAAAGTTGCATAAATTGAGCTATCTGTGATATTAAAGTCAATTGTACTCCAATACTTCTGAGGCTGATTCCACCGATATTAACTTATCTGTTATATTGATGTGACTTAAACTAAACTGTCAGTTCAACTCAATCTAACTACTTTGACCTATTTATTGCATTAAAGTTACATAAATTGAGCTATCTGTGATATTAAAGTCAATTGTACCCCAATAGTTGTGAAGCTGATTCCACTTATAATAACTTATCTGTTATATTGATGTGACTTAAACTAAACTGTCTGTTCAACTCAATCTGACTACTTTGACCTATTTATTGCATTAAAGTTACATAAATCGAACTATCTGTGATATTAAAGCCAATCGTACTCTTAAATGTGTGAAACTGATGTCACTTATATTAACTTATCTGTTATATTGATGTGACTTAAACTAAACTGTCTGTTCAACTCAATCTGACTACTTTGACCTATTTATTGCATTAAAGTTACATAAATTGAGCTATCTGTGATATTAAAGTCAATTGTACTCCAATAGTTGTGAAGCTGATTCCACTTATATTAACTTATCTATTATATTGATGTGACTTAAACTAAACTGTCTGGTCAACTCAATCTGACTACTTTGACCTATTTATTGCATTAAAGTTACATAAATTGAGCTATCTGTGATATTAAAGTCAATTGTACTGCAATAGTTGTGAAGCTGATTACACTTATATTAACTTATCTATTATATTGATGTGACTTAAACTAAACTGTCTGTTCAACTCAATCTGACTACTTTGACCTATTTATTGCATTAAAGTTACATAAATTGAGCTATCTGTGATATTAAAGTCAATTGTACCCCAATAGTTGTGAAGCTGATTCCACTTATAATAACTTATCTGTTATATTGATGTGACTTAAACTAAACTGTCTGTTCAACTCAATCTGACTACTTTGACCTATTTATTGCATTAAAGTTACATAAATCGAACTATCTGTGATATTAAAGCCAATCGTACTCTTATATGTGTGAAACTGATGTCACTTATATTAACTTATCTGTTATATTGATGTGACTTAAACTAAACTGTCAGTTCAACTCAATCTGACTACTTTGACCTATTTATTGCATTAAAGTTACATAAATTGAGCTATCTGTGATATTAAAGTCAATTGTACCCCAATACTTCTGAAGCTGATTCCACTTATATTAACTTATCTGTTATATTGATGTGACTTAAACTAAACTGTCTGTTCAACTCAATCTGACTACTTTGACCTATTTATTGCATTAAAGTTACATAAATTGAGCTATCTGTGATATTAAAGTCAATTGTACTCCAATAGTTGTGAAGCTGATTCCACTGATATTAACTTATCTATTATATTGATGTGACTTAAACTAAACTGTCTGTTCAACTCAATCTGACTACTTTGACCTATTTATTGCATTAAAGTTACATAAATTGAGCTATCTGTGATATTAAAGTCAATTGTACTCCAATAGTTGTGAAGCTGATTCCACTTATATTAACTTATCTATTATATTGATGTGACTTAAACTAAACTGTCTGGTCAACTCAATCTGACTACTTTGACCTATTTATTGCATTAAAGTTACATAAATTGAGCTATCTGTGATATTAAAGTCAATTGTACCCCAATAGTTGTGAAGCTGATTCTACTTATAATAACTTATCTGTTATATTGATGTGAATTAAACTAAACTGTCTGTTCAACTCAATCTGACTACTTTGACCTATTTATTGCATTAAAGTTACATAAATCGAACTATCTGTGATATTAAAGCCAATCGTACTCTTATATGTGTGAAACTGATGTCACTTATATTAACTTATCTGTTATATTGATGTGACTTAAACTAAACTGTCAGGTCAACTCAATCTGACTACTTTGACCTATTTATTGCATTAAAGTTACATAAATTGAGCTATCTGTGATATTAAAGTCAATTGTACCCCAATACTTGTGAAGCTGATTCCACTTATAATAACTTATATGTTATATTGATGTGACTTAAACTAAACTGTCTGTTCAACTCAATCTGACTACTTTGACCTATTTATTGCATTAAAGTTACATAAATTGAGCTATCTGTGATATTAAAGTCAATTGTACTCCAATATTTGTGAAGCTGATTCCACTGATATTAACTTATCTGTTATATTGATGTGACTTAAACTAAACTGTCTGTTCAACTCAATCTGACTACTTTGACCTATTTATTGCATTAAAGTTACATAAATTGAGCTATCTGTGATATTAAAGTCAATTGTACTCCAATATTTCTGAGGCTGATTCCACCGATATTAACTTATCTGTTATATTGATGTGATTTAAACTAAACTGTCAGTTCAACTCAATCTGACTACTTTGACCTATTTATTGCATTAAAGTTACATAAATTGAGCTATCTGTGATATTAAAGTCAATTGTACTCCAATAGTTGTGAAGCTGATTCCACTGATATTAACTTATCTATTATATCGATGTGACTTAAACTAAACTGTCTGTTCAACTCAATCTGACTACTTTGACCTATTTATTGCATTAAAGTTACATAAATTGAGCTATCTGTGATATTAAAGTCAATTGTACCCCAATACTTGTGAAGCTGATTCCACTTATAATAACTTATCTGTTATATTGATGTGACTTAAACTAAACTGTCTGTTCAACTCAATCTGACTACTTTGACCTATTTATTGCATTAAAGTTACATAAATCGAACTATCTGTGATATTAAAGCCAATCGTACTCTTATATGTGTGAAACTGATGTCACTTATATTAACTTATCTGTTATATTGATGTGACTTAACCTAAACTGTCTGTTCAACTCAATCTGACTACTTTGACGTATTTATTGCATTAAAGTTACATAAATTGAGCTATCTGTGATATTAAAGTCAATTGTACTCCAATAGTTGTGAAGCTGATTCCACTTATATTAACTTATCTATTATATTGATGTGACTTAAACTAAACTGTCTGTTCAACTCAATCTGACTACTTTGACCTATTTATTGCATTAAAGTTACATAAATTGAGCTATCTGTGATATTAAAGTCAATTGTACTCCAATATTTCTGAGGCTGATTCCACCGATATTAACTTATCTGTTATATTGATGTGACTTAAACTAAACTGTCTGTTCAACTCAATCTGACTACTTTGACCTATTTATTGCATTAAAGTTACATAAATTGAGCTATCTGTGATATTAAAGTCAATTGTACCCCAATAGTTGTGAAGCTGATTCCACTTATAATAACTTATCTGTTATATTGATGTGAATTAAACTAAACTGTCTGTTCAACTCAATCTGACTACTTTGACCTATTTATTGCATTAAAGTTACATAAATCGAACTATCTGTGATATTAAAGCCAATCGTACTCTTATATGTGTGAAACTGATGTCACTTATATTAACTTATCTGTTATATTGATGTGACTTAAACTAAACTGTCTGTTCAACTCAATCTGACTACTTTGACCTATTTATTGCATTAAAGTTGCATAAATTGAGCTATCTGTGATATTAAAGTCAATTGTACTCCAATACTTCTGAGGCTGATTCCACCGATATTAACTTATCTGTTATATTGATGTGACTTAAACTAAACTGTCAGTTCAACTCAATCTAACTACTTTGACCTATTTATTGCATTAAAGTTACATAAATTGAGCTATCTGTGATATTAAAGTCAATTGTACCCCAATAGTTGTGAAGCTGATTCCACTTATAATAACTTATCTGTTATATTGATGTGACTTAAACTAAACTGTCTGTTCAACTCAATCTGACTACTTTGACCTATTTATTGCATTAAAGTTACATAAATCGAACTATCTGTGATATTAAAGCCAATCGTACTCTTAAATGTGTGAAACTGATGTCACTTATATTAACTTATCTGTTATATTGATGTGACTTAAACTAAACTGTCTGTTCAACTCAATCTGACTACTTTGACCTATTTATTGCATTAAAGTTACATAAATTGAGCTATCTGTGATATTAAAGTCAATTGTACTCCAATAGTTGTGAAGCTGATTCCACTTATATTAACTTATCTATTATATTGATGTGACTTAAACTAAACTGTCTGTTCAACTCAATCTGACTACTTTGACCTATTTATTGCATTAAAGTTACATAAATTGAGCTATCTGTGATATTAAAGTCAATTGTACTCCAATAGTTGTGAAGCTGATTCCACTTATATTAACTTATCTATTATATTGATGTGACTTAAACTAAACTGTCTTTTCAACTCAATCTGACTACTTTGACCTATTTATTGCATTAAAGTTACATAAATTGAGCTATCTGTGATATTAAAGTCAATTGTACTCCAATAGTTGTGAAGCTGATTCCACTTATATTAACTTATCTATTATATTGATGTGACTTAAACTAAACTGTCTGGTCAACTCAATCTGACTACTTTGACCTATTTATTGCATTAAAGTTACATAAATTGAGCTATCTGTGATATTAAAGTCAATTGTACCCCAATAGTTGTGAAGCTGATTCCACTTATAATAACTTATCTGTTATATTGATGTGAATTAAACTAAACTGTCTGTTCAACTCAATCTGACTACTTTGACCTATTTATTGCATTAAAGTTACATAAATCGAACTATCTGTGATATTAAAGCCAATCGTACTCTTATATGTGTGAAACTGATGTCACTTATATTAACTTATCTGTTATATTGATGTGACTTAAACTAAACTGTCTGTTCAACTCAATCTGACTACTTTGACGTATTTATTGCATTAAAGTTACATAAATTGAGCTATCTGTGATATTAAAGTCAATTGTACTCCAATAGTTGTGAAGCTGATTCCACTTATATTAACTTATCTATTATATTGATGTGACTTAAACTAAACTGTCTGGTCAACTCAATCTGACTACTTTGACCTATTTATTGCATTAAAGTTACATAAATTGAGCTATCTGTGATATTAAAGTCAATTGTACCCCAATAGTTGTGAAGCTGATTCCACTTATAATAACTTATCTGTTATATTGATGTGAATTAAACTAAACTGTCTGTTCAACTCAATCTGACTACTTTGACCTATTTATTGCATTAAAGTTACATAAATCGAACTATCTGTGATATTAAAGCCAATCGTACTCTTATATGTGTGAAACTGATGTCACTTATATTAACTTATCTGTTATATTGATGTGACTTAAACTAAACTGTCTGTTCAACTCAATCTGACTACTTTGACGTATTTATTGCATTAAAGTTACATAAATTGAGCTATCTGTGATATTAAAGTCAATTGTACTCCAATAGTTGTGAAGCTGATTCCACTTATATTAACTTATCTATTATATTGATGTGACTTAAACTAAACTGTCTGTTCAACTCAATCTGACTACTTTGACGTATTTATTGCATTAAAGTTACATAAATTGAGCTATCTGTGATATTAAAGTCAATTGTACCCCAATACTTGTGAAGCTGATTCCACTTATAATAACTTATCTGTTATATTGATGTGACTTAAACTAAACTGTCTGTTCAACTCAATCTGACTACTTTGACCTATTTATTGCATTAAAGTTACATAAATTGAGCTATCTGTGATATTAAAGTCAATTGTACTCCAATATTTGTGAAGCTGATTCCACTGATATTAACTTATCTGTTATATTGATGTGACTTAAACTAAACTGTCTTTTCAACTCAATCTGACTACTTTGACCTATTTATTGCATTAAAGTTGCATAAATTGAGCTATCTGTGATATTAAAGTCAATTGTACTCCAATAGTTGTGAAGCTGATTCCACTTATATTAACTTATCTATTATATTGATGTGACTTAAACTAAACTGTCTGTTCAACTCAATCTGACTACTTTGACCTATTTATTGCATTAAAGTTACATAAATCGAACTATCTGTGATATTAAAGCCAATCGTACTCTTATATGTGTGAAACTGATGTCACTTATATTAACTTATCTGTTATATTGATGTGACTTAAACTAAACTGTAAGGTCAACTCAATCTGACTACTTTGACCTATTTATTGCATTAAAGTTACATAAATTGAGCTATCTGTGATATTAAAGTCAATTGTACCCCAATACTTGTGAAGCTGATTCCACTTATAATAACTTATATGTTATATTGATGTGACTTAAACTAAACTGTCTGTTCAACTCAATCTGACTACTTTGACCTATTTATTGCATTAAAGTTACATAAATTGAGCTATCTGTGATATTAAAGTCAATTGTACTCCAATAGTTGTGAAGCTGATTCCACTGATATTAAATTATCTGTTATATTGATGTGACTTAAACTAAACTGTCTGTTCAACTCAATCTGACTACTTTGACCTATTTATTGCATTAAAGTTGCATAAATTGAGCTATCTGTGATATTAAAGTCAATTGTACTCCAATAGTTGTGAAGCTGATTCCACTTATATTAACTTATCTATTATATTGATGTGACTTAAACTAAACTGTCTGGTCAACTCAATCTGACTACTTTGACCTATTTATTGCATTAAAGTTACATAAATTGAGCTATCTGTGATATTAAAGTCAATTGTACCCCAATAGTTGTGAAGCTGATTCCACTTATAATAACTTATCTGTTATATTGATGTGAATTAAACTAAACTGTCTGTTCAACTCAATCTGACTACTTTGACCTATTTATTGCATTAAAGTTACATAAATCGAACTATCTGTGATATTAAAGCCAATCGTACTCTTATATGTGTGAAACTGATATCACTTATATTAACTTATCTGTTATATTGATGTGACTTAAACTAAACTGTCTGTTCAACTCAATCTGACTACTTTGACCTATTTATTGCATTAAAGTTACATAAATTGAGCTATCTGTGATATTAAAGTCAATTGTACTCCAATAGTTGTGAAGCTGATTCCACTTATATTAACTTATTTATGATATTGATGTGACTTAAACTAAACTGTCTGTTCAACTCAATCTGACTACTTTGACGTATTTATTGCATTAAAGTTACATAAATTGAGCTATCTGTGATATTAAAGTCAATTGTACCCCAATACTTGTGAAGCTGATTCCACTTATAATAACTTATCTGTTATATTGATGTGACTTAAACTAAACTGTCTGTTCAACTCAATCTGACTACTTTGACGTATTTATTGCATTAAAGTTACATAAATTGAGCTATCTGTGATATTAAAGTCAATTGTACTCCAATATTTGTGAAGCTGATTCCACTGATATTAACTTATCTGTTATATTGATGTGACTTAAACTAAACTGTCTTTTCAACTCAATCTGACTACTTTGACCTATTTATTGCATTAAAGTTGCATAAATTGAGCTATCTGTGATATTAAAGTCAATTGTACTCCAATAGTTGTGAAGCTGATTCCACTTATATTAACTTATCTATTATATTGATGTGACTTAAACTAAACTGTCTGTTCAACTCAATCTGACTACTTTGACCTATTTATTGCATTAAAGTTACATAAATCGAACTATCTGTGATATTAAAGCCAATCGTACTCTTATATGTGTGAAACTGATGTCACTTATATTAACTTATCTGTTATATTGATGTGACTTAAACTAAACTGTAAGGTCAACTCAATCTGACTACTTTGACCTATTTATTGCATTAAAGTTACATAAATTGAGCTATCTGTGATATTAAAGTCAATTGTACCCCAATACTTGTGAAGCTGATTCCACTTATAATAACTTATATGTTATATTGATGTGACTTAAACTAAACTGTCTGTTCAACTCAATCTGACTACTTTGACCTATTTATTGCATTAAAGTTGCATAAATTGAGCTATCTGTGATATTAAAGTCAATTGTACCCCAATACTTCTGAGGCTGATTCCACCGATATTAACTTATCTGTTATATTGATGTGACTTAAACTAAACTGTCAGTTCAACTCAATCTGACTACTTTCACCTATTTATTGCATTAAAGTTGCATAAATTGAGCTATCTGTGATATTAAAGTCAATTGTATCCCAATAGTTGTGAAGCTGATTCCACTTATAATAACTTATCTGTTATATTGATGTGACATAAACTAAACTGTCTGTTCAACTCAATCTGACTACTTTGACCTATGTATTGCATTAAAGTTACATAAATCGAACTATCTGTGATATTAAAGCCAATCGTACTCTTATATGTGTGAAACTGATGTCACTTATATTAACTTATCTGTTATATTGATGTGACTTAAACTAAACTGTCTGTTCAACTCAATCTGACTACTTTGACCTATTTATTGCATTAAAGTTACATAAATTGAGCTATCTGTGATATTAAAGTCAATTGTACTCCAATAGTTGTGAAGCTGATTCCACTTATATTAACTTATCTATTATATTGATGTGACTTAAACTAAACTGTCTGTTCAACTCAATCTGACTACTTTGACGTATTTATTGCATTAAAGTTACATAAATTGAGCTCTCTGTGATATTAAAGTCAATTGTACCCCAATACTTGTGAAGCTGATTCCACTTATAATAACTTATCTGTTATATTGATGTGACTTAAACTAAACTGTCTGTTCAACTCAATCTGACTACTTTGACGTATTTATTGCATTAAAGTTACATAAATTGAGCTATCTGTGATATTAAAGTCAATTGTACTCCAATATTTGTGAAGCTGATTCCACTGATATTAACTTATCTGTTATATTGATGTGACTTAAACTAAACTGTCTTTTCAACTCAATCTGACTACTTTGACCTATTTATTGCATTAAAGTTACATAAATTGAGCTATCTGTGATATTAAAGTCAATTGTACTCCAATAGTTGTGAAGCTGATTCCACTTATATTAACTTATCTATTATATTGATGTGACTTAAACTAAACTGTCTGGTCAACTCAATCTGACTACTTTGACCTATTTATTGAATTAAAGTTACATAAATTGAGCTATCTGTGATATTAAAGTCAGTTGTACCCCAATAGTTGTGAAGCTGATTCCACTTATAATAACTTATCTGTTATATTGATGTGACTTAAACTAAACTGTCTGTTCAACTCAATCTGACTACTTTGACCTATTTATTGCATTAAAGTTACATAAATCGAACTATCTGTGATATTAAAGCCAATCGTACTCTTATATGTGTGAAACTGATGTCACTTATATTAACTTATCTGTTATATTGATGTGACTTAAACTAAACTGTCTGTTCAACTCAATCTGACTACTTTGACCTATTTATTGCATTAAAGTTACATAAATTGAGCTATCTGTGATATTAAAGTCAATTGTACTCCAATAGTTGTGAAGCTGATTCCACTGATATTAACTGATCTGTTATATTGATGTGACTTAAACTAAACTGTCTGTTCAACTCAATCTGACTACTTTGACCTATTTATTGCATTAAAGTTGCATAAATTGAGCTATCTGTGATATTAAAGTCAATTGTACTCCAATACTTCTGAGGCTGATTCCACCGATATTAACTTATCTGTTATATTGATGTGACTTAAACTAAACTGTCAGTTCAACTCAATCTGACTACTTTGACCTATTTATTGCATTAAAGTTGCATAAATTGAGCTATCTGTGATATTAAAGTCAATTGTACTCCAATATTTCTGAGGCTGATTCCACCGATATTAACTTATCTGTTATATTGATGTGACTTAAACTAAACTGTCTGTTCAACTCAATCTGACTACTTTGACCTATTTATTGCATTAAAGTTACATAAATTGAGCTATTTGTGATATTAAAGTCAATTGTACTCCAATAGTTGTGAAGCTGATTCCACTTATAATAACTTATCTATTATATCGATGTGACTTAAACTAAACTGTCTGTTCAACTCAATCTGACTACTTTGACCTATTTATTGCATTAAAGTTACATAAATTGAGCTATCTGTGATATTAAAGTCAATTGTACCCCAATAGTTGTGAAGCTGATTCCACTTATAATAACTTATCTGTTATATTGATGTGACTTAAACTAAACTGTCTGTTCAACTCAATCTGACTACTTTGACCTATTTATTGCATTAAAGTTACATAAATCGAACTATCTGTGATATTAAAGCCAATCGTACTCTTATATGTGTGAAACTGATGTCACTTATATTAACTTATCTGTTATATTGATGTGACTTAAACTAAACTGTCTGTTCAACTCAATCTGACTACTTTGACGTATTTATTGCATTAAAGTTACATAAATTGAGCTATCTGTGATATTAAAGTCAATTGTACTCCAATAGTTGTGAAGCTGATTCCACTTATATTAACTGATCTATTATATTGATGTGACTTAAACTAAACTGTCTGTTCAACTCAATCTGACAACTTTGACCTATTTATTGCATTAAAGTTACATAAATTGAGCTATCTGTGATATTAAAGTCAATTGTACTCCAATAGTTGTGAAGCTGATTCCTCTTATATTAACTTATCTATTATATTGATGTGACTTAAACTAAACTGTCTGGTCAACTCAATCTGACTACTTTGACCTATTTATTGCATTAAAGTTACATAAATTGAGCTATCTGTGATATTAAAGTCAATTGTACCCCAATAGTTGTGAAGCTGATTCCACTTATAATAACTTATCTGTTATATTGATGTGAATTAAACTAAACTGTCTGTTCAACTCAATCTGACTACTTTGACCTATTTATTGCATTAAAGTTACATAAATCGAACTATCTGTGATATTAAAGCCAATCGTACTCTTATATGTGTGAAACTGATGTCACTTATATTAACTTATCTGTTATATTGATGTGACTTAAACTAAACTGTAAGGTCAACTCAATCTGACTACTTTGACCTATTTATTGCATTAAAGTTACATAAATTGAGCTATCTGTGATATTAAAGTCAATTGTACCCCAATACTTGTGAAGCTGATTCAACTTATAATAACTTATATGTTATATTGATGTGACTTAAACTAAACTGTCTGTTCAACTCAATCTGACTACTTTGACCTATTTATTGCATTAAAGTTACATAAATTGAGCTATCTGTGATATTAAAGTCAATTGTACTCCAATAGTTGTGAAGCTGATTCCACTGATATTAACTTATCTGTTATATTGATGTGACTTAAACTAAACTGTCTGTTCAACTCAATCTGACTACTTTGACCTATTTATTGCATTAAAGTTGCATAAATTGAGCTATCTGTGATATTAAAGTCAATTGTACTCCAATACTTCTGAGGCTGATTCCACCGATATTAACTTATCTGTTATATTGATGTAACTTAAACTAAACTGTCAGTTCAACTCAATCTGACTACTTTGACCTATTTATTGCATTAAAGTTGCATAAATTGAGCTATCTGTGATATTAAAGTCAATTGTACTCCAATATTTCTGAGGCTGATTCCACCGATATTAACTTATCTGTTATATTGATGTGACTTAAACTAAACTGTCTGTTCAACTCAATCTGACTACTTTGACGTATTTATTGCATTAAAGTTACATAAATTGAGCTATTTGTGATATTAAAGTCAATTGTACTCCAATAGTTGTGAAGCTGATTCCACTTATAATAACATATCTATTATATCGATGTGAATTAAACTAAACTGTCTGTTCAACTCAATCTGACTACTTTGACCTATTTATTGCATTAAAGTTACATAAATCGAACTATCTGTGATATTAAAGCCAATCGTACTCTCATATGTGTGAAACTGATGTCACTTATATTAACTTATCTGTTATATTGATGTGACTTAAACTAAACTGTCTGTTCAACTCAATCTGACTACTTTGACCTATTTATTGCATTAAAGTTACATAAATTGAGCTATCTGTGATATTAAAGTCAATTGTACTCCAATAGTTGTGAAGCTGATTCCACTTATATTAACTTATCTATTATATTGATGTGACTTAAACTAAACTGTCTGTTCAACTCAATCTGACTACTTTGACGTATTTATTGCATTAAAGTTACATAAATTGAGCTATCTGTGATATTAAAGTCAATTGTACCCCAATACTTGTGAAGCTGATTCCACTTATAATAACTTATCTGTTATATTGATGTGACTTAAACTAAACTGTCTGTTCAACTCAATCTGACTACTTTGACCTATTTATTGCATTAAAGTTACATAAATTGAGCTATCTGTGATATTCAAGTCAATTGTACTCCAATATTTGTGAAGCTGATTCCACTGATATTAACTTATCTGTTATATTGATGTGACTTAAACTAAACTGTCTTTTCAACTCAATCTGACTACTTTGACCTATTTATTGCATTAAAGTTGCATAAATTGAGCTATCTGTGATATTAAAGTCAATTGTACTCCAATAGTTGTGAAGCTGATTCCACTTATATTAACTTATCTATTATATTGATGTGACTTAAACTAAACTGTCTGTTCAACTCAATCTGACTACTTTGACCTATTTATTGCATTAAAGTTACATAAATTGAGCTATCTGTGATATTAAAGTCAATTGTACTCCAATAGTTGTGAAGCTGATTCCACTGATATTAACTGATCTGTTATATTGATGTGACTTAAACTAAACTGTCTGTTCAACTCAATCTGACTACTTTGACCTATTTATTGCATTAAAGTTGCATAAATTGAGCTATCTGTGATATTAAAGTCAATTGTACTCCAATACTTCTGAGGCTGATTCCACCGATATTAACTTATCTGTTATATTGATGTGACTTAAACTAAACTGTCAGTTCAACTCAATCTGACTACTTTGACCTATTTATTGCATTAAAGTTGCATAAATTGAGCTATCTGTGATATTAAAGTCAATTGTACTCCAATATTTCTGAGGCTGATTCCACCGATATTAACTTATCTGTTATATTGATGTGACTTAAACTAAACTGTCTGTTCAACTCAATCTGACTACTTTGACCTATTTATTGCATTAAAGTTACATAAATTGAGCTATTTGTGATATTAAAGTCAATTGTACTCCAATAGTTGTGAAGCTGATTCCACTTATAATAACTTATCTATTATATCGATGTGACTTAAACTAAACTGTCTGTTCAACTCAATCTGACTACTTTGACCTATTTATTGCATTAAAGTTACATAAATTGAGCTATCTGTGATATTAAAGTCAATTGTACCCCAATAGTTGTGAAGCTGATTCCACTTATAATAACTTATCTGTTATATTGATGTGACTTAAACTAAACTGTCTGTTCAACTCAATCTGACTACTTTGACCTATTTATTGCATTAAAGTTACATAAATCGAACTATCTGTGATATTAAAGCCAATCGTACTCTTATATGTGTGAAACTGATGTCACTTATATTAACTTATCTGTTATATTGATGTGACTTAAACTAAACTGTCTGTTCAACTCAATCTGACTACTTTGACGTATTTATTGCATTAAAGTTACATAAATTGAGCTATCTGTGATATTAAAGTCAATTGTACTCCAATAGTTGTGAAGCTGATTCCACTTATATTAACTGATCTATTATATTGATGTGACTTAAACTAAACTGTCTGTTCAACTCAATCTGACAACTTTGACCTATTTATTGCATTAAAGTTACATAAATTGAGCTATCTGTGATATTAAAGTCAATTGTACTCCAATAGTTGTGAAGCTGATTCCTCTTATATTAACTTATCTATTATATTGATGTGACTTAAACTAAACTGTCTGGTCAACTCAATCTGACTACTTTGACCTATTTATTGCATTAAAGTTACATAAATTGAGCTATCTGTGATATTAAAGTCAATTGTACCCCAATAGTTGTGAAGCTGATTCCACTTATAATAACTTATCTGTTATATTGATGTGAATTAAACTAAACTGTCTGTTCAACTCAATCTGACTACTTTGACCTATTTATTGCATTAAAGTTACATAAATCGAACTATCTGTGATATTAAAGCCAATCGTACTCTTATATGTGTGAAACTGATGTCACTTATATTAACTTATCTGTTATATTGATGTGACTTAAACTAAACTGTAAGGTCAACTCAATCTGACTACTTTGACCTATTTATTGCATTAAAGTTACATAAATTGAGCTATCTGTGATATTAAAGTCAATTGTACCCCAATACTTGTGAAGCTGATTCAACTTATAATAACTTGTATGTTATATTGATGTGACTTAAACTAAACTGTCTGTTCAACTCAATCTGACTACTTTGACCTATTTATTGCATTAAAGTTACATAAATTGAGCTATCTGTGATATTAAAGTCAATTGTACTCCAATAGTTGTGAAGCTGATTCCACTGATATTAACTTATCTGTTATATTGATGTGACTTAAACTAAACTGTCTGTTCAACTCAATCTGACTACTTTGACCTATTTATTGCATTAAAGTTGCATAAATTGAGCTATCTGTGATATTAAAGTCAATTGTACTCCAATACTTCTGAGGCTGATTCCACCGATATTAACTTATCTGTTATATTGATGTAACTTAAACTAAACTGTCAGTTCAACTCAATCTGACTACTTTGACCTATTTATTGCATTAAAGTTGCATAAATTGAGCTATCTGTGATATTAAAGTCAATTGTACTCCAATATTTCTGAGGCTGATTCCACCGATATTAACTTATCTGTTATATTGATGTGACTTAAACTAAACTGTCTGTTCAACTCAATCTGACTACTTTGACCTATTTATTGCATTAAAGTTACATAAATTGAGCTATTTGTGATATTAAAGTCAATTGTACTCCAATAGTTGTGAAGCTGATTCCACTTATAATAACATATCTATTATATCGATGTGAATTAAACTAAACTGTCTGTTCAACTCAATCTGACTACTTTGACCTATTTATTGCATTAAAGTTACATAAATCGAACTATCTGTGATATTAAAGCCAATCGTACTCTTATATGTGTGAAACTGATATCACTTATATTAACTTATCTGTTATATTGATGTGACTTAAACTAAACTGTCTGTTCAACTCAATCTGACTACTTTGACCTATTTATTGCATTAAAGTTACATAAATTGAGCTATCTGTGATATTAAAGTCAATTGTACTCCAATAGTTGTGAAGCTGATTCCACTTATATTAACTTATCTATTATATTGATGTGACTTAAACTAAACTGTCTGTTCAACTCAATCTGACTACTTTGACGTATTTATTGCATTAAAGTTACATAAATTGAGCTATCTGTGATATTAAAGTCAATTGTACCCCAATACTTGTGAAGCTGATTCCACTTATAATAACTTATCTGTTATATTGATGTGACTTAAACTAAACTGTCTGTTCAACTCAATCTGACTACTTTGACGTATTTATTGCATTAAAGTTACATAAATTGAGCTATCTGTGATATTCAAGTCAATTGTACTCCAATATTTGTGAAGCTGATTCCACTGATATTAACTTATCTGTTATATTGATGTGACTTAAACTAAACTGTCTTTTCAACTCAATCTGACTACTTTGACCTATTTATTGCATTAAAGTTGCATAAATTGAGCTATCTGTGATATTAAAGTCAATTGTACTCCAATAGTTGTGAAGCTGATTCCACTTATATTAGCTTATCTATTATATTGATGTGACTTAAACTAAACTGTCTGTTCAACTCAATCTGACTACTTTGACCTATTTATTGCATTAAAGTTACATAAATCGAACTATCTGTGATATTAAAGCCAATCGTACTCTGATATGTGTGAAACTGATGTCACTTATATTAACTTATCTGTTTTATTGATGTGACTTAAACTAAACTGTAAGGTCAACTCAATCTGACTACTTTGACCTATTTATTGCATTAAAGTTACATAAATTGAGCTATCTGTGATATTAAAGTCAATTGTACCCCAATACTTGTGAAGCTGATTCCACTTATAATAACTTATATGTTATATTGATGTGACTTAAACTAAACTGTCTGTTCAACTCAATCTGACTACTTTGACGTATTTATTGCATTAAAGTTACATAAATTGAGCTATCTGTGATATTAAAGTCAATTGTACTCCAATAGTTGTGAAGCTGATTCCACTGATATTAACTTATCTGTTATATTGATATGACTTAAACTAAACTGTCTGTTCAACTCAATCTGACTACTTTGACCTATTTATTGCATTAAAGTTACATAAATTGAGCTATCTGTGATATTAAAGTCAATTGTACTCCAATACATCTGAGGCTGATTCCACCGATATTAACTTATCTGTTATATTGATGTGACTTAAACTAAACTGTCAGTTCAACTCAATCGGACTACTTTGACCTATTTATTGCATTAAAGTTGCATAAATTGAGCTATCTGTGATATTAAAGTCAATTGTACTCCAATATTTCTTAGGCTGATTCCACCGATATTAACTTATCTGTTATATTGATGTGACTTAAACTAAACTGTCTGTTCAACTCAATCTGACTACTTTGACCTATTTATTGCATTAAAGTTACATAAATTGAGCTATTTGTGATATTAAAGTCAATTGTACTCCAATAGTTGTGAAGCTGATTCCACTTATAATAACTTATCTATTATATCGATGTGACTTAAACTAAACTGTCTGTTCAACTCAATCTGACTACTTTGACCTATTTATTGCATTAAAGTTACATAAATTGAGCTATCTGTGATATTAAAGTCAATTGTACCCCAATAGTTGTGAAGCTGATTCCACTTATAATAACTTATCTGTTATATTGATGTGACTTAAACTAAACTGTCTGTTCAACTCAATCTGACTACTTTGACCTATTTATTGCATTAAAGTTACATAAATCGAACTATCTGTGATATTAAAGCCAATCGTACTCTTATATGTGTGAAACTGATGTCACTTATATTAACTTATCTGTTATATTGATGTGACTTAAACTAAACTGTCTGTTCAACTCAATCTGACTACTTTGACCTATTTATTGCATTAAAGTTACATAAATTGAGCTATCTGTCATATTAAAGTCAATTGTACTCCAATAGTTGTGAAGCTGATTCCATTTATATTAACTGATCTATTATATTGATGTGACTTAAACTAAACTGTCTGTTCAACTCAATCTGACTACTTTGACCTATTTATTGCATTAAAGTTACATAAATTGAGCTATCTGTGATATTAAAGTCAATTGTACTCCAATAGTTGTGAAGCTGATTCCTCTTATATTAACTTATCTATTATATTGATGTGACTTAAACTAAACTGTCTGGTCAACTCAATCTGACTACTTTGACCTATTTATTGCATTAAAGTTACATAAATTGAGCTATCTGTGATATTAAAGTCAATTGTACCCCAATACTTGTGAAGCTGATTCCACTTATAATAACTTATCTGTTATATTGATGTGAATTAAACTAAACTGTCTGTTCAACTCAATCTGACTACTTTGACCTATTTATTGCATTAAAGTTACATAAATCGAACTATCTGTGATACTAAAGCCAATCGTACTCTTATATGTGTGAAACTGATGTCACTTATATTAACTTATCTGTTATATTGATGTGACTTAAACTAAACTGTAAGGTCAACTCAATCTGACTACTTTGACCTATTTATTGCATTAAAGTTACATAAATTGAGCTATCTGTGATATTAAAGTCAATTGTACCCCAATACTTGTGAAGCTGATTCCACTTATAATAACTTATATGTTATATTGATGTGACTTAAACTAAACTGTCTGTTCAACTCAATCTGACTACTTTGACCTATTTATTGCATTAAAGTTACATAAATTGAGCTATCTGTGATATTAAAGTCAATTGTACTCCAATAGTTGTGAAGCTGATTCCACTGATATTAACTTATCTGTTATATTGATGTGACTTAAACTAAACTGTCTGTTCAACTCAATCTGACTACTTTGACCTATTTATTGCATTAAAGTTGCATAAATTGAGCTATCTCTGATATTAAAGTCAATTGTACTCCAATACTTCTGAGGCTGATTCCACCGATATTAACTTATCTGTTATATTGATGTGACTTAAACTAAACTGTCAGTTCAACTCAATCTGACTACTTTGACCTATTTATTGCATTAAAGTTGCATAAATTGAGCTATCTGTGATATTAAAGTCAATTGCACTCCAATATTTCTGAGGCTGATTCCACCGATATTAACTTATCTGTTATATTGATGTGACTTAAACTAAACTGTCTGTTCAACTCAATCTGACTACTTTGACCTATTTATTGCATTAAAGTTACATAAATTGAGCTATTTGTGATATTAAAGTCAATTGTACTCCAATAGTTGTGAAGCTGATTCCACTTATAATAACTTATCTATTATATCGATGTGACTTAAACTAAACTGTCTGTTCAACTCAATCTGACTACTTTGACCTATTTATTGCATTAAAGTTACATAAATTGAGCTATCTGTGATATTAAAGTCAATTGTACCCCAATAGTTGTGAAGCTGATTCCACTTATAATAACTTATCTGTTATATTGATGTGAATTAAACTAAACTGTCTGTTCAACTCAATCTGACTACTTTGACCTATTTATTGCATTAAAGTTACATAAATCGAACTATCTGTGATATTAAAGCCAATCGTACTCTTATATGTGTGAAACTGATGTCACTTATATTAACTTATCTGTTATATTGATGTGACTTAAACTATACTGTCTGTTCAACTCAATCTGACTACTTTGACGTATTTATTGCATTAAAGTTACATAAATTGAGCTATCTGTGATATTAAAGTCAATTGTACTCCAATAGTTGTGAAGCTGATTCCACTTATATTAACTGATCTATTATATTGATGTGACTTAAACTAAACTGTCTGTTCAACTCAATCTGACAACTTTGACCTATTTATTGCATTAAAGTTACATAAATTGAGCTATCTGTGATATTAAAGTCAATTGTACTCCAATAGTTGTGAAGCTGATTCCTCTTATATTAACTTATCTATTATATTGATGTGACTTAAACTAAACTGTCTGTTCAACTCAATCTGACTACTTTGACCTATTTATTGCATTAAAGTTACATAAATTGAGCTATCTGTGATATTAAAGTCAATTGTACCCCAATAGTTGTGAAGCTGATTCCACTTATAATAACTTATCTGTTATATTGATGTGAATTAAACTAAACTGTCTGTTCAACTCAATCTGACTACTTTGACCTATTTATTGCATTAAAGTTACATAAATCGAACTATCTGTGATATTAAAGCCAATCGTACTCTTATATGTGTGAAACTGATGTCACTTATATTAACTTATCTGTTATATTGATGTGACTTAAACTAAACTGTAAGGTCAACTCAATCTGACTACTTTGACCTATTTATTGCATTAAAGTTACATAAATTGAGCTATCTGTGATATTAAAGTCAATTGTACCCCAATACTTGTGAAGCTGATTCAACTTATAATAACTTGTATGTTATATTGATGTGACTTAAACTAAACTGTCTGTTCAACTCAATCTGACTACTTTGACCTATTTATTGCATTAAAGTTACATAAATTGAGCTATCTGTGATATTAAAGTCAATTGTACTCCAATAGTTGTGAAGCTGATTCCACTGATATTAACTTATCTGTTATATTGATGTGACTTAAACTAAACTGTCTGTTCAACTCAATCTGACTACTTTGACCTATTTATTGCATTAAAGTTGCATAAATTGAGCTATCTGTGATATTAAAGTCAATTGTACTCCAATACTTCTGAGGCTGATTCCACCGATATTAACTTATCTGTTATATTGATGTAACTTAAACTAAACTGTCAGTTCAACTCAATCTGACTACTTTGACCTATTTATTGCATTAAAGTTGCATAAATTGAGCTATCTGTGATATTAAAGTCAATTGTACTCCAATATTTCTGAGGCTGATTCCACCGATATTAACTTATCTGTTATATTGATGTGACTTAAACTAAACTGTCTGTTCAACTCAATCTGACTACTTTGACCTATTTATTGCATTAAAGTTACATAAATTGAGCTATTTGTGATATTAAAGTCAATTGTACTCCAATAGTTGTGAAGCTGATTCCACTTATAATAACATATCTATTATATCGATGTGAATTAAACTAAACTGTCTGTTCAACTCAATCTGACTACTTTGACCTATTTATTGCATTAAAGTTACATAAATCGAACTATCTGTGATATTAAAGCCAATCGTACTCTTATATGTGTGAAACTGATATCACTTATATTAACTTATCTGTTATATTGATGTGACTTAAACTAAACTGTCTGTTCAACTCAATCTGACTACTTTGACCTATTTATTGCATTAAAGTTACATAAATTGAGCTATCTGTGATATTAAAGTCAATTGTACTCCAATAGTTGTGAAGCTGATTCCACTTATATTAACTTATCTATTATATTGATGTGACTTAAACTAAACTGTCTGTTCAACTCAATCTGACTACTTTGACGTATTTATTGCATTAAAGTTACATAAATTGAGCTATCTGTGATATTAAAGTCAATTGTACCCCAATACTTGTGAAGCTGATTCCACTTATAATAACTTATCTGTTATATTGATGTGACTTAAACTAAACTGTCTGTTCAACTCAATCTGACTACTTTGACGTATTTATTGCATTAAAGTTACATAAATTGAGCTATCTGTGATATTCAAGTCAATTGTACTCCAATATTTGTGAAGCTGATTCCACTGATATTAACTTATCTGTTATATTGATGTGACTTAAACTAAACTGTCTTTTCAACTCAATCTGACTACTTTGACCTATTTATTGCATTAAAGTTGCATAAATTGAGCTATCTGTGATATTAAAGTCAATTGTACTCCAATAGTTGTGAAGCTGATTCCACTTATATTAGCTTATCTATTATATTGATGTGACTTAAACTAAACTGTCTGTTCAACTCAATCTGACTACTTTGACCTATTTATTGCATTAAAGTTACATAAATCGAACTATCTGTGATATTAAAGCCAATCGTACTCTGATATGTGTGAAACTGATGTCACTTATATTAACTTATCTGTTTTATTGATGTGACTTAAACTAAACTGTAAGGTCAACTCAATCTGACTACTTTGACCTATTTATTGCATTAAAGTTACATAAATTGAGCTATCTGTGATATTAAAGTCAATTGTACCCCAATACTTGTGAAGCTGATTCCACTTATAATAACTTATATGTTATATTGATGTGACTTAAACTAAACTGTCTGTTCAACTCAATCTGACTACTTTGACGTATTTATTGCATTAAAGTTACATAAATTGAGCTATCTGTGATATTAAAGTCAATTGTACTCCAATAGTTGTGAAGCTGATTCCACTGATATTAACTTATCTGTTATATTGATATGACTTAAACTAAACTGTCTGTTCAACTCAATCTGACTACTTTGACCTATTTATTGCATTAAAGTTACATAAATTGAGCTATCTGTGATATTAAAGTCAATTGTACTCCAATACATCTGAGGCTGATTCCACCGATATTAACTTATCTGTTATATTGATGTGACTTAAACTAAACTGTCAGTTCAACTCAATCGGACTACTTTGACCTATTTATTGCATTAAAGTTGCATAAATTGAGCTATCTGTGATATTAAAGTCAATTGTACTCCAATATTTCTTAGGCTGATTCCACCGATATTAACTTATCTGTTATATTGATGTGACTTAAACTAAACTGTCTGTTCAACTCAATCTGACTACTTTGACCTATTTATTGCATTAAAGTTACATAAATTGAGCTATTTGTGATATTAAAGTCAATTGTACTCCAATAGTTGTGAAGCTGATTCCACTTATAATAACTTATCTATTATATCGATGTGACTTAAACTAAACTGTCTGTTCAACTCAATCTGACTACTTTGACCTATTTATTGCATTAAAGTTACATAAATTGAGCTATCTGTGATATTAAAGTCAATTGTACCCCAATAGTTGTGAAGCTGATTCCACTTATAATAACTTATCTGTTATATTGATGTGACTTAAACTAAACTGTCTGTTCAACTCAATCTGACTACTTTGACCTATTTATTGCATTAAAGTTACATAAATCGAACTATCTGTGATATTAAAGCCAATCGTACTCTTATATGTGTGAAACTGATGTCACTTATATTAACTTATCTGTTATATTGATGTGACTTAAACTAAACTGTCTGTTCAACTCAATCTGACTACTTTGACCTATTTATTGCATTAAAGTTACATAAATTGAGCTATCTGTCATATTAAAGTCAATTGTACTCCAATAGTTGTGAAGCTGATTCCATTTATATTAACTGATCTATTATATTGATGTGACTTAAACTAAACTATCTGTTCAACTCAATCTGACTACTTTGACCTATTTATTGCATTAAAGTTACATAAATTGAGCTATCTGTGATATTAAAGTCAATTGTACTCCAATAGTTGTGAAGCTGATTCCTCTTATATTAACTTATCTATTATATTGATGTGACTTAAACTAAACTGTCTGGTCAACTCAATCTGACTACTTTGACCTATTTATTGCATTAAAGTTACATAAATTGAGCTATCTGTGATATTAAAGTCAATTGTACCCCAATACTTGTGAAGCTGATTCCACTTATAATAACTTATCTGTTATATTGATGTGAATTAAACTAAACTGTCTGTTCAACTCAATCTGACTACTTTGACCTATTTATTGCATTAAAGTTACATAAATCGAACTATCTGTGATACTAAAGCCAATCGTACTCTTATATGTGTGAAACTGATGTCACTTATATTAACTTATCTGTTATATTGATGTGACTTAAACTAAACTGTAAGGTCAACTCAATCTGACTACTTTGACCTATTTATTGCATTAAAGTTACATAAATTGAGCTATCTGTGATATTAAAGTCAATTGTACCCCAATACTTGTGAAGCTGATTCCACTTATAATAACTTATATGTTATATTGATGTGACTTAAACTAAACTGTCTGTTCAACTCAATCTGACTACTTTGACCTATTTATTGCATTAAAGTTACATAAATTGAGCTATCTGTGATATTAAAGTCAATTGTACTCCAATAGTTGTGAAGCTGATTCCACTGATATTAACTTATCTGTTATATTGATGTGACTTAAACTAAACTGTCTGTTCAACTCAATCTGACTACTTTGACCTATTTATTGCATTAAAGTTGCATAAATTGAGCTATCTCTGATATTAAAGTCAATTGTACTCCAATACTTCTGAGGCTGATTCCACCGATATTAACTTATCTGTTATATTGATGTGACTTAAACTAAACTGTCAGTTCAACTCAATCTGACTACTTTGACCTATTTATTGCATTAAAGTTGCATAAATTGAGCTATCTGTGATATTAAAGTCAATTGCACTCCAATATTTCTGAGGCTGATTCCACCGATATTAACTTATCTGTTATATTGATGTGACTTAAACTAAACTGTCTGTTCAACTCAATCTGACTACTTTGACCTATTTATTGCATTAAAGTTACATAAATTGAGCTATTTGTGATATTAAAGTCAATTGTACTCCAATAGTTGTGAAGCTGATTCCACTTATAATAACTTATCTATTATATCGATGTGACTTAAACTAAACTGTCTGTTCAACTCAATCTGACTACTTTGACCTATTTATTGCATTAAAGTTACATAAATTGAGCTATCTGTGATATTAAAGTCAATTGTACCCCAATAGTTGTGAAGCTGATTCCACTTATAATAACTTATCTGTTATATTGATGTGAATTAAACTAAACTGTCTGTTCAACTCAATCTGACTACTTTGACCTATTTATTGCATTAAAGTTACATAAATCGAACTATCTGTGATATTAAAGCCAATCGTACTCTTATATGTGTGAAACTGATGTCACTTATATTAACTTATCTGTTATATTGATGTGACTTAAACTATACTGTCTGTTCAACTCAATCTGACTACTTTGACCTATTTATTGCATTAAAGTTACATAAATTGAGCTATCTGTGATATTAAAGTCAATTGTACTCCAATAGTTGTGAAGCTGATTCCACTTATATTAACTTATCTATTATATTGATGTGACTTAAACTAAACTGTCTGTTCAACTCAATCTGACTACTTTGACGTATTTATTGCATTAAAGTTTCATAAATTGAGTTATCTGTGATATTAAAGTCAATTGTACCCCAATACTTGTGAAGCTGATTCCACTTATAATAACTTATCTGTTATATTGATGTGACTTAAACTAAACTGTCTGTTCAACTCAATCTGACTACTTTGACCTATTTATTGCATTAAAGTTACATAAATTGAGCTATCTGTGATATTAAAGTCAATTGTACCCCAATATTTGTGAAGCTGATTCCACGGATATTAACTTATCTGTTATATTGATGTGACTTAAACTAAACTGTCTTTTCAACTCAATCTGACTACTTTGACCTATTTATTGCATTAAAGTTGCATAAATTGAGCTATCTGTGATATTAAAGTCAATTGTACTCCAATATTGCTGAGGCTGATTCCACCGATATTAACTTATCTGTTATATTGATGTGACTTAAACTAAACTGTCAGTTCAACTCAATCTGACTACTTTGACCTATTTTTTGCATTAAAGTTACATAAATTGAGCTATCTGTGATATTAAAGTCAATTGTACTCCAATAGTTGTGAAGCTGATTCCACTGGTATTAACTTATCTATTATATCGATGTGACTTAAACTAAACTGTCTGTTCAAGTCAATCTGACTACTTTGACCTATTTATTGCATTAAAGTTGCATAAATTGAGCTATCTGTGATATTAAAGTCAATTGTACTCCAATAGTTGTAAAGCTGATTCCACTGATATTAACTTATCTATTATATCGATGTGACTTAAACTAAACTGTCTGTTCAACTCAATCTGACTACTTTGACCTATTTATTGCATTAAAGTTACATAAATTGAGCTATCTGTGATATTAAAATCAGTTGTACACCAATAGTTGTGAAGCTGAATCCACGTATATTAACTTATCTGTTATATTGATGTGACTTAAACTAAACTGTCTGTTCAACTCAATCTGACTACTTCGACCTATTTATTGCATTAAAGTTACATAAATCGAACTATCTGTGATATTAAAGCCAATCGTACTCTTATATGTGTGAAACTGATGTCACTTATATTAACTGATCTGTTATATTGATGTGACTTAAACTAAACTGTCTGTTCAACTCAATCTGACTACTTTGACCTATTTATTGCATTAAAGTTACATAAATTGAGCTATCTGTGATATTAAAGTCAATTGTAATCCAATATTTGTGAAGCTGATTCCACTGATATTAACTTCTCTGTTATATTGATGTGACTTAAACTAAACTGTCTGTTCAACTCAATCTGACTACTTTGACCTATTTATTGCATTAAAGTTACATAAATTGAGCTATCTGTGATATTAAAGTCAATTTTACCCCAATAGTTGTGAAGCTGATTCCACTTATAATAACTTATCTGTTATATTGATGTGAATTAAACTAAACTGTCTGTTCAACTCAATCTGACTACTTTGACCTATTTATTGCATTAAAGTTACATAAATCGAACTATCTGTGATATTAAAGACAATCGTACTCTTATATGTGTGAAACTGATGTCACTTATATTAACGTATCTGTTATATTGATGTGACTTAAACTAAACTGTCTGTTCAACTCAATCTGACTACTTTGACGTATTTATTGCATTAAAGTTACATAAATTAAGCTATCTGTGATATTAAAGTCAATTGTACTCCAATAGTTGTGAAGCTGATTCCACTTATATTAACTTATCTATTATATTGATGTGACTTAAACTAAACTGTCTGTTCAACTCAATCTGACTACTTTGACCTATTTATTGCATTAAAGTTACATAAATTGAGCTATCTGTGATATTAAAGTCAATTGTACTCCAATAGTTGTGAAGCTGATTCCACTTATATTAACTTATCTATTATATTGATGTGACTTAAACTAAACTGTCTGTTCAACTCAATCTGACTACTTTGACGTATTTATTGCATTAAAGTTACATAAATTGAGCTATCTGTGATATTAAAGTCAATTGTACTCCAATAGTTGTGAAGCTGATTCCACTTATATTAACTTATCTATTATATTGATGTGACTTAAACTAAACTGTCTGTTCAACTCAATCTGACTACTTTGACTTATTTATTGCATTAAAGTTACATAAATTGAGCTATCTGTGATATTAAAGTCAATTGTACCCCAATAGTTGTGAAGCTGATTCCACTTATAATAACTTATCTGTTATATTGATGTGACTTAAACTAAACTGTCTGTTCAACTCAATCTGACTACTTTGACCTATTTATTGCATTAAAGTTACATAAATCGAACTATCTGTGATATTAAAGCCAATCGTACTCTTATATGTGTGAAACTGATGTCACTTATATTAACTTATCTGTTATATTGATGTGACTTAAACTAAACTGTCTGTTCAACTCAATCTGACTACTTTGACCTATTTATTGCATTAAAGTTACATAAATTGAGCTATCTGTGATATTAAAGTCAATTGTACTCCAATAGTTGTGAAGCTGATTCCACTTATATTAACTTATCTATTATATTGATGTGACTTAAACTAAACTGTCTGTTCAACTCAATCTGACTACTTCGACGTATTTATTGCATTAAAGTTACATAAATTGAGCTATCTGTGATATTAAAGTCAATTGTACTCCAATAGTTGTGAAGCTGATTCTACTTATAATAACTTATCTGTTATATTGATGTGACTTAAACTAAACTGTCTGTTCAACTCAATCTGACTACTTTGACCTATTTATTGCATTAAAGTTACATAAATTGAGCTATATGTGATATTAAAGTCAATTGTACCCCAATAGTTGTGAAGCTGATTCCACTTATAATAACTTATCTGTTATATTGATGTGAATTAAACTAAACTGTCTGTTCAACTCAATCTGACTACTTTGACCTATTTATTGCATTAAAGTTACATAAATCGAATTATCTGTGATATTAAAGCCAATCGTACTCTTATATGTGTGAAACTGATGTCACTTATATTAACTTATCTGTTATATTGATGTGACTTAAACTAAACTGTCTGTTCAACTCAATCTGACTACTTTGACCTATTTATTGCATTAAAGTTACATAAATTGAGCTATCTGTGATATTAAAGTCAATTGTACTCCAATAGTTGTGAAGCTGATTCCACTTATATTAACTTATCTATTATATTGATGTGACTTAAACTAAACTGTCTGTTCAACTCAATCTAACTACTTTGACTTATTTATTGCATTAAAGTTACATAAATTGAGCTATCTGTGATATTAAAGTCAATTGTACTCCAATAGTTGTGAAGCTGATTCCACTTATAATAACTTATCTGTTATATTGATGTGACTTAAACTAAACTGTCTGTTCAACTCAATCTGACTACTTTGACCTATTTATTGCATTAAAGTTACATAAATTGAGCTATCTGTGATATTAAAGTCAATTGTACCCCAATAGTTGTGAAGCTGATTCCACTTATAATAACTTATCTGTTATATTGATGTGACTTAAACTAAACTGTCTGTTCAACTCAATCTGACTACTTTGACCTATTTATTGCATTAAAGTTACATAAATCGAACTATCTGTGATATTAAAGCCAATCGTACTCTTATATGTGTGAAACTGATGTCACTTATATTAACTTATCTGTTATATTGATGTGACTTAAACTAAACTGTCTGTTCAGCTCAATCTGACTACTTTGACGTATTTAATAAATAGTGACAGTCACCTTCTATTTCATCTGATTGATTGATTGATTGATTGATGTTTTCCGCCACACTCAACAATTTTTCAGTTATCTGGTGGCGTCCAGTTTTTATTGGTGGAGGAGAGAATCCAGATACAATGTACCCGGGAAGAGACCACCGACCTTCCTAAAGTTCTATTTCATCTGAAGAACAAAAATTACATAATCTGTCATCCCTAGCTTCCCCACTATAGTATCCAGTTTCAATTCTAATAGGGAGTATGCTACATCTGAATTGTGCAAGGATAGATCTATGATATTTTGGGATGTTCATTCCAATATCACTTTCAGTAGTAAAGATTCTTCTAATTTCATTATACAAACGTAACTTTGGTAGTTCTTTATCTTATAATTGATATAATACCATGTCATGAAAATTAAAAACGTACGGTTAATATAAAATTAACTTTAGTAGTTGTTTACGTGTATATAAGGCATGATAAATTAACGGAGAAGAAGCTAAATCGAACCCTTCCATGTTGTATAAATACTACTCCAAATGCCAAGTTCGTCATATGCCATAAATTTGTAATGGAAAGAAATTGCCACACAATAAAATTTAAAAAATATCACACAAAAGAGTGCACTGGAGTTCATCATTATTTGTGTTTGGACTAAAATGCTAATGTAATGATGCTTTTCTAATGATGCTGTTCTAGCGAGTCGCATATTTCCCATATTTAACATTCTAATGTCCTTTGAAATGATTGTTATGTTGCAATATAATATGTTATGCAAAGCATAGTATTGCGCTTTATTTCTAAGTTTGTTAGTAATGTGTATTTTTAGGGTTTTAGCGTAGATTCGAGTGTTTATTATCATTTGCATCACAATTTTGAATTCTCGGTGGTAAAAACTTCGTTGATGTGAAATTCTTCCGACTCTTTGCTTTTCCTTTTGTTGCAACCATGTAATATATTTCTGCAGACCCTTGTAGAGAACACTCGATCGTATACAATGGCCCCTAATGCCCCTCCAATCATCGGCCCTGTCCAGTACACCTGCAATGAGAAGAGAAAATGAAACATCTGTACATATAATTTATTTTTACTATTTATGATAAATATCAAACTTAATTATCTATATATGTTGTAGACAGTATAAATGTCTACATCAAAGGTTTCTGTAAAATTCACTTCTTATCGTGAGATATGGGCGGACAAATTTAGACCTTGTTTTTCCATTTTCTCATAAAGTGATAAAGATATACGCTTCTTCAAACATGATATATTAGCAATAGTCCATACTGAACATCTTGTTACATGCGATTTCGTAGAGATGGTTCAGTAGATTTTCTTGAAACTCTCAGGAAAAATATCTTCTGAAATTAACTTCGCATTCAACATTTGCATCATTTATAAGAAAATTATGGCGATTTGAATATCGGCCAATCAGAATTCAGCGCACGTGCATGCGCTTGCGGGGAAGAGACTTTGACAATACCACTGAGTAGAGTCCCAATACATATCTGCAACATCGATTTCAAAAGCATTCATCCAAATCTAAAAATGTTATGGAGCGATATTTGAATTTAAACATCAAAAATGAAAATGCACGCGCGCTAACGCGCACGTGAATTCGACGATGGAATTTTTGTTCAAACCATTCAATAGACAATTCAATAGGCATTGGAATCATAAACCCACAACTCAAATTTCAGATCATTTTAACTTTTGATTCGAAAGTTATGGCCATTTAGGACCCTAAGAATGACGGAAAAGCAATGCACGTACATATATGTGCTCGTGAGTAAGAGTCAACATTATTCTTCATGCCATTCGATAGGTATTTGATAGATATACTTACAGTATACATTTCATGTCGTTTGCATCATTTATGAGAAAGTTATGGAGATTTGCAAATCTCCCAACAAAAATTTGGCGCGCGTGCATGCATATGCGCAAAAGTCATTTGACTATAAATCTGCGTTTAGAATACCAACATACATTCACAACTTAAGTTTCAAAAGATTTGAACAAACAAGACAAAAGTTATGGTCATTCAAAGAATTAAAAATTCAAAAGACGATGCATGTGCATGCGCTTGCAAGTTTGCAAATTTTAAATAATCGCTCCGTAATACCTAAGATGTCTACCGGTGCTGTGATTATCGTCTCATTCACGTCTAATACACGAGATATATAGGCATATTTGGGGGGTATTTTCCGATCAAATTGAGGTACACGTGCATCCACGTGCAGAATCGTAATTTTGCTATAAAAATCAATAAAGGCTCAAGGTATACCAACAATAAAAATATCAAACGATTTCATTGAAAAACAAACAAGTTTGGTGATTCAAAAATTTGTAAACAAATGCACGTTCATACACATGAAGGCAATTTCAGACAAAATGACGTTCATTCTGTACATCTACATATGCAACAATATCATCCTATATTCATATTGATGCCATGAGTAGTTTTTGAAAACAATCGTGGACAAAAAATTCTCAAGAAGAAAGAAATAATAGCTAGTACTCATTGTAACGGAGACCGTTACTGATGTTCTCCAAATGTTCCACCAAGTAGAAAGTGGTGTCAGTTGTTTCAGGACAAATGATTTCGACTATAAAAAAAACGTACAACATCTAAATATATAACTATTTTATAACTTTCACTTCATTTCATAGTTAAACAAATTACATATCAACATTTAATAACTCACCCATCAAAATTCAGTGCACGTGCATGCACGTGTTGATGAGTAACTTGAACATGTCAATCTGTTCAGAGTATAAATATACAACTACAACATCAATTCCAAAACATTTTAATGTGTCCCAAAGTGTGATTTCAGGGTTCTGGAATCGTTTTAGGCAGATAGGTAATGTTTCTGAGAGACCGACATCAGGTCGTCCAAGGTCCACAACCGCTCGCCAGGATCGCTATATGTCACTTATGGCTCGTAGACACAGGTTTCACAGTGCTCTCCAACTCAATATTGACTTTCATGCAGCAAGTGGGGTGCGCATAACACCACAAACTCTCAGACAGAGACTTCATGCTGCTAACCTTCGGGCTCATCGACCTGCTGTTCGTCCCATTTTGAGGAGAAGACATCGTGTAGCACGACTCAATTGGGCTCAAAATCACATAAACTGGCAACTGCGTCATTGGACGCCTGTTCTTTTCACAGACGAGTCACGGTTCTGCGTGGACTTTCATGACGGTCGTAGGCGTGTATGACGCATGCGTGGAGAGCGGTACGCTGATTGCTGTGTAGCAGAGCATGCTCATTTTGGAGTTGGCTCTGTGATGATTTGGGCCGGATTGGTGGATGTACTAACTTGCACGTGATTAATGGCAATCTTACCGGTGCAATTTACAGGGACGAGATACTGCATCCAATTGTGAAACCTTATGCGGGAGCTATAGGCAACGACTTTGTGTTAATGGATGATAATGCTCGTCCGCACAGAGCACGTATAGTGACAGACACCTTGCTACAGAGACAATTGAACGTATGGATTGGCTGAGTTGTTCTCCGGATTTAAATCCAATAGAACATGCCTGGGACATGTTGCAGCAAGCTGTTTCCAGACACCCTGTACTTCCGACAAACCGCCAGGGGCTTACGTTAGCTTTACAGCAGGAATGGGCAAGGTTGCCACAAATTGCGTTCCGCAGGCTCATCAGAAGTATGCAGAGGCGTTGTCGTGCCGTTATACAGGCTCAGGGTGGACATACACCGTATTGATATTGCCTTTATAAAGATTCAATCATTTGTAATGAAATTTGTTTTTGTTGCTCATACCGATTTTCAAACTGTTTGGGGGGGGGGGGGGGGGGGGGGGGGGGGGGGGTTACCTGACAATGGTTGCTCTGGCTGCTTAACGTATTGATGAATTTGTAAAAACAGGTTTTAAAATGTATTGTTTGATTTTCGTTGAACATCTTAAGTATATATTTAACATAATTTATTTGGTTTTGTTATGAATAAAATAATTCTGAAATCATGATCCTTAAGTTTTTTTGTCCAGTATATATATCGCTGTTTACTAGTATTTGAGAATGTTCGAGTAGTTATATGTATCTCGCATTATTCTGTGTTAGTAAATGTCATGTGTGCATTGTGTTCGAGTAGTTATCTCGTATCATTCATTGTAGTAGATGCCGCTTGCGCATTGTGTAAATCCTCGTTTTTGTTTGTTTGTTTGTGTGTTTTCCGCCACACTCAACAATTTTTCAGTTACCTGGTGGCGTCCAGCTTTTGTAGGTGGAGGAGAGAACCCAGATACAATATATCCGGGAAGAGACCACCGACCTTCCGAAAGTAAACTGGCAAACTTACTCACATATATCGGCGCGAGCGGGATTCGAACCCGCGCCGAGTAGAGGTGGGAGGGCTTTGTGATTTTGAGCGCAATACTTTAACCACTCGGCCACGGAGGCCCCCTATTGTAAATCAGTATTTATTGATCAGCAGATCACAGATAAAATATAGGCCGTGTGTTTGTTTCCAGGTTCCTTGTATTGGAGGTCGCTTGTTTTGTATTTTGTTTGTCTTCATTCATTCGTGGTGACAAAATTTTAGACGGTCACGGACAGGAACGAAAAAAGATGTTCGCTTTGTCAGGAATCCGTTTGCAGGATCCCAATTCAGATATGCTATATACTATACGCCTGTGATTGTGTATCAGTGAATGTGATTTATGTTTTGTATATTTTAATGCATATTTTTATTCTGTCCAAAGTAAACTGAGAAAATTTTTACCAATACTTATCATTTGCAAACAATTGCAGTCTATATCTATACTAAGGCATTTAGCGACACTAACCTTTTTCCCTTTACTTTATTTAATCTTGAGGAATAAAAAGAAACATTCTTCCTTTTCCACTGGACATATTTTCTATTGTCTTAATATAGCATAAACAATTTACAACTAAGTTAACCAGTATCCCTTCACGACCTTTCAACCTCGTATCTAGGGTCATCATCGTTGTGGACAATCGGTTCACACACACACACACACACACACACACACACACACACACACACACATATATATATATATATATATATATATATATATATATATATATATAATTATTACACACTGTGCACTATGCGAAATAGTAGTCGTGCACTATGCGAAAAGAGAGTAGGATATTGACAGAAAGTTATTTACAGGTCTGCTTTGTGTAACGTGTAACTTTGCATTTTTCCCAAACTTTCCTAACAGATAAATTCGTTTAATCAAAAGAATAATATGTTCATTTGAGGATTTGAACGCGCTAACCACTACTCCGAAGCAGCTCCTGTACAAACATCGTTAAACGACCTACATAAACTGAAGTTTATAATTAACTAATATAACAGTTATTGAGAAAACTGTATGGTTACTTGAAAAATTAGATTAATATACTCATCCAATTTAAATGATTACGCTCCGACAGATTTACAAACTAATTTAATTAGATTTGGTTCTTTCGAGCTTTGTTCGTATTTCAGATTTCCAACATTTATGACTTGAGCATCACTGAAGATGTGATGCATGTATCTTTTGCCTTACTTTTATTCAGTTAAGGCTTCAAAACTTGATAGTCTGATTTTACTTCCAAATTCACTATAATTATCTTATAAGTAAGTAAGTAAATTATTTATTATAGTGACACGTGTCATCAAAAACATACATGTTCATTCAATACATTGTTAAACACCCGACCCATCGGACCTATATGTCAGTGTTAACTCAAATAACATATGAGATAAATATATAAATTACACATTGCGTTTTCTATGTAACAAAGCTGAATATAGGTATTTGGAAGCTTGCCTATGAAAATTATATAGAAGAAAATTAATACATTCTAAACTAGACATAGATAAAGAAAGTTGGGTTATATCTAATGCTAGCATATAGTTCTGATTGAAGATTTAAATACTTGGTACAATTTAATAAATAGTGACAGTCACCTTCTATTTCATCTGATTGATTGATTGATTGATTGATGTTTTCCGCCACACTCAACAATTTTTCAGTTATCTGGTGGCGTCCAGTTTTTATTGGTGGAGGAGAGAACCCAGATACAATGTACCCGGGAAGAGACCACCGACCTTCCTAAAGTTCTATTTCATCTGAAGAACAAAAATTACATAATCTGTCATCCCTAGCTTCCCCACTATAGTATCCAGTTTCAATTCTAATAGGGAGTATGCTACATCTGAATTGTGCAAGGATAGATCTATGATATTTTGGGATGTTCATTCCAATATCACTTTCAGTAGTAAAGATTCTTCTAATTTCATTATACAAACGTAACTTTGGTAGTTCTTTATCTTATAATTGATATAATACCATGTCATGAAAATTAAAAACGTACGGTTAATATAAAATTAACTTTAGTAGTTGTTTACGTGTATATAAGGCATGATAAATTAACGGAGAAGAAGCTAAATCGAACCCTTCCATGTTGTATAAATACTACTCCAAATGCCAAGTTCGTCATATGCCATAAATTTGTAATGGAAAGAAATTGCCACACAATAAAATTTAAAAAATATCACACAAAAGAGTGCACTGGAGTTCATCATTATTTGTGTTTGGACTAAAATGCTAATGTAATGATGCTTTTCTAATGATGCTGTTCTAGCGAGTCGCATATTTCCCATATTTAACATTCTAATGTCCTTTGAAATGATTGTTATGTTGCAATATAATATGTTATGCAAAGCATAGTATTGCGCTTTATTTCTAAGTTTGTTAGTAATGTGTATTTTTAGGGTTTTAGCGTAGATTCGAGTGTTTATTATCATTTGCATCACAATTTTGAATTCTCGGTGGTAAAAACTTCGTTGATGTGAAATTCTTCCGACTCTTTGCTTTTCCTTTTGTTGCAACCATGTAATATATTTCTGCAGACCCTTGTAGAGAACACTCGATCGTATACAATGGCCCCTAATGCCCCTCCAATCATCGGCCCTGTCCAGTACACCTGCAATGAGAAGAGAAAATGAAACATCTGTACATATAATTTATTTTTACTATTTATGATAAATATCAAACTTAATTATCTATATATGTTGTAGACAGTATAAATGTCTAAAGTTACATCAAAGGTTTCTGTAAAATTCACTTCTTATCGTGAGATATGGGCGGACAAATTTAGACCTTGTTTTTCCATTTTCTCATAAAGTGATAAAGATATACGCTTCAAACTTGCTTCAAACATGATATATTAGCAATAGTCCATACTGAACATCTTGTCCACATGCGATTTCGTAGAGATGGTTCAGTAGATTTTCTTGAAACTCTCAGGAAAAATATCTTCTGAAATTAACTTCGCATTCAACATTTGCATCATTTATAAGAAAATTATGGCGATTTGAATATCGGCCAATCAGAATTCAGCGCACGTGCATGCGCTTGCGGGGAAGAGACTTTGACAATACCACTGAGTAGAGTCCCAATACATATCTGCAACATCGATTTCAAAAGCATTCATCCAAATCTAAAAATGTTATGGAGCGATATTTGAATTTAAACATCAAAAATGAAAATGCACGCGCGCTAACGCGCACGTGAATTCGACGATGGAATTTTTGTTCAAACCATTCAATAGACAATTCAATAGGCATTGGAATCATAAACCCACAACTCAAATTTCAGATCATTTTAACTTTTGATTCGAAAGTTATGGCCATTTAGGACCCTAAGAATGACGGAAAAGCAATGCACGTACATATATGTGCACGTGAGTAAGAGTCAACATTATTCTTCAAGCCATTCGATAGGTATTTGATAGATATACTTACAGTATACATTTCAGGTCGTTTGCATCATTTATGAGAAAGTTATGGAGATTTGCAAATCTCCCAACAAAAATTTGGCGCGCGTGCATGCATGTGCGCAAAAGTCATTTGACTATAAATCAGCGTTTAGAATACCAACATACATTCACAACTTAAGTTTCAAAAGATTTGAACAAAAAAGACAAAAGTTATGGCCATTCAAAGAATTAAAAATTCAAAAGACGATGCATGTGCATGCGCTTGCGAGTTTGCAAATTTTAAATAATCGCTCCGTAATACCTAAGATGTCTACCGGTGCTGTGATTATCGTCTCATTCACGTCTAATACACGAGATATATAGGCATTTTTGGGGGGTATTTTCCGATCAAATTGAGCTACACGTGCATCCACGTGCAGAATCGTAAATTTGCTATAAAAATCAATAAAGGCTCAAGGTATACCAACAATAAAAATATCAAACGATTTCATTGAAAAACAAACAAGTTTGGTGATTCAAAAATTTGTAAACAAAATATCAAATGCACGTTCATACACATGAAGGCAATTTCAGACAAAATGACGTTCGTTCTGTACATCTACAAAAAAAAAAAAAAAAAAAAAAAAAAATGGATTCCAAAAATGGCGCCGGTCATGGCTTGTCACGCTGAATGAAGGAGCGAGAAAGCGGCCGAGTTTGACAAGTTTTATTAGGTCTATTGGGATTTAAACATGAACAACTTGTGCATATCGTCTTGGTGAGAACACATTTAGTGTTTTTGTGAAATAACTTTTGAAAAGAGTGAGTTTTAAAAGGTTTTTTTTAACATCGGACGAACGTGAGTAGAAATCTATTGACTATTGACTGTACATGAGTACTCTTGAAAAATATTTCAAGATGCCGCTCGGTGGTGTTGCAACGCGCAGTACAGCAACGCCAGTCGCAACTAAAGCTCCCGCAAGATCACCAAAAGGCAGTCAAAAAGAAATTCCGTCAGTTTCGTCCCCAAAGATCACAAAAGAAAAATCCATGCAAACCACAATGGAAGTCATTCATGCACAGCTGGCTGAAATCAACGAAGAACTTAAAAAGACGATCAAGGTCAGTGACATTCGATCTATCATTAAAAGTGTTGTGGAGGAATTATTCGGGGCCTATCAGCAAAAAATCGAAAGTAGGATGGATGAGAAAATAGCGAAACTTAAAGAAGAGAATGAGAGACTATTCCAGAGAAACAGAGAATTACAAAATGAAATTAGAGACCAAGACGAAGCTTTAAATGAAATGAACAGTAGATTAGAAGAAAATGAACGAATGACAAGATCAGCATTTTCTAAAGCAAATTACAATGAACAATATTCGAGGAAAAATAATATCAAATTCTACGGAATTCCTGAAAACAAAGGGAAAGAACTCCTACAAGCAGTTAATGAAGTCCTCGATGAAGTGGGCGAGCAGATCGAGAAAAAAGATATATTGGCAATGCACAGGATCCCAGGGAAAAAAGACCAACCCCGACCGATCATTGTAAAATTACGGAACGGTGAAGCCAAAGTGAAGATAATGAGGAAAAGATCAGAGATCAGAAAATTAACATTAGAGAATGGTGTAAAAGTCAAGGCGTCCGATGATGTTACACAGGACAACACAGCGCTGATATCAAGACTCCTGGAGGATGAAAGGATATCCGCTGCCTGGTACTTCAACGGGTCTATCTATGGACAGTGCGGAAAGCGCAGAATTAAATTTGATGTTTTTGACGACATCGATAGGAAAATCCGGAAAAAGTGAATCAACCCGGGTTGGTTTCGTATTTACTTGGACATGCTAACTTGAACGTGAATGAACATAACTGTACCACAGGTATTAAACTTGTCTAAATTCTGAGCCATCCATGGAATTATGCAAATCATTTCATTTGTTTGTCTGTATTGCTTGTTTTTGTCTTGGTGCGAGAGTTGTGTGAATGTTTGTTTTGTTGGAGAAGAAATCGTGTTTGCATTTCTGTCAAAAATTATTACCACGTTTGTCTTGTCACATGTCATGCATGTCAACCACAGCATAGATTGTATAATGCATTGGTATTATTATAATAATATTATATACACAGTAGAATAAGTTTTAATATAATTACATTTAACTGTAGAGGTCTTGGGGGATTAGAAAAGAGAAGGGATGTACTTAATTAATTAAAGCAAAAAAATTCTCAATTTCATTTTTACAAGATACTCACTTTACTGCTGACAAATATAAACAAGTTAGATCTCTTTGGGGTTACAATGTCTACTTATCTTCTGGTCAGTCAAATTCTAGAGGAGTTGCAATTTTGTTCAACAACAATTTTGAATATGAAGTATTGAAAGAGCACAAAGATGAAGAAGGTAACCTGCTTGTTCTGGAGATTAATGTAGCAAAAAAATATGATATTTTATTAGTAAATATTTATGGACCAAATAATGATGACCCAATTTTTTTTCAGTCAATATCGGACATGATATCAAATTTTGAAGGAGAATTTGTAATTTGGGCTGGAGATTTTAATCTTGTTCAAGATGTGAATTTAGATTACTTCAATTATAATAATATTAATAATAAAAAGGCAAGAGAAAAGGTTTTGAATATGAAAATTATACATGGGTTGGCTGATCCCTGGAGAGTGAAATATGAACAACGAAAAAAGTATACATGGTTTAAAAATAATCCCAATAAAAAAGCAAGACTAGACTTTTTCCTATTATCTAATGAACTTATGGGTTTACTCGATAAAGTTGATATTATACCTGGTTATAGGTCTGACCACTCAATAGTTCTTATAGAAATTAAACTGGATAAATTTGAAAGGGGTAAAGGATTTTGGAAGTTCAATAACTCACTTCTCAGGGATCAGTCATACATAAATATTGTAAAAAGTACAATACGAAATGTAAAGGAAGAATATGCTGCTTTACCATATAATCCAGCATGTTTGCATACAATTGAGAACTCTGATTTGAATTTGATTATAAATGATCAACTTTTTTTTGAACAACTTTTATTGAGTATAAGAGGAGCTACAATTCAATACTGTTCTAGAAAAAAGAAATTGAAAAATGAAAAAATTAATTTACTTGAGGAAGAAATAAAATATTTAGAATCAATGAGAAATAATAACGATTCTGCAGAAATCACTGAAAGACTAAATACTGCCCAAAACAGTTTAGAAGAAATGAGAAAAGAATATATAAAAGGGCTTTTTGTCAGAACGAAACTTAAGTGGATTGAGCAGGGTGAAAAACCGACAAAATATTTTCTGAGTTTAGAAAAACGAAATTTTATTAATAAAACTGTAAATAAACTTATACTCAGCAATGGTGAAAATATTACTTCACAGAAAGAGATTTTATCAGAAATTGAGAAATTTTACAAGAAATTATATTCCTGCTGTGATAATAAACTACAAGTGGTGGATCTTGACACTATTATCAATAAGGATGATATAAGAGTACTTGATGACATCATGTCCAATAACCTAGAAGGATGTATTACTCATATGGAAGCCCTCTCTGCATTAAAAAAAATGAAAAATGATAAAAGTCCAGGTAGTGATGGTTACACTGTAGAATTTTTTAAATTTGTTTGGAAGGATCTTGGAAGTTTTTTAATTAGATCAATAAATTTTGGCTTTAATATGGGAGAATTATCTGTAACTCAGCAACAAGGTATTATTTCTATTTTACCTAAAGGTGATAAACCTAGGGAGTTTTTGTCGAATTGGCGTCCTATATCACTTCTTAACACATCATATAAAATTGCTTCATCATGTATAGCAAATAGAATTAAAAGTGTTCTCAATTTCTTAATTCATGATAATCAGAAGGGCTTCCTCCAAGACAGATTTATCGGAGAAAATACTAGAATGATTTATGATGTTATTAATGCTACATATGAAAAACATATTCCTGGTATGATACTACTAATAGACTTTGAAAAGGCATTTGACTCCAAATCGTGGCAATTTATGTTTAACACTTTACAATTTTTTAATTTTGGCCCAGATCTTATTAAATGGGTTTCAGTCTTATATAATAAAGCTAAACTATGTGTTATCCAAAATGGCATTTTTTCAAATTTTTTTGAAATCGGCAGGGGTTGTCGTCAAGGTGACCCAATATCACCGTATTTATTTAATCTATGTGTAGAAATTTTAGGACATATGATAAGACAGAATAGAAATATCAAAGGCATTAGAATAGGGAAGGAAAAGGTGTGTCTTTTGCAATATGCAGATGACACAGTTCTTTTTTTTTGGATGGATCAGAAAAGAGTTTAAAAAGTGCACTGGATCTTCTTTTTCAATTTTCAAAATTTTCAGGCTTGAAACCAAATATTTCTAAAACAAAAGCAGTCTGGATTGGTTCTAAAATCAAAACAGACAATACATTCTCTAATATAGGACTAAAGTGGACAACTGATCCATTTACTGTTCTAGGCATAACATATACTGCAAACCTTAAAAATATGGAAGAACTTAATTTTGACAACAAACTTAAACTTATTCAGAGAGAAATAAACCAGTGGTCAAAAAGAAATATTTCTCCTTTAGGAAAAATAACAGTGGTAAAAAGTCTGTTCTTATCAAAACTTACTCATTTATTCATTTCTCTCCCAAAACCTAGTGTACAGTGGATAAAGCAACTTGAAAAGGTTCTTTACAAATTTATATGGGGAAATAAAATTGATAGGATATCTCGTAAAACATTACAATTAGATTTTGAAAATGGTGGAGGTAGAATGACCAATATAGACACATTTATAAAATCCCTTAAGCTGACATGGATTAGGAGAATATTTACAACCAATTCCAACTGGATAAATGTTTTTTCTGAAATTACTGGATGTGATATTAATAAACTAGGTCAAGTTGGGTCTGAATATTGCAAACATAAAGCAAAAATTACACAAAACATTTTTTGGAAAGAAACCTTGCTTTACTTTACTGAATTTGAAGACAGTTTCAAATGTACTGTGTCATATATACTACGTGAACCACTGTGGTATAATAATAAAATAAAAATTCAAAATAAATATGTTTTCTGTAAGACTCTGTATGAAAAAGGATTCCACACAGTACATGATTTATTTGACACAGAAGGTAATTTTATTAGTTATGAAAGCATTGTAAATGATTATTTAGTTAAGTTGCCATTCACTACCTATGAGGGGTTGAAACAAGCAATTATGTATTCATGGCCAAATGTCAAACAATTGTCATACAATAATGATACTAATATCAAACCATACCAACCTGAATTTATCAAAATTCTTTGCAAGAATAGAAAGGGTTCCAGAAACATTTATGATTACTTAATGTCAAAAATACAACATAGACCTATTTGTGAAAACAAGTGGTCTAATGATATAAAGTTAGAGTTAGATTTTGACTGGAAACATTTTTATACAAACTTTAAATATTTGACCAAAGATTCAGGATTGATATGGTTCAACTACAGAATTGTCCATAGAATATTAGGGACCAATAAATACTTACACATGTCTAAAATTAAAAACTCTCCTCTTTGTTCAGTATGTGAAGGAGAACCAGAAACAATTAAACATTTATTTTTTTACTGTCCACAGGTTACTGTGATATGGCAAACATTGTCAGATTGGATTTTTCAAAAGTCTGGAGAAAGAATTATATTTGATGTGAAATCTGTTATTTTTGGTCTCTTTCAAAGAGAATATGTAGCTATAGACTTGATAATCCTGTTAGTGAAGAAATATTTATATCAACAATCCAGAAATAATAACAGAATTGTATTTAGAGATATTTTGAGATATTTACATAACTACTATATTTTAGAAGAAAAAATGTCAAAAAATGCATTTTATAAAAATGAATGGTCCAAATGGAAATGTCTTTTCATAGAATAAATTGCTGTTAAATAACTGTAGTGCATGCATATAACTATATGTGTTTATTGTGTGTGTATATATATATATTTATATGTTTGTATTTTTTCCCAACATGTATGAGAGTGTGAGAGAAAGGTGTAAGATGTTGTGTTGTAAAATGCTATGAAAATAATAATAATAATAAAAAAAAAAAAAAAAAAAAAAAAAAAAAAAAAAATTCAGACAAAATGACGTTCGTTCTGTACATCTACATATGCAACAATATCATCCTATATTCATATTGATGCCATGAGTAGTTTTTGAAAACAATCGTGGACAAAAAATTCTCAAGAAGAAAGAAATAATAGCTAGTACTCATTGTAACGGAGACCGTTACTGATGTTCTCCAAATGTTCCACCAAGTAGAAAGTGGTGTCAGTTGTTTCAGGACAAATGATTTCGACTATAAAAAAAACGTATAACATCTAAATATATAACTATTTTATAACTTTCACTTCATTTCATAGTTAAACAAATTACATATCAACATTTAATAACTCACCCATCAAAATTCAGTGCACGTGCATGCACGTGTTGATGAGTAACTTGAACATGTCAATCTGTTCAGAGTATAAATATACAACTACAACATCAATTCCAAAACATTTCAATGACAAATGAGAAAATAACATCGAGTAGAAGTTACAAACACCTGAAAAAATGTACTTACATAGACGCGCATGCGAGTGTATATCTGCACATCCAATGATCTTATAAAAATTATAAACCAATTACACTAGTAAGCTGTCTAGGAAAACTTTTTACTTCTGTTTTAAATGAGAGACTTAACAAGTATGCAGATAGCGTGGAACTAATTTTAGAAAATCAAGCAGGATTTCGGAAAAATCATTGTACAGCTGATCATATATTTTCTCTTAATACTCTTATTGAATTGTCACAATCATTTCATCAAAAGATTTTTTGTACATTTATAGATTTTGAAAAAGCTTTTGACACTGTTTGGAGATTAGGTTTATGGAACAAACTAATACGTAGTAACGTTACTGGAAAATGTTTCAAAATTATTGTAAGTATGTACAATGGTATAAAAGCAAAAATCCTGTCTGGGAATAATTTTTCCGATATTTTTTACTGTAATTCAGGGGTCCGTCAAGGCGAAAATCTTTCACCTTTCTTGTTCTCTGTGTTCCTCAATGATCTAGAACAATACCTTCTACTAAATAATGCTCAGGGTCTAGCAAATATGTGTGAAAAATTTCAGAATGAATTAAGCGTTTATTTAAAGCTATTCATCTTACTTTATGCTGATGATACTATAATATTGTCAGAAACATCCAATGATCTGCAACATCAATTAGATTTATTTTCTAATTACTGTAAACTGTGGCATTTAAAGGTAAATATTAGTAAAACAAAGGTAATGATTTTTGGGAAAGGGAAGCAACCCCAAAACCTACATTTCTCACTCAATGAACAGCCTTTAGAAATTGTTCAATCCTTTAAGTATTTAGGTGTACATTTTGGTAGAAAAGGTTTATCATATTGTAATATCAAGGAATTATATAACAAAGGTATAAAAGCAATGTATAGTGCAATATCAAAATGTAGAGAACATAATTTGTCTATTGATTGTAAGTTGGATATTTTTGACAAGCTTGTTAAATCTATTATATTGTATAGTTGTGAAGTCTGGGGCTACACAAATTATGAAATGTTAGAAAAAGTACATTTAAAATTTTGTAAACATATTTTGAAACTTAAGAACTCCACGCCAAATTTTATGGTGTATGGAGAACTAGGTAGATATCCATGAGAAATCAATGTTAAAATGAGAATGATTACTTTTTGGGGTAAGATTATTAAATCTACTCATTTCAAATTAAGTAAGAAGCTATATAATATTGCATCTCATTATAAAACACCATGGGTTAATTATGTGAAAAATATCTTTGATGAGTGCGGATTATCTTATATCTGGCATAGAAAAGACTTTAAGAATATATCATGGTTAAAAAATACAATTTTTCATAGACTGAAAGACCAATGTATTCAAAAATGGGAAGGTAGAATTTTTCAATCTTCTAAAGGATTTAGTTATAGAATATTCAAAAAACAATTCTGTATAGAAAAATACTTAATCAATTTGCCTTTTAAAGATGCTGTAAAACTTTGTAAATTTAGAACATGTAATACAAGTCTACCTATTGAAAAAGGCAGATGGCTTAATATTCAAAGAAATGAGAGAAAATGTATTTTATGCAACAATGGTGAAATTGGTGATGAATTCCATTATTTGTTTAATTGCAAAGATAGTGTTATAACTGATACAAGAAAACAGTGTATTCCGATTAAGTACTGTAAAAATCTCAATGTATACAAATTTGAGTCTTTGTTTAATGCTACAAACAGAAAATTATTGTTGAAACTTGTTAAATTTATAGATATAATAGATGAGAGAGTTACATGTAAATCCACGGCATAATATTAAGCATTTACTTCTTGATTTTATCATATTCTAGTATATTAAATTGTTCACATTCTCAACTGTATGTCATGCAAACAAATGAGAATAAAATCATTGTCATTGTCATTGTCATATAATCTAAATTTTAGTAGTGTGTACGTATCATCTCAATATCATATACCATATTCATAAGCGACATATGTGTATTCAAATATTAGCCAATCAAATTTGAGTGCACATGCATGCGGATGCGATGAAGTGATTTTGGCAAGACCTATGAGTAGGGAGTGTCAATATATATCTTGCAACACAAATTGCAATACAATTCATTGAAAGATAACAATGTTATAGACTAAATTTGAATTTAGACAGGAAAAATGACAATGCACGCGCACTCACGCACACGCGAATTCGATATATGATTTTTTGTTCACAAAATTCAATAGGCATTTGAATCATAAACCCATAACCATGATTTCACTTCAATATAACTTTTAGTTCGAAGGTTATGGCCATTTTAGTACCTGAAAATGAAGGAAAAGCAATTCACGTGCATATACGTGCACGTGAGTAAAACACCACATCGATGCTGATGCCATTCGAAGGGCATTTGATACATATACTAACAACATCAAATTCATGTCGTTTATATCATTTATAAGAAAGTTATGGCGATTTCAATATCGGCCAAACAGAAATTAGCACACGTGCATGCACTTGCGGGAAGTGATTTTGACACTACCATTGAGTAGAAATTCCCAATTACATAGCTGCAACATTAATATCAAAACCATTCATTGAAATGTAAAAATGTTATGGACCAATACATGAATTTAGAAGTCAAAAATGAAATTGCACGCGCGCTCACGCGCGCTCACGCGCACGCGAATTCGACGATGAAATATTTGTTCAAATCATTCAATAAGCATTTGAATCATCAGCCAGCAAGTATTATGTATTATGGAGGTTTTAGTACACAAAAATGACGAAAAATCAATGCACGTGCATCTATGTGCACGTAAGACTCAGGATTGATATTGATGTCATTCGATAGGCATTTGATACATATACTTACAGTAACAAATTGATGTCGTTTACACTATTTATAAGGAAGTTATGGCGATTTGCAATTCGGCCAATCACAATTTAGTGCGCGTCTATGAACGTTCGCCAAAGTTATTTTCCTACATCCATGCGTTCAGATTACCAACATATATTCACAACCTAAGTTTCAAAATATTTTAAGAAAAATGTCGAAAGTTATGGCCATTCAAAGAATTGAAACTTTAAAAGACGATGCACGTACATGGAAATTTTATATCACCAATCTATAGAGATTTTGGATGTTTACCTATACTGTGAATATGATCTCATTCCCATCATAAACAATAGAGATGTATACATTTTTGTAGTATCCAATTAAAACAAAGCACACGTGAATGCGCGTGCAGAATCGTAATTTTGACCATTGAAATCACCAAAGGGGCTCAAGAGACACTTACAATATAAATATCAAACAATTTCACAGACAAGCAAAAAAGTTACTGCAATTCAAAAAATTGTAAACAAAACCTCCAATACACGTGCATGCACATGCAAGCGTTTTCAGACAAAATGATGTTCCTTACGCACATCTACATAACCAATTCAAAAATTTGTAACAAAACCTCCAATGCACGTGCATGCACATGGAGGCTTTTCAGACAAAATGATGTTCGTTCCGCACATCTACATATGCTACACTATCATACTATATTGGTTTCATATTGATCCCATGAGTAGTTTCCGAGAACACTCGTGGACAAAAAAGTCCCAAGAAGAAAGAAAATAATAATAGGAAACAGAGTAAAACCAATATGTTCCCAACCTTCGTTGAGGAACATAATAATAATAAGAAGAAGAAGAAGAAGAAAAAGAAGAAACAACCGAGTAAAACCAATATGTTCCAAACCTTCGTTGAGGAAAATAATAATGATAATAATAACTAGTACTCATTGTTACAGGGACCGTTGCACGTGTTCCCCAACGTTCCACCCAAGTAGGAAGTGGTGTCAGTTGCTTCAGGAGAAATGATTTCGATTCAAAGAAACCGTATAACATCTAAATATATAGCATTTTTTAACGTTCATTCCATTACGTAGTTAAACAAATTAGTTATCGGCATTTAATAATTCATCCATCAAAATTCAGTGCACGTGCATGCATGTGTTGATTAGTAACTTAAACATGTCAATATGTTTAAAGTTTAAATACACAACTACAACATCATTTTCAAAACATTTCAATGACAAATGAGTAGCTAACAGTGAGTAGAAGTTACAAACACCTGAAACAACGCACGTCCATACACGCGCATGCGAGTGTATACATGTATAATGCACATGCAGGCATTTTCAGACAAAATGACGTTCGTTCCGCACATCGAAACAATAATAATGATAACTAGTACTCATTAGAATAGGGACCGTTGCACATGTTCCCAAACGCCCCCCCCCCCCCCCCCCCCCCCCCAAGTAGGAGATGGTGTCAGTTGTTTCCGGAGAAATGATTTTGACCCAAAGAAACCGTATAACATCTAAATATATAACTATTTTATAACGTTCAATCCATTTCGTAGTTAAACAAATTAGTTATCGACATTTAATAACTCACCCATCAAAATTCAGTGCACGTGCATGCATGTGTTGATTAGTAACTTAAACATGTCAATATGTTAAACTATATATAACTACAACATCAATTTCAAAATATTTCAATGAGAAATGAGAAACTAGCAGCGAGTAGAAGTTACAAACACCTGAAACAATGCACGTCTATACACGAGCATGCGAGTGTATATCTGCATATCCAATGATATTACAATTTATGTTTTAGTAGTGTGTACATATTATCTCAATAGCATTGTAAATACCATATTCATGAGCGACATATACGTATTTAGATACTAGCCAATCATATTTGTGTGCACGTGCATGCACGTGAGGGAAAGAGATTTTGTGAACAAAAATGACGAAAATTCAATGAACGTGAATCTATGTGTACGTAAGTAAGACTCAAGAATGATGTTGATGTCATTCGAGAGGCATTTAATACATATACTTACAGTATCAATTTGATCTCGTTTGTACTATTTATAAGGAAGTTATGGCGATTTGAAAATCGGCCAATCATAATTTAGCTGACGTGCGTAAAAGTCTTTTTACTATATATTTGCCTTAAGAATACCAACGTACATTCAGAACCTAGGTTTCAAAACATTTTAAGAAAAAAGTCGAAAGTTATGGTCATTCAAAGAATTGAAACTTCAAAAGATGATGCACGTGCACGCGCATGCGTGTTGCTAGTGTTATATCATCAAGTTGTAGATATTTCGAATGTCTACTTATACTGTGAATATGGTCTCATTTCCATCAACATCAAGGGAGTTATATACATTATTGTATTATCCAATCAAAACGAAGCACACGTTGATATATGTGCAGATTCGTAATTTTGACCACTGAAAACGCTTAAGGTGCTCAAGGTATACCTACAAGCTAAACATCAAACTATTTCACTGAAAAACAAAAAGTTACGGCGATTCAAAAATTTGTAAACAAAACCTCAAATACACTTGCATGCACATGCAGCCATTTTCAGACAAATTGACATTCGGTCTGCACAACTACATATGGTATACTATCATCCTATATTGGTTTCAAACAGATCCCATAAGTAGTTTCTGACAACACTAGTGGACAAAAAAGTCCCAAGAAGAAAGATTGATTGATTGATTGATTATTTATTGCTTTCCGCCACACTCAACAATTTTTCAGTTATCTGGTGGCGTCCAGTTTTTGTTGGTGGAGGAGAGAACCCAGATACAATGTACCTGGGAAGAGACCACCGACCTTCCGAAAGTAAACTGGCAAACTTGCTCACATAACGCCGCGGCCGAGATTCGAACACGCGCCGACAGAGGTGAGAGGCTTTGTGATTTTGAGCCCGATGCTCTAACCACTCGGCCACGGAGGCCCCAAGAAGAAAGAAAAAAGAAAGAAAGAAAGAAGAAGAAGAAGAAGAAGACACACAGTAAAACCAACCTTCGTTGGGGAAGATAATAAGAAACCGAGTAAAACCAATATGTTCCCATCGTTCGTTGGGGGAAAATAATGATAATAATAATAATAATAAAATAACGATAATAAAAAAAATGATAGTAAAATAATAATAATAATAATAAAAAGAAGAAGAAGAAGAAGAAAAAGAAGAAGAAGAAGCAGTAGAGTAAAATCAATATGTTCCGAAACTTCGTTTGGGGAACATATTAATAAGAAAAAGAGTAAAACCAAGCTTTTTGGAGGAAGATAATAACTAGACATGATCTCGTTGGGAGCAACGAGTAGGTCTTCCGTGCGATGAGGTACGCTGTGATAATTCAACGAGTATAAATGAACGGAAGAAGCACTTGAATTAATAAAAATAGAACGAGAATCACATAGAAGATGGGGGTTATCAATTTTCAACAACTTCCGGTTTTTTCTATTCACTTCCGGTTTCTTGGAATTCCTTCAACTCAAGGAAAATAAAACTATGAGTGTGCTGGAATCGTCCCTGAGAGGTTCAAAGAAAACTGCTCATTTTCAGGACAACTTCCTGTTTGGTAAAACTAACTTCCGGTGGAAATGATATGCCTTAAAATGCTCCGTTAGACTCTGTTATCAACATTTAAAAATGAAAAAATAATAATTTGCAGAATTTTAACTGACAACGGAAGTGACCGAAACAAAATTTAAAGATCTATGTCACATGTAAATGTCACCATCTATCATTTCTGAATGTTTGACCATTCAATCTTAAACCCTTTCTTAAAAAAACAAAACAAACACGGATGAATAAAATCTTTCTTTCTTTTCTTTTCGAAAAAAGAAAAGTTGACAGATCTAACGAGCGGAAGTTAATTTTGATATAAGTTTTAAACTATACTTTAGAGTTTGATAATGTCAATAATATCTGTGAAAATCATCTCAAACACCTGATATATAAGGAGAAATAAAAACTGATCTTTTGAAGTTTTTCTTGAAAAGCCGGAAGTTGCTCTTTTAAGTTCCGGTAACTCTCACATTTTCTGAAAGTATGTAAGAGACTTATTTATTTTATTCCAGCTTTTATTTCAAAAGCTTGAATTTAAAATTTGATGATTTATTTGTTCACTCCCGGTGGCGACCGGAATTGACGGATGACGACAGTCAACCTTATGACAAAGCAGAAAGTCATTATCTATCATTCCTGCAAGTTTCAATACTCTATCTTTAACCCTTTAGAAGAATTTTGAAAAAGTGTTTAAAAATACTGTAGAGATAAGAAAAGTCAATGATTTATGTGAAATTCATATCAAAAACTTAATTCCTAAGCGAGTGATTTGAAAAGAAAGAAAAACCGATTTTCCTTACCTTCTCTCGAAAAACAGGAAGTTGTTATTTTGACTTCCAGTAAGTTATACATTTTCTGAAACTACGAAAGAGACATGATAATTCCTTGCAAGATATGTTGCAGTAGCAAAAATTTAAATTTGACCTATCTTTTGTTTACTTTCGGTGACGACCGGAAGTGACGATGGACAGGATTAACCAGATTTTGCACGCCTATAAACGGAGATCTGTCAACCCTGAAAATCTAGTAACTCTATCTTTTATCGTTTCCGAAAGAAGAGTTGACAAAATCTGTTTTGAGAAACAGGAAATCGGACATATATCACGAACAGAAGTGAATATTTGAAAACCAAACACACCGTACCAAGCTCATTTCAGAACACATCTTTCCTGATAGTTTTAAGAAAATACACAAAACCATCTCTAAGAAAACGCTCGAAAAAAAGAAAAGTTGTCAATTTTTCCAAACACTTCCTGTGTAGACCGGAAGTGACGGACAAACATGTAGACAATATGGATAGTATTTACTAATGCCAATCTATCGTCTCTCCAAGTTTGAAGTGTCTATCTTCATTCATTTCTGATAAAATGAAAAAATAGGGTCTAAATTTGTCCGCCCCACATCTCAGGACCGGAAGTGAATTTCATAAAAAAAACTTCTGACGTTACTTTAGACATTTATACTATCTACAATATACAAGTCAAACACAAGTCCATCACTTAGATTATTTTTTTCGACTCTTCAAAAGAGATCTAATAATGTGATATAGGACTCAATTTCAAATAAAAAGTTTGGAAATTATCGATTTCTTTTATCACTTCCGGTAACGACCGGAAGTGAAGAATGATATGTTCAACACGATTCTGCACGCCTACAAAGTGAGATCTTTCATCCCTGAAAGTTTGGTGACTCTATCTTTTACTGTTACCGAGAAAAAAGGGTGAACATCAGAATCCGCAAATAGAACTTTTCTGACGACCGGGAGAGAATTTTAAGAAAATGAAGAAAAAGAAAACCCTGGGCGTATTTGTCCGCTGATTAATCCCATAAAGTTTCAAGGCAATCCATCAAACCATCTCTGCGAAAACTGAAGGGAAAAAATAATAATAGTAACTAGATATGATCCCGTTGCGAGCAACGAGTAGCTCTTCCGTCGGATTAGATAGGATCTTAACTGTGATAATTAGACTGATAAAGAACGGCAATAAATGAATAGAACAAGCAACTAAATTTATCGAAATAGAACGAAAATCACATAGAAGATGAGAGTTATTAATTTTAATCAACTTCCGGTTCTTTTCTGCTTATTTCCGACTTCTTGGAACTCCTTAAATCCAAGGCAAATTACATTATGAGCTGCAGGAATCGTCCCTGAAAGTTTCAAAGAAAACTGCTCATTTTCTGGACAACTTCCTGTTTGGTAAAACTAACTTCCGACGGAAATGATATAACTTGAAATGCTCCGTTGGACTCTGTTATCAACATTTAAAACTGAAAAAATTAATAATTTACAGATTTTTAACATACTTCCTGTGGACGACGGAAGTGACGGAAATTTAAAGATGTATGTCACATCTAAATGTCACCATCTACCATTCCTGAAAGTTTGAAAATTCAATCTTCAACCCTTTCTGAAAAAAACGAACGGATAAAATCTTGTTTTGAAAAAAGGAACGTGGACATATCTAACGAGCATAAGTCAATTTTGATATAAGTTTTGAACTATACTTTAGAGTTTGATGATGTCAATAATATATGTGAAAATAATTTCAAACACCTAATTTATAGTTCAGATATATAAGGACAAAGAAAAACTGATCTTTTGGCGTTTTTCTTGAAAATCCGGAAGTTGAACTTCCGGTAACTCTCACAATTTCTGTAAGTACGAAAGAGTCTTTTTTTTTTACTCAAGTTTTTGTTTCAAAAGCTTAAATTTGAAATTTAACGTTTTATTCGACTTGTCCATCTGTATATCATTCTGAAACTCTATGAACCTTACCATAACCTACAGTGACTTTTGATTTCAGGGAATTGTTCCATAACATTTTTAATTCATTTCAACACCCATTTCGTCTATCTAAATCCACAGGAATAGTTTTAGTGTCGGATGGTTAATGCTGGATTTAACATATTCTTCACCAAAGACCGACAAACCTGTAGCCCAGCTGTAGACCACGAAAACAATGCTAATCTCACTTTCGATGACGACCGGAATTGATGGATGACAAAAGCAGAAATTCATTATCTATCATCCCCGCAAGTTTCAAGACTCTATCTTTAGACCTTTAGAAGAAAAATGGTGGACAATTTTTTTAATAAAACGGAAATGGCATATCTGATGAACGGAAGTGAATTTTGAAAAAAGTGTTTGAAGATCTGTAGAGATAAGAAAAGTCAATGTGAAATTCATATCAAAAACTTTATTCCTAAATGAGTTGTATGAAAAGAAAGAAATTTTCTCTCGAAAATCGGGAAGTTGCTATTTTGACTTCCGGTAAGTTATATATTTTCTGAAACTACGAAAGAGACTTAATTATTCCATGTAAGATTTGTTGCAAAAGCGAAATTTTGAAATTTGACATATCCTTTGTTCACTTCAAGTGATGACCGGAAGTGACGACGGACAGGGTTAACCTGATTCTGCACGCCTACAAACGGAGATCTATCAACCCTGGAAATCTGGTGAAAGTTTTTATCAAATAACTGAAAGTGGAGTTTCAACTTCCGATGGGGTTCACTTTTTTCGACTCTTCAAAAGAGACCTAATTTGTTTGGAGAATATAATAAGAAACAGAGTAAAACCAATATGTTCCCAAACTTCGTTTGGGGAGCATTGTTAAGTGAAATTTCGCCACTCTCTCTCTCTCGGTGATTCTCTTTAAGATCAATCTTAACATTTAAGTGAAACTTAATTGTTTATTTGCTCTCTCTTTCTCTCTCTCTCTTCTCTCTCTCATCTTAAACTTAGATAGTAACATGATCCCGGAGTCAGGTTATTACACGTCTACAAGATGATATTTGTTGTCAGTGACATAAATAATGCGACAAAATGTCAATTTTATACTCAAAGTGATTCTCATTTAATCAACCAAACGACTGAATGAAAGTGACTTTAATTATGCCGTTTTGATGATTAGTATACTCAACGATATGTTGTTTTAAATTTGTTTTTCCCGTTATATTCAAATCCTTATACTGGTTTAACACCATTTTCCCGTCAGTGAGAAGAGAGATCACCCATCACCACTGAAAAATTGTTAAGCTACACAGACTGTGCACCAAAGTTTTCGCACTGTCGCGTCATGGCTGAAATATTTCCAAGACGGCGTAAAACCCGTATTAATCAATCGCGTCATTTTTTCATGGTGTTCATTGAGTATCGTACATTGCGGGTTATCTCTCTTGTCTTATATAACTTCTAAGGCATGATAAACAATATTCATAGATAAAATAATGATTAACGAGATCAATAATTGAATAATGATTCATTCTCACTTAACTAAAATTCTGAAACTGTTATTCCCACTTAGCAAAAACTCTGATGTTCACACCTGAGTGGTCCCAGGGTATAGTCTGTTTAGATTAAATACCAGTCAGGCTATGAAATCCCCCTTGAAGACGAATTAATGTGAGTAATATAACTCAATTTTAAGGTCAGAGGGCAATCGTGTAAGTCTGTTACGTAAAATCAACCCGAAACTGTTCCACAAAGCCTTTAGTAAGAAATCTCACTCTCCTCCAACCGATTTATGTCTAAACTGTGCTTTGCTTTTGAGTTCTAGTCAAATTATCAACTGACAATTGCTATGAATTACCTGAATTTATGTATTAATCTATGTTTGTCCATCCTCTAAATATTCCTGCCACTCTTTATATATTTATACTGTGTACAACTTCTCTTGTTGAAACATATTTTTTGTATTCATATGTTCTATGCTGATGAGCCATACGGCTTAAGGCCAATAAACAATACAATACAATTTTTTTTTCAAATCAAATGTAGCGTTTTCTTGTTCACACCAAATATTTACCCTAGACCAATCTCAAACAATTTTTCTTTTATACAATAAGCCAAGTGTTTGTTACAATTTTTCATTCTATAACATTTGTGATATGATGTATCATAGCAATTTCTAATAAATAAATATGATTTTCAATATGTAACACTTTTAACCAAAATTTGAAAATCCTAAAAAAATCGAATAATTCAAGAACACTAAAAGTTTTAGTCCATGAATAGTTAATTACTTCTGTTATGAATTGTAAAAGTTACTCTCTCTCTCTCTCTCTCTCTCTCTCTCTCTCTCTCTCTCTCTCTCTCTCTCTCTCTCTCTCTCTCTCTCTCTCCTAGTTAATGATATACACTGCCTGATATCAAGTTTTGTATAGGACACGCAGCTGTACACTCTTCATGGAAATGTAAGTGGAACAAATTTTCCTCTTATCTATGGACTATTGTCTAACAATAGTGAGGCCACCTACAATCGGATATTTTCAGTCTCCTGAAGGATTCAGCGAGAAGACTCCAGTTAGTGCTGACCCCTGAAAGTTGGCTGTTAGACTTTGAGATCGCTGCTCGAAATGCAGTTCATCACAACTTCCCAGGGGCTTCAATCAAAGGATGTTTTTTTCCACTTCACTCAGTGTATCTGGAGAAAAGTACAATCCTTTGAGTTAACTGTGCGATTCCGGGATGCTGAGGACTTCCATCGTTGGAAGTCAATGACGATGATGGCCAGGATGTCAAGGAATATGTCACTGAAACATGGATAGAAGGGTATCTGATGAACTGGAACCACTTTGACAATGATGGGCCCAGAACGACAAATGCCGTAGAAGGATGGCACAACAAATTGAACAGGATGTGTCGACACCCTCATCCGAATATCTATATGTTCATCCAACTCATTCAGAGAGAACAGGCAGCCAATGAAGCCAACATCATACAACTTGATGCTGGAGGAGTGGTCCGGCCAAAAACGAGGAAATACAGGCTGCTAGACGCACGAATTCAGCAACTTAAGGAAAGATTTTGCCGGGGTGAAATCCAAGTGATGGACTATGCAGATGCTGTTAAATTTTTAAAATGTGTTTGTTTCATGTATAAAAATAAAGAATAGATCCAAAATCTTTCTTTCTTTTAAACTTTTAATTTTACAGAACAGACTATAGGTTACCTGTAATTATTTTCCTTTGTTCTTTGATACACTTCCCTGTGCACCATTCCCATCTAGCTAAAACCCGTAGGGATTTCAGAATTTTAACTAAGTGGGAAGACACCTGAATAATTGCTCGCCATCACTAATTAATGAGCATTTCATAGTTTTATTTTATAATTCGATATTATTTTGATAACATTCTCAGTGATATTTGTGGTTTCTTGATAATTGTTCACCATATTTCCATCAGCACAGTACAGTAAAACGTATTCGTAAAGCACTTGGATTAAAACGCAGATACATAAACAAAAGCATTGACAATGTTACAAGAAAAATCGTCCAGTTGCACAGAGAGAAATATGAGAACTAAGACTATAAAGGTATGGGGAAGGTTTTAAATACGTATGCGAGTTAGTCAAGAAACTCTGCGAAACATTCTGAAAGCGACATTGTATTCATCATAGAATGTATACAAGTAGTGGTCCACAATTTATCATACACATCGACGGGTTCCATTTGGTATTCATGGAGTAATAGATGGATTTCTAGGAGTTTTATGTGGCGAAAAGCAGGGTCATGAAATAAAAACCCAAATAAAATAGACTCTATTCACGCGCGCGACGAAGTTCGTTTTCAAAACGAGGCATACTGACTAACATCGCATGTGCGGGCGGATGCGAAAAATGGATGAGTACGTGACACAAGCTCAGCGACTAATTATTGTTTCCCGTAATATGACGAGGACAGCCGTCAAGGCACTGCAACATTGCTTCATTCTTTTCCAAAGGATCTATTTGTTCAGAAAAGTGGATTTTAATGACTCGACACGACGAAGGGCCCAACTTCCATGTTTTTAAGGTGTATGACGCAGGATTGGTAGGTTTTCGAGAGATTACAAAAAATCCTCTAAAAGACATCTAAAAATAATAACTGAAACACAAATTTTAAAATATATCCGTATATTTTCATGCATTTTTGACACTGTGAATATTTCAAATTTCTCGTGCCTGTGCGTTCAAAATCGCATCGAGAGTATTGTTTACGTTCATCAGCTGTTCATTTTCTCAGATTCGCAAGGGAAGTTTCACACTCAATGTAGTGTTAATGCATTCATTTACTTATCGCACTATAATATTTTAGCAATTTTGACTGTTTAATATATATTATCTAATTGATATTATTTAAGAAACATCCGCACTTTCCGAATGTAGAGAACCTCCCCTAGTACAATAGTACTTTTATGGCGCAAAGGTGTGTTACTGCTATATCAGAAATTTATATTATGGAATAATACCATCTTGCAAGAGGAGGGTAGGAACTAGTTAGATTTAGCCATTCTGCCTAAGCTCTCCTCTTTTCTTTTTAATTCCTGCTTTCTACGGTCTTTAGTGGGATGGATGGGCAAGTTTAAATGGCAGCGCACCAGGGTGTGTCGTGCTCATTTTTTAGAAAGTATTTCATGATTTAAATGTACCAAATGGGGGAATGGATAAAGGAACGTTATGACACGTGACTTTTTAAAATTTCTAACCAATTATTGCTGCATTGCAACACAATAGCCTGCAAAGCATTTATAAAAATTCAGGGGAGCTTCTGGAACCCCATAAGCGCTCACTTATTTGACACTTTTTTTATATTTTCAATTCTGTTACTTCTAAAATTAATGAGAATCCTGCATAGCATGTATTTGTATTAACCAAACTTGTGAACATTTGAGATATTCAATTTCACAAGTACTTTGTAGATATAAATCCATCCTTATGAGTTCCAAACGTTTCAAAGAAGACAGAGTGGAAACACAGACAGGTAAAGTAGTTCAGGGTATCTGCTGTTTAGTAGTACATTGTTGTGTTTTGCAGAATGTCAATAGTTTAATAGAAATAACATTCCATGTTTTCAGAATAATGTTTTCAGTCTCAAATTGCTGCTTGAAATAACATTTTAGTTTTAATATTTCTAAAGGCAGATCTAGAAAGTTTTAACAAAGGGGAACAGGTATCTGGGGTTTTGATATAATAGTAACTACTTGTGTAAATGACTTAAGTTTGTTACAACAGCAGCTGTAATGTTTGATCACACATTTGGTTACACTTGAAAGTATATTGCCAATGGTAAAATATTTCCAATGGTAAAATATTTCCAAAGGTAGAGGTTCCAGTCCCCTTGATATTACCACCTCAATGATAGACACTAATAACAGCAATTTGGACTTTGAAACATTATTTCACTGATTTTATAAGCAATTGTCTTTGAGTGAAGAACAGTAGTTATTCATTTTTACATCATTTTTTGAGCTGCATTTAACATGGTCAAGGATAAAGAAAAAATATTGGATGCATGAGTTGATTGATATGTGATGCATGCATTCATTTTACTATTCTGAATTGTGGTTATAACATTTCTACAGTATAGGGAAATATGAAATTAATTTTCTGGTGTTCAAAATTTGTGTGTTTTATAACCCATGTTGGAGGGTGTTAATGCAGAAATGTATTAATAGTAAAAATTTTGTTTGAAAGGTCAAGACTATTTGAGAACCAATTCAAAGATTTCTGGTACCTGATGTATTCCATACAGGGGTATTTTGGTCCCATTTAGGACATTTATAGTGAATTATTGAAAATAATTGTCCATTTTCCATCTATATTTTGACTGTACTACAGTACTTTGTCCATCTTGTTAAGTTATCAAAGGATTTGATCATACATACACATGTATGTGTTTGTTTTAAATTGACTCAAGTCTCACAAAAATTATTTGCAAATCATTTATTTAACAATATATGTTTTTTTCATAGAGAAGAAAACTGAAGTCTAAAGAAGCAAGAACAACATCATCAACAGCAATCCTTGAAACTTCACCACACTCATCAGTTATGCACCAAGGATGAACAGGAATATGAATGTTGTCCTCAAAGCAGAGAACCTCATGTCACAATTTTATATACATGTTTTCTTGTAAATTAACTTATAGAACCCAAGGCTCCCCAACCTTGGCTATGATAATATCCATACTACAATGTAGTAGTACTGCTTGGGTAATAAAAATATCATTTATAGTCTCCAGGAGCTTTATTATGCATTATGTTGGTTCTGATAGGAAATGTTATAACCTTATTGGTAATGTTCATGTATAGACTCTAGTACATCTACATACTAATTTCTTTGAAGTTACATTTTGACTGAGCTGAGCCAAAAGCTCAAGTAAGCTTTTCTGATCACTTGTTGGCAGTTGGTAAGCTTTTTGCATTTTCAACTTCATTTCCAAAACTACTGAGCTAATTTCAACCAATTTGACAATTAGTATCATTGGGAAAAAGACTTTCATAATTTTTTAAAGTTTCCCGACCCAATGAAAAGGGAAATAATAAGGAAAATGAAATTACAACTGTTTATAGTTTCTTACTTGATATGCCTGAAGAAAACTATCTAGCTTTGTACACAGTACATATAGTAAATATTGGGAATTGTGTCTATATAGAGCAAAAAATTGCTGAAAAGAATAAAACAAAATGGAATTTGTATTATTTTCTATGGGTATGACCACATTTAATCCTACGTAAATCGGGTTGTTAAAGGTTATCATTTGCAATAGTTTACACCATTCTACATTTATATTTACAGTATATGCTATAGAAATCTGTGATATTCTTGTTTATCAAATATGGGAACTATAGAAAAAAATACTATTTTATATATGCACATACAGTTTGGTTTTACAATTTTATAAATAATGTAATAGAAAATGGGCATTTAAAAAAACACTCATGTAGATTAACATGTAGGTTATGATTTACAAATCATTCAATACTAATATACCTGGTACTTAAATTTTGAACCTTGCACAAACTTTCAGATAGTGATATGGATGTCACATTATAGTTTAATCATATTCTGTTTTGCATCCATGCTCACATCCAAACTGCCTATATATCACCAACAATTTTACCTATTCTATACCTTACTTCTTTTATACATGGAAATGAATATGATTTTCATTTTAGGAAGTACATCCATGGTACATGTTATTTACCCAAAATTTACCAATTTTCCTTCCTTTATTTCAAATTTAAAGAAATGTCTACATGTTGGTTACCTGGGAAAACTCAATCTTGGTAACTTCATCATTTTCTAATACTGACATGTAGAACTCGGTCATCCCCAAATATAGTTCTAAACATGTGATCAAATCAGGATATATATGCAAGGATTGGTAATCAGTGCATTCAGAGGCATTAGGCCCTTGTGTATGTTTAATTAATAGAACAATATTCATGGTATTGAGGCTTCTGATTCTTAATAAATATATGTATAAAATAAGAAATGAGGAAATTTTGTTAAATAAAGTGTTGGATGTTAAGTGTTTGATGTTATGTATATCATAATTCATCATGTTATGCAGTGGCATATCCATGATTTCTGAAAGGGAGGGGGTATATGTGTATATCAAATATACTCAACCCAAATACTCAACCATTTTGTATTCCAAATTTAGAGTTTTACATTATATTGTATATCTGTGGTTGAAAAAAAAACAACAAAATGTGCACCTGCAGATCTTAACAATATATTTATCAGGTCCACATTAATTTAATCTTAATAGCTTGATAGGAAAATTCAAATGGCTTGGTTAATCTTGACAGCCAAAAATATATATCTTCTTTTAGTGTGAAAAGCCACACACATATGTATATATACACTCAAAGAAAAAAATTATAAGCCTGTAGTAAACATGTGGCTCATCTGATCTTTTGTTTAGTATTTAGAATTGCATGTAATTCAAACCCTGATTGCTAAATCAGCTTCTCATTACATTAGTTCATCAATTTACTGCCAGTCAATTATTTTGATTGATTGATTATATATTGTTTAACGTCCTGCTGGAGAATTTTTCCCACATACGGAGACGTCACCAATGCTGGTGAAGGGCTGCAAAATTTAGGTTTATGATCGGTACTTATGGCCTCTGAGCAGGGAGGGATCTTTATTATGCCACATCTGCTATGACACGTGACCTCTGTTTTTGCGGTCTCATCCGCCCCATGTAGTCGCCTCTTACGACAAGCAAGGAGTACTGAGAATCTATTCTACAACCCGGATCCTCATGGTGACATTTATTTTGTACTTTTCATATTTAGATATGGTTAATACATTCCACATGTTTTTATATTAACCAGGAAGTGTCATCCTTGTTGTCAAGCTTTCCTAAGTGATTAAACTATCGATTGCCTGATTGGATAAGTCGGGATAATTTCTTTGGTTTTGATTGGCTTAAGTTGGTGAATAGAATTCAGGGAATATAAGACTGTGTTTAATCAGTTTTACTCACTTGGTTAGGCACTTTTACTCGCTGGTTAGGCACTGACCTCATGGTTAGTGTTTTCTTCTCTTATTCTGAGTAAGTGAACCTCAAGGTTTTAATGCTCTGAATAGTGACTAGCATAAAATAAGCATGATTTTTGTTAGGAAAGAAGTTAGGGACTGCTAAAAACCTCAAAGTTAACAACAGACTTGTAGTATTTATTTGGCTGGGATATTGATAGAATTTATGGGATAGGTTATCCGTTTATTAGATTCTCCTTACCGTGTCCTGTTTCACGGTGTTGTAGATAGCAGTAGGAGGTTTATACATACAATATTTTTCAGTTTTAATCATTTTTATATAGTATATCATTAAAAGACATATACTGTAGGTCAAGATGTAGCTCGTTCCCTTCCCATTTTTGGACGTTTACATTATCATGGAGGTCAAGTATTTAGATATTTTTCATTTTTGACTCTGTCACATTGTCTTACCTTTCTTTACAGATTATTCTAAAATTATTAAGGCCTTTCTGTTAAATTTACTCGGTTAATTTGTAATCTAAACTCGGGATATTCCATTTTTGTTGATTTGTTTCAATTTTGATACTACTTTACATTTTGCTATTTTTCTATTTCATTTGTCATTTGCTATCAAATACAATATAAATCAACTGTATTATCCATAATATAATTATGAATTATAAACTCTTTACTGGTGTTTTCATTCCGATGTGTTGACCATAGGTCAGGAATAACCTTACCTGGGTTGAAATTTTACACATAAAAGGTTAATATTTTTTTTTAAATGGGGTGTGTGTGTGGAGAATTTCGACACTTTATTCAAATATTAAAGAAATAAAAAGTGTGTACGAGACATTGCACAGATATTTTCAGTGAGTAATTGTGGTTCCTAATAAATCGAATACAAATGTAAATCAGCTGATCGAAATCCTAAGCCACGCCCACTTATGTTGTCGCACATGCTTATAATTTAGGGTAAGATATCTTTTCTTTTCACTGGATTTTGTACAAATGATTACTGATATATATTCTCTGCTCTAGATATGGTGTATTTTTATTGTCTTTCATTCAAGAAATCGCAGTAGTTGTAACGTACTCAAAGTAAACAGTTTCATTTCTGCCGTGTGCGAGACCATCGGAAAACAAACCTTCAATTTCGTGCACCTAAGCTTTCGCAGATTTGTTATATATCCTTTTTAAAGTGATTTTTGTAGGACCTGGGGACTGCTGTCCTACGTAGTGGTGATGACATCGTTCATCTCTGGCGCGGATGCCAGAAATTGCGCATACGCCGGCTGCCTCTCGTAGGGCCGCGCCTTCATACTTAGTCGCCAGGCACGCTGTAGTCAGGTCAGCCACGTTTTGGGATTGTAATGGCTGACGCGTGAATAGAGTCTATTGCAAAGTACTTCATTAATTACCTAGGGCCGCTTACCAAATACGATTTGATGCAAGAACCGAAAATGTTGTAATGAAAGATATTCAAATTGCTCTTCGCTCATTTCATTTTGAAAGCTGTGTCTCGGTGTCTCTTCGTCTCGGTGTCTCTTCAGCTAACCAACACATTGAAATGTTATGGAGTTTTCAAATAAATAAATGAGAATAAAAAACATCGTTTCACATATCCCGTGTATATATGTATATGCTGAGGGAAACCATTTTTAGATTTATTATTTCATGAATTATTTTATATACTAAGGTACTGAAAGAACTTCTTTCAATTGATTGGTTGCATCTTGTTAAACGTTTCACTCGAGATTTTTTCACTCATGGAGACGTCTTTTATCAAGTGAAATATGCCCGGTGTATGTCTCTTCACATTTTCATCTTCTCAAGAACCAGTCAGCCAATTTCAAAATGGACGTGTAAAATTTTGTTAGGATTTGGAATGTTTGATAGTTTCCATCTACAGTTGTAATGGATGCATACTTAAGAACAGGCCTTTACCAAAATGGGAAATTTTATGACAATTAATGGTGGGGTGAAATGGTGTTTTTGTCTTGTGTTAAAAAATCTTCATCTCTACTCAGATGTATATACTGGATTAAACTGTAAATAAGACTGAGGTAAAATTCATTGTTTATTAATTCTTTATGGGGCGCCAACTTAACACCATCTCCAATAATTGAAGATATATTTGATTGTTTGAAGATATCAATTCATTTAACGCGCGCGGTGTACTTTTTGTTCTCATTGAAAAGTAGGTTTCATACGAAGTTTTATGAAGTGATTTACCAAAGAAATTTGAATATTTCATATTGTCCTTCGTTAGCACGCATTGTTGCTGACGATAATGTGTGCCGAGAGAAGGCATATTTTTGCATAATAGTACATACAAAACTTTTACTTAGTATCATTAATTTCTACTTAAAAATAATGATAAGTAAAAATACTTAAAATATTAAATCTATTACTGAATTGCATATGCATTACTAATGTAAAAATAATTTCATTTTTTTGGTCGTCTTTTCGCATGTATTTCGTCGTCTTTTCGTTATTTCAAGGCGAAAGGTCAAGTAATAAGGTATGGTCTTTGCCAGTAAATTGGGGATATGTCGAATACTGTATGTATATTCTTATACAATTGCACATTAAATAATACGATGTAAGCTAAATTACATTTAGTTTAGGCACTCTTCATTGTATGTATGCGGTATATTACTCATTTTATTTAAAAATGGAATACGTTTTATTCATTATATCCCAATTTTGCCATGCAATAAAGATTCCATACATAAGTTATATTAATATTAATTACTGTATTAAATTGATTGATTGTTTATTGTTTTCCGCCACACTCAACAATTTTTCAGTTATCTAGTGGCGTCCAGTTTTTATTGGTGGAGGAGAGAACCCAGATACAATGTGCCTGGGAAGAGACCACCGACCTTCTGAAAGTAATACTGTAATAGAAACTTTTTAATTATTTAAAATATTTCTTATCACCTCTACTTACATAGTAAGTAACAGATGCAGCGCAAACATTCTAATCTTAAAAGTAAATTTGTCATTCAGTACATGAGTACAATTCATCGGCACAACCTTGCATTTCCACTACCATTCAGAGAGACTTTCAGAAAGTGACCAGCTAATAAATCGATCTTTGCATAAAGTTCACAAACTTACGCGATAAGTACGTCATATGTCAAGAAAACTGGAGGTTGGGGTGGGAGTGAGGGTGGAGCAAGGGGAGCTATATGTTGCTACGAGGGCTGATTGATATGTTGTTAGCCTCATATGTAAGGGTTTGAATTCTGGCGGACATATTGCATTATTTTACTGCATAATCCCCTTCAGTATCTATACACATGTTTAAGGGCCTCAATGCCACTGTTAAAGAAGTCCTTTTCTTGACCGTTCAGAAAGTCCTCCACTACATGTATGACGTCATCATCTGATTGAAAGTGGGTACCGAATATGGCCATTTTCAGTTTTGGAAATAGATGAAAGTCCGATGGAGCGAATAAGGCAGATGCTCAATCAATGGCCTCTGAGGTGAAATGATGGATCCACGTTTCATCCATAGTAACAAACGTCTGAAGAAAGTTAGCAGGATTGGATTAGCACGCAACAAAGTGCGCCTGGTGTGCTTCTGATCAACTGTCAGAAGTCGTGGTACCCAACGGGCTGAAAGCTTTCTCATTGCAAGATTCTCTGTCGGAATGGAAGGTACTCTTTACTGTAAAATGCCAACTGCACTCGCTATATATCTTTCTGCATCTCGCCTGTCAATCATACCAGTATCATAGACTTCACTGACCAACTCTGGGTTTGCAGCAGTGACAGGCCTTCCAGGACAAGGGTCATCCACAAGGTTCTATCTTAAATAGTCGGAATTGTAGGGCTGAAAAGGGACATCGATGCTTACCTCCTTCAATACAAAGCTCACAAAATATCAACCAGATCTCGTACATGTACATGTCTAGTAATTGATGCATAAAGTATGATTATTCGTGATATTATTTCATAACGGTCGGTTGTTATAATGACTCGAGATTTACCCACATACGGTACCCCTATGAGAAATAAACGGCACTGTGAAATGGTTTGTTTTGTCTCCGCTACCAAACATCAGAAAACTCGCTTTTGGATACTAGGGTATTCACTTGCAACATTCTGAAATTCTCAATTCTCAATTCAAATATTTTTGTATCAGAAAAATGTGTCGGCTTTAGTTATCACTAGTTGCCCAAATTACGTATAATTTTCTTAGCTTTTTTTTCTGAGGAGTTCCAAAAGTTTATAGTTCCAATATCCAATATGTCTTTTAATTACAATGAAAGAAAACTAACATTTACCTAAGCTGTAAATACGTTGTCTCCAAAGACTTACATTTCCAATTACCTTGAGATAAGAACATCTGATATACATCATGGGTACCAATCGAGCTACAACCGAAAGCTGTGAAAAAAAATAATCGCATGATCGACGTCCGGTTGTGCAATAGATCCCCCCTCCCCCTACATTGAGTCGATTTGACCCATGCAAATGAAATTAGGCCTTAAATCGAAAAAAGTAAGAATGTGATTCTCTGGGCAATTTAATATCCCATGATATTATAGTAAGCAATGGATTCTGATGGCTCCTTTGTCGCTTGAATTTGTTTGACGTGAAAGTCGGTAGTGTATTTTTACCAATGAAGTTGAACGTTTGAACATTTTGAATGAAAAAAAATCTGTCTTATTCTGTAAAAAAAACTGCAAGTAAAATGTACTTAACACCGCCTTTTGCTAACATGTCTTGTAAAGTGTGACAGGAGCACTTTTATAAGAAATTTTATTTGAATATGATTTTACAGGAAATCACCCGTTGCACAGGGGATTTTGGAATGGATTGGATCGACCAAATGAAAGCAATGTGAGAAATGTAAAAAAAAAAAAAAAAAAAAAAAAATAATTCTACTGGATATTGGAAATCTATAGTCCCCTCATTTCCACAGTAATTGGAATGTGTACATTTTGTAAGATTTTTTTTGGGGGGTTAAAATTTTCCATTATACTATTATATGGTTGACAAAGTATATTACTGAGTGTTTTATATGCACGTTCTATCATGTTTATCAATGTAATATTCAGCGGGAACACAGTTAAACAGCAGATAATCATAATTAAGGTATTTTGATATGCATGTTGATGTCATGGGGGTGTATTATGATAAATAGCGTCAAATTTACAGCGTTTAAATCTAAACTTAACGTTTAAAAACGTTAACATTTTTATTACCATTTACACATTGTGACGTCACTTTATTTTTTTATTCTTATTCATTTTTATTCATTTTTCTAGCCGACCAGATTCGCCGTAATTAGTAAATTAGATACTTAATGATAAAATGATACAGTTTTCCAAAAGATCAGAATAAACTTACAGGTATAAGCATATCTTCCGTGGAACATGCATTATTTACATGTCTGCTTCTTGTAAATAGGTGTTTTCGTTTTTGATAAACATCTTTTTTGATATAGTTTTCGTCTCTCTCTCTCTCTCTCTCTCTCTCTCTCTCTCTCTCTCTCTCTCTCTCTCTCTCTCCCCAGTTAATACCACGATCATCTTAAATTAAGAATAAGAATAGCCTGACACAGTGCGACGTAATCTGATACCTCGTGTAAAATATTTCATCTCGAAAAACAATAAACTTTTTACTTCTTTTAAGCATCTGATGATGAAAGCGCTAATGGTGTACTAATTTCATAAATCCCAGTGTAACACCGGTACTTTCTCCTTTCCCCATAGTTGCCGATACTTCTCTCTCTCTCTCCCCTCTCTCTCATTTATAACAACATACCCAGGCTTTATCATATGCCGCATTGATAACCATTGGACCGAAGTTTCTAGCAGGATTCATACAGCCGCCCGAAAGATTCCACTACAAAAAAATGTATAGCGTCACAATTTTGCCAGTTCACACTCAAATAAAGCCCGTGAACAATTCAAAATTTCGTAAGTTTTTTTCTCAGTTGCATACTTTCCAAATCAATCCAACTAATGTTCAATATCTAAGACTGACGACACTACTATATTGATCTATCAACATTAAATTCTTTTATGCATGTATCAATATTGCTAGAAGACAAAATATGCATTAATCTCGATGTAATGCTTGATTTGTATTACTTATATTTACTGACACAAAGTGACAAAACAAGCTGATAGAAATAAATTTCAAGTATTAGCTATTAAAAAAAACGCAAACAAGCAAACAAACAAGCATTGTGACTTTTATTTCATGGTTCCACAAAATTTGGGAACACATTGTTTTACTGTTTCTTATCGCTATTATCACATCCCTCAAAGTTTGCGAACATTGATTTTACTCTGTTTCTTATTATCATGCTCTCCAAAATTCTCCAAGTTCTTTGTGTATTTCTCCAAGTTTGGGAACATATTGATTTTTATTGTTGTTACCCTCTTTCTTATTATTTTCCTCAAACAAAGGAAGGGAACATGTTTATTTTTACTTGGCATGATTATACAAAATATGTAAATAGCCGCCAAATTAAAAAAAAAAGGGGGGGGGGATATTTCCGCGTTATATGAATAGGCAGCTCAAATCAAATGAGGTGTTTTGGCATACACCTCCGGATAACTTCGGATCTTTCTTATTCTACGTGCCAGTTATGAATAAATCAATATACAAAGTTACGCACTGAGTGCGCTCGCCCCAACACTAGCACCGTAACCATATTATAGGTTGAATTATGAAAGTAGATTATTGTGAAAAGGCTGAGATAACGAACTCTTGTAATTCATATAGATAATACAAATCAGAGAGATGAGCAAAAACGGATCCCTGGACATACCAGATGTGGGATTAGGTGCATAGGAGGAGTAAGCATCCCCTGTAGACCGGTCAAACCCGCTGTGAATATTTTGATCAGGTAAACAGTAATCCGCAATCAGAATCAGTGTGCCAAGAACGGCCTAACACGTCAGACAGCATTTGACGTATGATTAAGGTTGTACGGGCAAACTAGATCGTTGTTGTAACCATAGAATTTGCGAAATGCCGACTTTAGACGAGACTGTAGAAACTCCTCTAACATCAACTTGTTTGCAGAACAAGTTCTTGCGTTTCGAATCAGTTGAGACATGCAAACACCATATGCAGGTGATTTTGGAAAATTGCTACATTGATAAGGGAAATAGCCGCCAAATTAAAAATAGGTGGATTATATTTCCATTATATCATTATTATATTTTCATCATATTTATGTTATGAAGATATTGAATCATTTCGTTTGTCAAAATGTTGAGTTGCCAGTTTGCCGTCAGCATCAATTTTCAATAAAATATCCAAATACGAAGCAGATATGAAATACTCTGTGGTGTCTTTTATTTCAGGTTCACTGGGATATATCAAATCGACATAGGAATGAAAATGATCATTAATGATAGATAAATGTCGTCGATATCTCTAAATGTTGAATTGAAGGCAACAGCAAGAGACTTTTTTTTCATGCAAAAGCTTCTGAATGAATCCTGCTTCAAAAGAATATAAAAACAGGTCAGCGAACAAAGGAACGCAGTTATTAACCATGGGAATTCCAACAGACTGTTGGAAGACCCAATTACCAAAGACTACGAAGACATTGTCAATGAGAAACTTCAACATCTTTTTAATCAACTTCAGAGTACTTGTACGTGGAGTCAGAGTGGTGGTAAACAAAATGATTTTATGGATGACTGATCACTAGATATCAATATTTATTTTTACCATTTTTATTGAAGAACTATCTATGATGTCAAAAAGTTTAGTCTTTGATTTACCGTGAGGTGTGGTCGTGCAAAGTGTTGTAAAGTCATACGTTTTAATGTTATTGATTTGAGAAAAGTTTTGCTATTTTAAATTTACTAAAAGTTCTTTAGAATTCACATTTCATTTGCACCACTGTAGTGGCACAGTGCATTTGATGTTTCTCCTTCACAGCATTTAATATTTTCGTGAGGAGCAAGGATAGGAGCTTAGTAGATCATTTACTAGATCCAGAAATGCATTTTTCTTTGCAAGGGTTTTTGTGGAGTTTGGGAATCCAGTAAAGGTACGGTAACTCATATTCATCTACTGCAGTTGACTTGGATATTAAATGTGTTTAAAAACTGAAGCATGATTTTCAAGAATTTCATCTTTTGAAAGGGCAGTTGGGTTATAAGTGCGACTATTAAATTTAGGATTAATGCCAAGTTAATTTACAATGCAGTTGTGAAAATGTGCGTGTTATTACAAGCTTTTTCAGCTGGAACCAAAATATATTCCTTGTCTAACTTATCAAACTTTTTCTCACTTCTGGTTTACTAAGCACAGACGGATAGATGGTACACATTTTTGTTTTGACATGTCTGATACGGAATTTAAATACTCCTTTTATACTTTTTATCCATTCTGACAAAATATCAAGTTCTTTTTTCCGATTTAGACCATCGTCTGACATAATCTTCGACAGGATTCTTAATAGAGATGAAGTCCTGTCGTCAATTGATAGACTGAGGTTCTCTGAATTTAGGAACTTTTAAAATAAGTGATTTTAGGTCTAGTTAAAAGAAGACGAAGAACAAGAACACATGTTTGGATTGAGTATAACATGGTCTATATTTAGAAACTGCAAAGTTTTTTTTTTGTTTTTTTTTTTTTTGTTTTTTGTTTTGTTTTTTTTGTAGTTTGGATACAATAGTGGAAGGAAGTATATTTGTAGGAAATACAAGTTGTAGACTTGAAATATTCTGGAAATTACTTCCTTCTTGATCTGACGTACTTGTCCGTCACTTATATTAGGAAGTAATGGAATGCAATTCCTGTTGATAGGATTTCTCTTTATGAAACATTTAATCAACGTGAAATTTTCATAGCGGTATAGTTGCATTTTCCCTTAACATCTGTACAAAAAGTCGTTTTAGATCTGCTGCTCCGCACAACTTTTTTTTTCTTTGTTTACCCCTTTTTGTGTGTAATGCTTTTAGGTAGAAACATGCAACTTTTCAGTCAATAAATTGATTGATTGTGTGTTGTTTAATGTCCCGCTCGAGAATTTTTCACTCATATGGAGACCTCACCATTGCCGGTGAAGGGCTGCAAAATTTAGGCCTATGCTCGGCACTTATGGCCTTTGAGCAGGGAGGGATCTTTAGCGTGCCACACCTGCTGTGACACGGGGCCTTGGTTTTTGCGGTCTCATTCGAAGGACTGACCCATTTAGTCGCCTCTTACGACAAGGAAGGAGTACTGAGGAGGATCTATTCGATACCGGATCCCCACTGGATTAGTCAATAAAGATACGCTTAATAAAGATACGCTGTAATTTATGTCGTAAAACATTACCAAAAGTATTGTTTATCCACACCGGAAGTTGTAATATATATTAGTTTTTCCATTCAAATTTCGATTTTTGTTTCTCCGTTGTTTTTTTTTATTTTTTGTTTTTTGTTTTTGGTCCAAGAACTTTCTCAGAGTTTCAATGGATTTGGTACGAACAGGAAGTTGTGTAACTGTATTAATTGAACGGAAAACCAACTCATTACCAATGATGAGTTTTAATTATTAAAGTCTTCCATTTCTAACGGAAGACCTTTCTGTTTTCATACTGATTTTTATCATCATCATTATTATTATTAAGGTTTTCAGTTTCAATTGCAATTTTCCAACGGAGGACCTTTTTTCTTATTAAGTTCTTTGTTCTTTTTACAATTCTTATGACAGCAATTTCTCAAGTAATGCGTTGACCAATTTTCGTAATATTTTCAGGAATGATGGACATTTACTTGACTTCCAAAGGTGTTTCCAAATTTTGTTATGTCTTTTAGTGCGTAAGATATTTACTTTTTTGATTTTTAGAGGGTCAATTTGTTGCCCGATTGTTTTCGGAAAGTATTCAAGATATCAACTAGACATTTTCAGCGATTGTAGAATTGAGTTCGTAGATGTGTCGAATTGCATTTAAATGTCCTAGAGACAAACAACGCTGGAGCTAGGTAAAGCTCAAAAACGCAACAATGCTTTTTTGCATTTCAGTCCAGATTTTCGTCATTCTCATTTTATATAAAAAATAATTTTAAAAGATATAGAACGAAATTTGTAGATAATGGCTAGACTTATTCGATGCTTTCGAAAACTAAAGAGAAATGCTAAGCATTATTAAAGGAATTGTGTTTGTTTTAACGTTGTTTGCAATTGCTGTTTTCAGCAAATTGATCACTAAATGATTTCTTAACGTTGACGTTCTCTATCTCTGAAACTATAAAATAATTTGTAAAGCACCATAGATCAACAAATGTTCAGAATGTTATTCTAAACAATATGCGACCCCTTTAAAGAAATCCCTGGCCCTGAAAACTTAATATCCCAATAATCTCGAGATCAACATTTTGCCAAACGTTGTAGAAGAAAAATTGTAAATATTTGCTAAATTTAAGTTTTGTGGCCAGTCCCTAGTGAAAGGGACAAGAATGGTAAATTTTTCCCCCAAATATCTCAAAAATAAAAAGTATTGAAGCAAAGATTGTTACTCTTCACGTTCTGTAACTTCTGATGTCAGCAAAATGACTACTGGTTATGTAACACGTGACGTATATGGAAATAATGTATGGAACTTTGATGCTCTTTATCTCTGTCAAGAAACTATGTAAGTTATGCTAACCAATATGCAATCTTCAATTATTTATCTTGCGGCGCCTTGAAAGGAATTCTTGACCCAACCCTTAGAATTTTAATGAATATCCAAATTATTTCGAAACGCTGACATTTCGTTAAATCCTGTAGAACAAAAATTGTAGATTATTACAATAGATATTCGCTTATTTCATATTTTAAGGACTAGTCCCTTAAATAAAGGGACGAGAGGGGTCAAAAATATGGTCTAAATCTCTCAAAAACTAAAAAGAATTTATCATGGGAGGCGATTTGTAACAACACTTTTTCAATCCGTAATTTATCAACTTTGCATCATAAACTCCCCATAAAATTCATTTTTTAAATTGATAACGATATTAGCTCTAAGAAATCGAAGTGCAAAGGTACTCAGAATAGAAAATCATTACCTGATTATCATTCCCGATTCTCCGAATTTGTGTCGCTACAAGAGACCACAATTGAACTATTGTGAGCAAGCCAATAGACGATTTATTTCGAACTGGTTGATTTTTTTGGATGAGGAACCGGAGTTCTGTGTACAGTACTATCACTTTGAATCCATAATGAATGCAAATGCTAGTCACATCGACAATTTTAATTGGAGGACGAACAAGAAGATCTAGAAAGATCCTACTCATTCCAAACCGATTTCAAATGATACTGATTGGTTAATTTTGTCTGATCATGCTACTTTCAACACATACTGTTAGATCTATTCACCTTTAGTATATTTACGTATGTATTTAGACTAAAAAACGTTCTGATCAGAAGAGCTTCAGATGACAACGTTAATCATGTAAATAATAAATTATAAACATTCTACCTACTATCATTATTCGCTTGGTTTGAATAAAGCAGTCAGTATTTTGGAGGATATTCCCGTCTTCAAAGTAGGTCCGTAGCTGAAAATAGTTGGAACTGCGTCTGGTTGAAGATTTAATTTCTTATACCCACTATTATTTGCCTAAGTAGGGTGTATACGAGACTAGTTCACATCATCTCCCGTAAAATGAAAGTCGCGCAATTTCGAATTCTGTGTGGCTTTGAAGTGATCTTTAAATTCGCACCCAAATCTCTCAGAGCGTTGGATCTTTGAACACAAGTACGTTGAAATACCCTTCTGACTTCATGCATTACAGTTGAATGCATTTTGATAGCTAAAAGCGGCAATTGTTTGCTAGTATAAAAAAATAACTTTTGCGTCAAGTTGTTTTTTTTAAAATCATCAAGCAATGGGGATAAGTCATTATGCTACTTTGATACTTCAAATCACAGCAACATTTGACGATCTGTAGCGTCTGTTCTTTGCAAATTTTTCCGTATTACTTACGTTCATATATTAAGTAATTAAGTATGGTTCCACGTAAAAATCGGGCAAAATCAAATTTTCTTGATAAGTCCATGTTCACGAAATGATCCCAAATTTTGCATACTAAGTCACCGTAATATGTTTACCAAATGTACAAAGTATTTTTGATTTATTTCGCTTTGTTCCAAAAATATGGACAGATATTTATAAGCACCGAGAGATCCATGCTTAGTGTAAATCTATACAAAACACTACTTTTATTACCTTTGAAATCTGAAAAACAGCAAAGCGGATATGAAAATATGTCATTATATAACGTTAAACAAATGAAAAAGGCATACTTTGAAATAAATGCTTTTTTTTTTTTTTTTGGAAAGTTTTAATTTAACAATATAAAACCTCGCTGAATATTTTGATTTTCATACAATTTTGGTTGTCGTTCTTGAATTTCATTCGATTATCGCTAGGGGTGCTGCGTTGTCAAGAACGCCAAGTGCGCGAAATATAGGATAGGATAAGATTTATTTAAAGTCGGTATGTATATGTAAACAGTACAACACAAGCTCCAGGGAGCTTTTGATCGACATCACTAACAATAAACATACAAGCAAAATGACAAGACAATAGACAACACGAAGCGGATCCAAAAGTTGATGTAGCGTATAACAATATTTCGGCAGAGTGCGATTTACCTTCTAGCCTTATCTAAAGGAAATGAACCTAATTACCCTCGGGGAGTGTCAGAAAGACATTGACAATGCATCTTCCGTCACTGAAGATAGAGGGCATATAGACCGGGCCGTGTGTGGAGCAGCAGACAACAATGATTAAGCAACATACCGTATGTATGCAAGCCACTGAATCGGCACATTTCGGTAATTGTGAATGCAATTATTTACATATTAAGACAAAACTCGCCATATTTACAAATACTACACAGCATGAAAAAATCAAACAAGTTATAACGAATGTTTCTTGAGTCACCCCCCCCCCCTTTTTTTTTTAACTTGTGGCATAATCATTATGAATATCATTGTCTACTTCCTGTCCCAGAGAAAAAAAATGTAGATTTGGCATAACTGAGGATTTCACCACACAGGAGTGTAGGTATTGCATGCCATTTTTAGTAGAATGAATTGGTGTGGTATGCAACATTATATACAATATTCTACATCGTTCTGAAAACGCGGATAGCATAGTGGTGATGCACCCCGATTCTTACACAAAAGGTCAAGAGTTCAATCCACACTGTTGGTTTTGTTTTTTATTTAATTTTTTTTCAATATTACTCCATATACACAAACATTTTTGTTTTGTATTTTTTGTTTGTTTGTTGTTTGTTTTTGTTTGTAATTATTCCATATACACAGAATATTATTAGTTGTAGTGATAACTATATCCAGCTCTTGACAAATAATAATTTAAGATATATTTACATACACAGTCATATAAAAAATATATTTAAGGTTTATATATTTTAAAAGAATTCTGTTTTGCTATTTTGCTGTCAAACAATTAGTGTTAATCAATGTTAATTATCATCTCCATAATTGATAAGACTAAAACCAAGTCTGTTTCAGTTCAGTCATATTCTCTGCTTGGGCCCTTGAGTGTACATTTCCGTAATTAATATATTTTTGAATAAGTCATATTTAGCTAATGTATATTTCTCTTAAGTTTTCAAACCAGCATCATGAAGTGTCAAAACATCATTACACAAAAGATTGCATTGGAAACCTTTCTGGTAAATAATGTAGTACTACATGACCCCTTCTGATGAGGCCAAAGTCAAAATCCACCTTTATAGGAAAAACAATGATCACTCATATTTAAAAACCCCAACACAAAACCTGATACAATCGTTTCCTCAACTTGTATCTAAACCTACCTGTTACTGATTCAAAACATTTCTCGTTTTCAAAAGTTTCCTATGCTGTTTTAGTATTGTTATTCTCTCTTACTATCATTTAAATATTAATATGCAATATGAATACTAGGCTCTGAAGGGTGTACTGTATTTAGGTTTTATGACAAAAAAATGTACATTCTATCTCAAAAACTAAAGAAATATATATCAAGGGGAGAGAGATAAAATGATTTTCTTGTGTCCTTAAAAATGATGTCTATCTTATTCTGTTATAGGACTCTGAAGTGGCAAACTTGGAATACATCAAATTGAATTGACAATTTTCAAAACCCCAAGGACATACTGAAAGTGGTGACAGGTGGGAAATAGACCAGCTCAACACAAAACTTTTAAAACAAGTGAAAGTATGAGATGATATTACAAAAGGAAAGCAAAGGAGTCCACAAATTCATTGTTGAACATCAAGACAGTCTGAAAATTAATCTGAACACAATATTGAAAATTTATTAAGAAATAAATCATGACAAATAAACATGAAAGCATTCTTTCATGACGTATTTTCAGTTTACAACTGGAAGTCCCCATGTACTTAAATTTAAAAGGGAAACAACTTATGAAAAAAATAGATACTATTGGGTTGAACTGTGTAATGAAGTTGTATTCACTTGCAAAAATACATTTTTATTATAGAATAGATCAAATATTGGTCTAGTTTTTGCAGTTTTGGGCTCTTCAACCACACCTTTCTGGGTGGAAAAGTGGAAAAGGTACAAGCTTGGGTCTAATCCCTTGAAATTTTACTAACTCTGTCCCTGCTTCATAAATATGTTTGTTACGAATGTATTTGACCATTTGTTCCTTTATGCCTTGTTTGGTGTCTTTTAAAAAGTATAATTTTAAAATAAAATTTTCAAGTCTGTTTTCAAGTTATATCTCTAATTTTGTGTACATATATAGTTTATAGAGGATCTAAACATACAAGTTTCAACTGTTAAAACAAAATCTTACAGATTATAGAATGTAGTGATGGAATATTTAAGGATTCATTTTCAATTAACATTACATTAACTAGTATTTACATGATTATGTAAAACACAGTTATATTTTTGTTAAATCTGAATGCAACCTGTATTAAGACTACAACATTGTGTCATAAATGAGATGATTTCTGTTTTTTTAATACCATAATTCATTGAAAACAATCCCTCTTTCTACAGTATTTTCATAAAATTATCTAGGGTCATTTTATTGTCACTTTTACACCATTAACAACAAAAATACCTACAGTTTCTGTATTCAATGTCTTATTATTATTTTTTCTTAACAGCCATACAAACACAAGTGTAAAAAACATCACACTCAAGATTTTTGTTCCACTCTAACAAAGTATAATATATGAAAATCAAGTAGTATAAATTGATATTGAAGTTTGAGTCATCATATTTCTGAAATTGTTGGCCAAATTTTTAAAAATCGTAAATGTCCTGACATTATGTAATAAATGATTTCATATCAGAACAAAAGAGGAGTTCAAAGTGATTTATTAAACAAGACCTCTTTCAGTGATATATATAGAATAATATATGTGGCTAACACACTGTAAATTACATGAATAATAGTATGGGAACGACTTTACTTTACCGGTCCCCAAAATAAGGCGCTAAAGTATTCGGAAAATTGCGTTGTTATGCGCAGTGCGATATTGTACGGAGTTCGTCAGATTAAAAATGTAAACAAATACACGTTGCGATGCCATATAAATTGAAAGATCTTGAGGAAAATATGCGAGAATGTAGAACGGAACACGTTTAAGTGGTAATTAAAGTTTTTCACACATGATTCCTAAATTATGATTATTGTTATTACGTAAACTATTATCATTATGCTATTATCATTGTTTGTAGACGTTCAACGCCAAAGAAACTTTTCTTCTTCAATAATACTTAAAGGTCATAGACGACGATCTTCAAAAAAAGTTTGTTTGATACAAAAATATGTTCTTTTAAGTACAGTTCCAAATAAAAATCAGGCCAGGCAGAAGGTGATAAGTTGACCGTCAGGGATTGGGCTAATACTTATATATATATTAAAGTTGTTTATAAGAACTCATTTGTGAAATTATTTTTTCATATGACGCATCTTCACAGAGCTGTGTTACTAAAAATGTCTTGACCAAAAATTACTCATAAAAATGCTATATATTCTTAAAGATTTTTTCAAATGACATCAGACATTTTCAAAATGCTTATACAAAATGAAGAAAGTTACTATCTACCCATTTCTGTCGTCATAGTGAGTATCTATGATATGTTACCATGGTAACCGATGCTGTAGTTAACCAACAGATATTTTAATAGAAAAACATTCCAAATTCCAGACCATTTGTTTCAAAACAGCAAACACTTTAAAAGAAAGTTTCATGATTAAATAAATAAAGGACATGCTGTTGAATGATTTTCATCAAATATTTTTTTTGAAAGTTTTGATTGTGCTCAGAAAAATTTCAGTGAAAATTGTGAAAAATGGCGGGAAAATAATACATTTTCATGTTTTAAAGTTTTCTTTTACTTGCAAACTATTAAAAAAATCCACAGTTTTCTGTCATCTTCTGGTAAATATGATATTTATTTATATCTAACATTATGTTGTTTAGTGTTTACATCACACATGCATCTATGTAAATACAAGAAATTATAAAGAACAGAAATTTGGGTCGGGATCGAAGTCCGATTATTTAATTCAGATTTCCTCAGGTGTAAACATAAACAACTTTTAATAAGTATTAGGGCCTATGTTTTACTCTTAGTAGCGTAAGAGGGAGGCCCAAGTGTCTGCCCCTCTAAATCTACCACTGTTTTAGCAATAGTGAATGCGAGTTTGAAGACATACTTACATACTTGCCCCCCCCCCCCCCCCATTATTTGTGGAAAACGATATATGCCTAAACAATAATAACAATGATAATAAAGTTCATTAATGATATGCAAGTTATATATCCAGCATTACCAAGTCATGTTTATGGTCTACAAAATTTTGTGGTGAAAATATGCAATTTCCATACATTAAAAAAATAAAAAATAAAGCTAGCTTGCAGTTATTGAATTACAAATAAATTCTTGCATATATCCACACAAAAATTATGTGCTTATCATATTGTGCATTCAGTAATACAAGAGGTCCCTGGGTCACATCACTCATCTGAGTCACCTTCGCCAATATGTAAAGATTTTCCCTATATATTTGCATGTAAAACTTTGATCCCCTATTGTGGACCCACCCTACCGCTGGCAATCATGATTCTAACAAATTTGAATTTGCACTGTGTCAGGAAGCTTTCATTTAAATTTGAACTTTTCTAGCCCAGTGATTCTTGAGAAATTTTTGCATATTTGTTATTATCTCCCCTTTGAAGGGGGCATGGCCCTTTATTTGAACAGACTTGATTCCCTTCACTTAAGGATGACTTTGTTCCAAGTTTGATTGAAATTGGTTCGGTTGTTCTGGAGGAGATTTCTAACCGCTGACCTATCCAGGTCGACATCTAAGGTCTATATAGCACAAACCACAAATTCCTTCCACCTTAAATTGTCATCTTTCTTGAAGACACACAACCAAAATTCTTTTGCTCCTGGCAAGACTTTCACCTGCAAGTCCAACAAAAGTCAAACATACCAAGTATAACAGGAAAGGAGAAATATATGGCTGGACCAGGAATCGAACCCAAGATCACTGCATTAATTCAGTCTGATGTCCATAGTACAAACCACTATATTTTTTAATAAGTGTATTCCATCCTAATTTCACTATTGATCAGTTATTTCCCCGTGGTCCTTTTCTTTAATAAACTTGAATCACTGATTAAAAATACAAATTCCATGTGCACAAGTCTGCAAAAATTCAAGTCCACAGTCTCTGCATAAAGATGTCATGCCGCATAAAGTTTTCGCACTACCAATACTTACAATGTTTATTTACTGAAACATAAACTTTCTGCAAAGTTTCAAAATGCAGACACTATCTTTACATATGATTTACATGAATTCTTACATGTACCTGTGAATCAATTAATCTTTGATACTAACACAGAATAGCTCTTTTTAATATACTAGTTTATTCAGCGAGCATTCATCATAATGTTACTGAAGAAATAACAATAGAAACAACAAGGTTATCTACATGTCAAATGAAATCATGCACAAATAAAATACACCTAAGTATTATGATACATAATAAAGATGCTTGATCAAAATGAGTGATGAATATTACAATTCATATTTAATCTACAATTTATATGATTATCTTCGCCACATTCCATACAAGTAACAGCTTACTAAATCATCATAAATTTTATCTCTGAAATTGTGAGGACATATGTAGTGTGTCCTTTAAAAATATTAATGAAAATGACCTTTACACAAGTTACACATATACTAGAAATCCTGTCTCTTACTAAGTTGTAGAATGTGGACAGACAAAACAATTCCTACATATATGCAAGTGCTGTTATGTTTCACAGTTTCATCAAAAACTCTTCATTTTGCATTATATTCCACACCCACACACACACACACACACACACACACACACACATATATATATGTGTGTGTGTGTGTGTCTGTGTAAAAAAAACAAACAAACAAACAAACAAACCACTAGATACAGCAAATATGTCCGATAATAAAAGTCAAGAAACACAAAACTCAAATTAATTACATTCCACTGTACGTGCTTTCGGCTTTAATGCCTCTTCAGACAGTTATAAAAATAGTTTTATAACTGTCTGAAGAGGCATTGAAACCGAAAGCGCTTACAGTGGAATGTAACTAATTCTATTTTATTATATGTTTCTTTACTTTTATTATGGTATATATATATATATATATATATATATATATATATATATATATATAACTATAACATAAACGGTACAAATTTTGATGCACCAGATGCGCATTTCGACAAATAATGTCTCTTCAGCTCAAGTCAAAAATGTTGGAAATCCAAAATTAGAACAAACTTGGAAGAGCTTATAGAACCAAAAATACCAAATAGTGAAGCCAAATCCGGCAAAGGATCAGAGCTATATATATATATATATATATATATATATATATATATATATATATATCCCCTTGGGTATCTGGGTTAGAATAGGTCCTCAGTACCCCTTGCTTGTCATAAGAGACAACTAAATGTGGCGCCCTTCGGATGGTATTCAAATGAAATATGATACTTCTGGACAGAAACTTTCATGAATAATTTCCTTATGTGTGCAAATTACAAAATCCAACTGTAAGTTTAGTAACGAGTCCTTGGACCACGCTCACCTGAGCAGCAGTTTACAGCTGTAACAAAATGTATGTATCTTTCTCCTAATTAACTGAAAGAGCCATGTTTAAACCAATTTGTTGAAACAAATAGAAATTTGTTGGCTTCCTTTCCTGTGACCCCATACATTCGTAATGATCTTAAAGATCAAAAACTTCATTTAGCCTGTATAAAGAAGCTTTCTTGTAAATATTGGCATTTCTGGTGCAATAGCTTTGACAAGAAAAATATTAGAACGCTCACCCATTGATAGGTTTTTAAAAAAATATCTCCCCTTTAAAATGGACATGCCCCTCCACTTCAACAAAGTGCATTCATTTTATTCAAGGATACTTTCTACTATGTTTGCTTAAATTGGTCCAGTGGTTGTAAAGAAGAAGCTCACATGTGTATCTTGTTCCCTATGGTGTCTGGGTAGCATAGTGGTTAGCACATTCACGTCTTACCCCTGTGACCAGAGTTTGATCCACAGGATCGGATGTAGTTGTATGTGAGAGGGTATTGTAATCGCCCACTCAGACACGTGGGTTTCCTATGTATACTCCGATTTCCTTCCACATCAACAACCCCTTCACACTAAAATCTGATCCGATGAAAGCATTAATAAGAGTTGTAGAACTGTTCATTGTCGTAATATAAAGTTGAACCTGTAAAGTGTCAAAATTTAACTACACGAGGGTAATCTGATCATTTCTCTACATATACTGTATTATAAACTTTACAGTGTTTCAATACGTCGTAAGTCATAAAATCATTTTCATAGCAGGAAAATAATAACAAAAAGAACATTAACAAAAGGAATTTTTTCAAAATATTGGAAAGTTTTAAATATAGACCTCAACATTGATTGGAGTTGTCGCATTTTCGTGAAGTGATTTTCCTTCAACTGTTCAGTAATGAATACCGTATTCATTATGCTCACATAATCAGGGATTCTAGGTTTTACTTCTGTGATACTTTTAATTAAGGATGTACAGTACATCGTCATAATGGCTGACTTCCTTTTAATACATGAAAGAATAAACAGATATCAGCAATATGTGTATATTCCTTTTTAACTTTGACTATCTAGCTGGGTAGCTCAGTCAGTTCACAATTATCAAAAGCTGTCAGATCTGTAGATTGTGGGTTCAAGTCCTGCATGGGTTTTCATTTTTTTTTTTGGTCATATTATTTCTAAAACTGCATTTTTTGACTACATAAAGTAGATTTGAAAGTTCCCCATTTCAAAATATGATTGTACATATCCTCCACTTTTCATTTTATCCATATCTAATTTCTCTTGTGTGTTATTCCTCCTAAAATGGTCTTCTGACACCAAAACCTGTCCTTAACAAAGTCACTGTGGTCCTTGTCCATATCTTTCTTGTTGCTCACTAGAAGAATGGACCACATATACCAATTTACTAATTCAGAATGGACTTGTATCATGAGGAGTGTTCATCGACTGTTACACTGGGAAATTGTTTCCATTCTGAAGATCTCTGTTCTTTATCACATTGAAAGTCAGTCATGGAATGCATCTTTTGCTCATCTAGTTCTAAAAAACATGTTGAACGAATATTAAAACATTTTTATTTTGCATATGGTACATTAAATGTTTAAAACTGGATAGACACATCTAATTATATACTTTGATCAAGTCTGTCTTTACCTTGCATCAACAAGTACATGCACATGATTACTTATCAGTTAACAAATTTTATTACTGGTATTTCAAGAAGGTTATGTTTTCTGTACAGTTTGTATACATGTGTTTATATATGTGTGCTTATCTATGGACACAATTACTTTAAAAACTACACTGGATTTGGATTTCATTAAATATTCTTTATGTAGACTTTTTATCATAAAGTGCTGACAACATTTTTGTAAGTATGCATGAGAACATTTATTTCATATATGTCATGTTGTTACTTTAAAAAAGATGACTAAACTGTAAGAGTCTCTGCCAGAAAAAGATCATAGTTTCAACGTCCTTTTACCAAGTACTGTTTGTTTTTCAATCATAGGTGGAGAACAGACATCACCAGCTAGCAGGTTTATAAGTTAAGTGCCATAAATCCTATACAAAGCCCTTGATACTGTAGCTGTAAGGGTTCTTTATCATGCCAACATCTACCATATAGCATTAAACCTCTGGTTTTAAGGTCCTATTTGAAAGACAGTGACTTTCACTTCTACTGCAAATTGACTGGCAGAGAAACAATCGCTTATCTTTAATCACATCTTAAGTTTGATGCATCATACCGTGCCATGATTGCAAATAAAAAGTTAAAAATGGAATGAAAACTTTGGACGGATGACTGTATAGTTATAGACATCTGTCTGCTCAACAGACAATAGTTATGATGATATTAGGCCTGTATTACAATTAACCCATTTCTATTACTTCCAGACTCTGTTTTCATATACACGGATACAATGTAAACCATTTCAAACTGCACAAAAACTATATAGAGACTTTCCAATCACAAATGAACGTAAAACCCAAGATAAAATCTTTCACCACTTAATACGAATATGTTAAAACAGTACTTCTAACAAGATCATGCTTACCAGCATAGTTCACACCATGTTCCATCATCGTATACACTTCAGCTTGCTCGGAGTTCTGTCATCTCGTATTTCCATTGTATTAAATGAACATTCCTCAGCCTGAAAATCCTTAAAATCATATCGATTGGGAGGTCACACAAAACGTAGTACTAAGCATCCGCAGGCGCAGCTTCGTCCTTTCATCTTATGTCAACATCGGAAATATCTAAAATGATTCGGTCGGATATGGTTCTGTTTCCGAAAGGATTTTTTAAATCGATATTTCAAAAGGATATAAATTGAAGTTATATATCCTATTGTGATTATGAATGCAATTAAAAACTTCCCTGTTTTAAGAGAAAATGAGGATAGAATATGGATCCCCATCATTATTTGTCCGTGAAACGGGAAATGGACCACATGGGACATATACTTAAATATTAAGCGAAAATCGATGTAATGGCGGAGGATTGTTTTGAAAAGTTCCAGATTTTTTAAAATATTTTTTTTTGCTGTTTTTGACATTTTTCTTTCTAAAAGATCTCTTTGGATCGTCCATTCCATCAAAATATGACATGGTTCTATTTGATTCATGCTAAACTCTTTTTACAAACAGCATAACAAACAATTCTGCCTGCCTAAAACAACAACCAATCGGCGACCAGGAAAGGATCTGTTGGTGAAACACACTTTTATAAATATTCAATTTAATCTGCGTTAAAATCGTGTCACAAACATTTGAATTCTTTTTTAAAAAATATCATGAATGTGCTAATTTTTTTGTATCTTCTTCTATATATATTTTTTTTATAGTTGTCCCGCGAAAGTGCGCAAATATCCCAAAATTCAAAATGGCCGCCCCTTTGTTTACATTGTAAACTACCTGTCCTTTCTATATTGCAATACAAAAAAAAAAAAAGGTCTGACATTTACTAAAGGTCTGAAAATCTTGAAATAAACACGATATAACATACAATCACGCAGAATTTCTGCTGCATTCTATGGTTGTATATTGGTATAACATAAGGCGTCTCTCTTCTGTCGTTTTCTGTTGTAAATTCGTAATATTGGCATATGTTAATTAAAGGCACCTGTAAGCCTGGACATCCTGTATGCAAGGTACCCCACTGGATTGAAATATTTTGAACAACGAACTGATAAAATTCTTCGCAAAAATATCAATTTTACCATACAATTATCATGGTGTTTACATAATCAATGAAAAGGCTGTGCACGAAAATCTATCTATCTATCTATCTATCTATCTATCTATCTATCTATCTATATATATATATATATATATATATATATAGCCCTATGGGATCCGGGTTGTTAGAATAGATCCACAGTACCCCTGGCTTCTAGTAAGAGGCGACTAAATGGGGCGGTCTTTCGGATGAGACCGCAAAAAATGAGGTCCTGTGTCACAGCAGGTGTGACACGTGAAAGATCCCTCCCTGCTCAAAGGCCATAAGCACCGAGCATAGGCCTAAATATTACAGCCCTTCACCGGCAATGGTGACGTCTCCATAAGAGTGAAAGATTCTCGAGCGGGACGTTAAACAATATTTAATCAATTATATATATATATATATATATATATATATATATATATATATATATATATATAGATCACAGGGACTAAATGCTAAATTCAAAACCCCATTTAGTTCTTAAATAATACTAATGGAAGGAAATAAGATCAATTGTGGCTCCATTACTCATTGGTCCATAAATGAAGGAAATTCATGTACATATTGTACATCTCATCTTATTTGTGTGAATTATGACAAGAATCGATCCTAAAGGGCATAAGCAAGGCAAGACATGCTGCATGTTAGAGTATTTTCAATAATGAGTAATCCTAGCAACATGTCAGTTTGGTGAAAAATTCTCAAAGGATGTTTAAAACGTTCGATGGATATGTAGTAATCGATGAAAAGTCGTGTGATACATGATATTTTTTTTCAATCATTGGTGCTCAATCTTAATTCATTGACTAAAACCTTGAAATTTCAAAATGGCAACTAACCAGGATTCGACACTAACGCTAGTCCTGTAGCCCGAGGCTAGAAAATTTGTCCCAGACTATCTAACTATCATTCATAGGTAGTCCGGTGGACTGCTAAAACAATTAGAATCCTGTTCGATAAATGTATATATTTATGAGTTGATATTTTCATCATTGAAAATTCTCGGTTTTCTTAGTTGTGTAGAGTATATGCAATGATGCACCTTGTGGTAATGATAAGTACCAAATTAGGTTATAAGGCTTCGACTCAAATTTCTCTATGTACACATTTACAATATCTTTAGTTCTTTTTGTGTCCAACAAAGATTATTTTAAAAAAAAATAATAAAATTTACAAATAAAATTAAAATCGAATGGAATAGGTGGTACTATTCATAAATGGTTTGCAAGTTATTATAAAAATAATATTAATTAATTAGTGTATTAAATGTGTAGATCATGTGTTGGTGACAGAATCTTAACTTTCTGTCGACTGCTGATGAGCTCAACATCTTGCTAAAATGGATGATCACACCAAGTCAAAATCAAATTGCACTAAAATGAAAATGATCTCTATCATGTGTTCACATGGGAAAGCATCTTATCTTCTCTAGCCAAGGGTTTTCGGTCCACTCCTCTCCCTCACGAACATGTTTATAGGAAGCGGAGTGGACCGAAAACCCTTGCCTAGCGAAGATGAAGCATCTCGGTGTAATTATTTCTTATGAGCTTTGCTGGTTAGTTTATATCAAATCTATGTGAAACTATACAAATATTAGGACTTGAGAACTTCGTCAAGAATTTTGTGTCTTTGATTATTAAACAATATTTATACTATATTTATTCAGTTAAATGTAAGTGATCTGGAAGCAGACATTGTGTAAGCCCTCTCCCTAGAAATCGAACAAAATATATACGAAAATTTTTTTTGTTCTTAGGGGATACTGGTCATGTATCTCTGGTAAAATGAACCACTTCTTAATTTGGGGAATAAATTGTGCAAGGGGGGTTGGGCTTCCGCTGTTCCGCCACTGAAGTGTTAGCTACTTTAACTTTCACTATAGTTAGAATTTCATGTGAATACCGCTGTAACTGCAGATATCCATAGAATTGGTATATCTAATACGTAGATCAACATAATACGTCTAGCTAATTTGTGGCGGATCACGGAGATTAAGAAGTAAGCCTCAAATTGCGGTAACAATACTTTACTTTTGAAATGAAAAAGGGGGGGGGGGGTGGTGGTGGCATAAAAAACAAACAACAATAAAACACAGAGGTATAAACGTTGTAGAAATTTATCACGTACAATATCAGTGACTAGACAGTATCAGAGACTCAAGACCTAGGAATAGTCCGGCTAAGCGTAAGGGTCAGGATTCGATAGAACACTTTGACTGTTAATTGGAAATACACAAAGCCTTACCAGTACTTTACGTTCAATTGTCAAGTCTCTATGGTCGAAATGAGCCACTTCAAAATGTCAACGTTATCTATTTTAACATCCAATAAAATTAGAAGGATATAGTAAGGAAAAATGGAAGTTTGGAGCATATAGATCATTTTAACATTCCATAATTATTATTATACATTTCATTATGTGGCCATATTGGCCCTAACCAAGGGCCTGATCCTCTGACCCAGAAACCACAAATTTCATAATTTAGGGAAAAAAAATTCATGGGCATCATAGTTTTTACTCAATATATATATATATATATATATATATATATATATATATATATATGTGTGTGTGTTAGTAGAAAAGAAGATTTATAAAAAAGATTTAATACATTTTTACTATATCACCAGGCCCGAACCCCTGACCCAGTAGAAAATAATTTCACAATTTTGATAGAAGGCTTCATGGACATCATAACCATACATTTAGTTTTTTTCATATATCTGTGGAAATGGAGAGCAAAATGAAAATACAGTGTACAACCTATCTAAGCATATTCGGCCCTGCCCATGAGGCCTCAGGGGTGGTAGGGTAATAAATTCCATAATTTACATTCCTCTTATCCTATCACACCAAAAATGGTAATACATGTAATTGAACTTGTAGATTTCAAGAAGTTAAACATGCAAAATTGTTAACGGACGACGACGGATGAAATCCAACGGCAATAGATCACCTGAGTGACTCAGATGACTTAATAATTAGAGAGAAAAAACTTATAACTATAAGATCTTCCATTATGAAACGAAAGACCTTCAAAACCTCAGAATAACAGCGAGATATCCATTGCAAACGGAAGACCTTAATTAAAAAAAAAAAAACGATCTTACGTTGAACAACGGAAGACCTATATATATATATATATATATATATATATATATATATATATATATATATAAATATGAGAGAGAGAGAGAGAGAGAGAGAGAGAGAGAGAGAGAGAGAGAGAGAAAGAGAATTGAGATATTTCGTTCGAAAACGAAGACCTTGGTGGGTGAATGAAAAAAAAAACCTACAGAGTAATTTTCAACGATTATCCGTTGCAATCGGAAGATATTAATTGAAACCAATATTCATCACGTATAAAAATCGGAGAACTAGCTTATGGCTTTGTGTTTGAGTACTATTTGATAGGGCGATTTATTAATTGTAAGTACATAATGACTGACCAGTATGTTATATTCAATTGTTCCGTCTCTCTGATCAAAATGAGCCACTTACAGCAATTTTGTAGGGAGGGGAAAGAAGGGTAGGGGAGGCTCCTCCGCCACTAAAGATTTTATTAAAAAATAAACATAGTATAATTATTCCGATACACATGTTCAAAGTATTCAAAATGTAACATCTAATTTAACTTTCAATATAGTTAGAATGCCAAGTGAATGCCGCTATAACCGAAGATCATCCATAGAATCGGTATATCTAATGAGTAGTTTCGGGGTGAGATGTCAACATAGGCAATACTTTACTTTTGGAATGAAAAGAAGAAAACAAAAGAAACAGAAATAAAACACAAGGGAGATCGAGTGACAAAATAGCGGCGTAAGTGTTCAGCAAAGCGTAATGGTCAGGATTGTTAATTCGAAATACCCAAGGTTTGACTTGTGTTGTTATGTCTCTCTGGTCAAAATTTGACCAGTGGCTCCACTGGTCAAATTTGTACAGGGAGAAAGGGGAAATCTGTTCCTCCGCCACTGAAGTTTTTATTTCAAAAATACTTTTTCATCAGATGAACTTTGTAATGGGAATGAATATGAATATAGATATCTTTTGTACAAGGTTATTTTTCTTTTGATAATGATGCAGATTATCTAAGAACTGTATAGAAGCAATTTGAGTATGCTTTAATTTCTAACCAATTTTTCCTTTTAAAGATCCGGAAGAGATTCCGGAACTCTCGAGTTTCCGAAAAATGGTTTCCCGGAATTCCAGTTCCCGTTATCCTAGGTTCCCGGTAATCCAAGATCACCGGCGAGGCAGATCTTCGCGCCGCGGGGCCACCCGGATACATATTTGCAGAGCATATCACTTCATCAAATGTCTATCGTTTGCAAATGTCTTTTCATTGACAATATCAATTCGACATATTACGCGATACCCTACAGAACCGATTTTACTTAACGGTCCCGGGGCTGAATTCTACTCATCGATACATTCAATTTTATATGCCAAATGATAGCCTTAAGACAACATTTTTATTTTGCACCCCCGAGGCTAAACTCGAGACTTTCAATTTGATAGGTCACAAGATAGTCTTAAGGCAACTTTGTTTTTATTTTTGCACGTAATGACCCCGGATCACCCCGGGCTGAACTCTACTCATCGAGACCTTCAATTTGATATGTCACATGATAGTCTCATGACAACTTTTTATTTCGCACTTAATGACTCCGAAATACCCCTGGGATGAACTCTGCTCGTCGAGACCTTTATTTCAACCTATCACACGATAGCCGTAGGACAACTTTGAATTTGTGTGTGTGTTTTAAATACACATGTCGTAAATCAACCATTTAACACCCGATCTTTGGTAAGTAAACACGTCTTTAAATACAATGTATCATTAAATCTACGTCATAATCACTCATCGTATGGCGATTATGCTACAGGCGATACTCTATACGATGTTTTTGTTCAATTCATTACGAATAAACCACGTCTTATAAGCAGGGATTACCGTTGCGTAAATATGGTCTGACACCTTGCTCATACAGTAGACCATAGGACATGTAGATGTCCTTTTCAGGTCACGAAAAGGTCATTCATATTCTTGTTTTCGGTCACGGTGATGTCTCCTCCAGGTCATAAAGAGGTCGTCTATGACCTTACACCACTGTTCCCACCCCTCGTCTTACAATAGAAAGAGATTTTCCGGATAATCCTCCCATTGTTCTCTCAAACAATACCCCATTATATTCAGCCACTACTATTCAGTTATCATTCAGTTACCATTCAGTCACCTTTAAGTACACTGAAAGGGAATATTTCGTCCTGTAGAAGTTCTGTAAAGTCAGTTTCCTCTGTAGCCAATGTTAAGATACTTCTTAATACAGAAAATGAAATTAGTGTAGAAACTAGTGAGAAAGACTTCAGTCAGAATGTCAGTTTAAAGAACTCCGAAATTCCTGTCAATCTTTATGCCAAACACTTGGACATTTGAATATTCACCAGAACGGCCAAGTTCAAAGTCTCATGGATGTTTAAATAAAAAATGCTGCTTGAAATGATGTTATAATGGGTAATCTGTCGTCATGAGCAGCTTAAGGTTGCTGTTGATGCTAGTGATGTTGGAATGGGTGCTGCTTTTTTTTCATAACATAATGCCAACGTAGATACAGTTGTTTCCTATTTTCAAAGAAACTTACAAAAATGTCACCAATATTATTGAAGGGTTGAAAAAGTGTGTCTGGCTTTGCTGTTAGCTTTACAACATTTTGTTACAATGTTACTGTGCATCAAATTCTTGTTTTACGCATCACAACCCTCTTACGTTTTTTTTTGTTTTTTTGGTTTTTTTTTTGTGCATAGAATGTCAAACAAGACTCACAAGATGGATATTGGTTAAACACAACAAAGGCAAATATAATGTAATTGCAGATGTTTTATCAAAAGCGTCATGAGCGTACTCTGTTTTTGTTGCTTTTATGGATGTTTATATGTATTTACGGTTTTCAGTTGGAGAGAATTTTAAATTTTCATTGTTATGCAATTTTTTTAAGGGAGTTAGATGTTTCTAACCCCGCTACGGACATTATTATTGTAAATCTATTGTAAGTTAGTATTTTGTCGTTATATTTTTCTTCCAATAATTGTGAATAAATTTTGTTAATTTTTAAATTATCATTGTTATAGAATTCTGCGACGTTATTTGGGGATATTCTGACCCATAACATTAGATAACCTTAAATCTTTTATGAAATAAGGAAATCAGAATGGTATCGACAGCATAGGTACATAACTACATAAACTTAGATTACAGGATAATTTGTTGTGCTGAAGCACAAAGATACCACTTTTTAAGGGAGGGGGTGTTTGGGGAACATCCGTAACGATCCCTGTTACATTTAGAACTAGTTATTATTATTCCCTTTTATGTAGCCACCCTTTCTCAAAGATCGTTAGTGAATTTTCTTGAAAATTTCAGGAATAATTGAAAATAATATCTGGGTTTTTTTTTCCAAAGTTCAGAAATATGGTCGATTTATTGATTTTCGAGAGTTTGTCCGCGCAAGATCTCTGAAACGATGAAAGATTAAGACTCCAAATTCCAAGAGTAATAGATCAGCGGAATGTAGTTAAACGTTTCAGATGTCACTTCCGATCTCATCGGTAATGAACAAAGAAACGTCAGATATTTAATTTTATTCTTTTCAAACAAAACTTATATGTTACAATTAGGTCTCTTTTGGAGTTTCCAAAAATGTTAAACTTGCAGGAACTCCGGTTTTAGATAAAAACGTACTAATCCCCTATAAATCTCGCTAATAAAGTAAGTATTTTAGATATATCATTGACACTAATTATCTCTAGAGCACGTTAAATATTTCTTTAAAATAAGTTTTGAAACCAGCAACTAATAAATTGTCGAACTTATCAACGATACCTCATGGGTTACGGACTCGGTTCGCTATAATTCAACAATTTTTATTCCTGTTCATGATAGAAGTAACCCCTTCCGCTATACATTATATTGCAAGAGGAAAGTGAGTAGAGGCGTGCCTTTTGATCGAGTCAACAAAAATGATAAATCATCTCAATTTTGAGATACCCAATTCATTTTGGTTCAATATTGGAATAATCAAATGTTATGATATTCACCTCAAAGGCTTGCGCAGGTGAATACAACATTCTGTTTTCCCGAGGTTGTTGGATATCAGAAAATCGATCATGTGATACAAAGGTACACAGTAATACAGTAATGATATACACCCATAGTACTTCATGTAAAATATATAAAAAATGAATAGAGATAGGGTTTTGAAAATACATCAGATATAAACTAGTCTAAAAAAGGACTACTAGTGATGTTGAAATATTAAGAGACAATAGATAATAGTTATTATTCTCCTTTCTCTTTGTATAAATTCTGTATAACCATCTGCGGACAGAAGGAGAATGCTGACGGTTTTCAACATATTACATGTAGACTATAACACAACTGAGCCTCACAAAAAGATTATCCATGTAGTTATCGTTAACAATCAAAGTTGCAGTCAATGAAAAGTGACAACCTCACACGTCATTCCGTCATAAAAAGTGTTAAAAGTCAAATAATCCTATGTTCAAATTTGGATATACTTGGATCAATATCTGTAATCAGCCCGATCAGAGGAATGACATTGATTGAATGATTGAGAGAGAGATTTAGAGAGATTTCTGTCAAACTGTCTGGCCATATCTTAAAATTTATGTACTGAAATGTTGGTAGTTGCTTTTTGATCTGAAATTGGTAGACTTTTGAAATAGCACGAATGTGACCTACATTTCATGAACGTATCTCACTGCTCCGTTTCATACTAATTGTATTTTGTATAACAGTGCTCAAATATTACCTTTCCAACCATTGTGGACGTACATGGATACCCTTACAATATAATGACTTATCACTTCAAAATGATATCAACTGGAATCATTACATCTGTAAATCAATGTTGGTATTTTTCAAAACTCATTGATAGTCAGCAGCGTGGATTGTGCACACGAGAACCTGAGAGAATATTGATATGGTGTAGTTAAGATACAAATATGTAGGTTTGAATTTGATCATTGTATTAGTTAAGAAAAATATATTTTAAAAAGAGCTTTACTGTATTAAATGATATTTTATTATACTTAACAATTGTAATATTATAGAAATAATAATATATAGTAATGAATCTTTTGAGAGAATAAAGATGTTCAAAGTGGAAATGTTTATTTCAGAAGGATATTACAGAGTTCTAATTCATGAAGCAGTGCAACTATTTTATTCCATTCAAGCTCTCGTCTGTAAATATGTATATACATGTATTGAATGTGTGCATGTACATGTATGTATAGCTGATGCTGTATTTGAAAATTTAAAAAAAATTAAAAATCTTCAATATTGTCATTAAACAATAATATCTAAGGACATATGTATCGTTTCTCAATAAGATAGATAGATAAACATACATACATACATACATACATACATACATTTAAAACCCATCTCTCGATTTACCTGTGTTCATTGTTTGCGCGTTGTCAGCGTGAGGTTGCAAGACGTTTTAATGTCCATTCTCGTACAGTTAGCTGGTTGTTGTCATGATTCCATTAGACAGGATCTCTAAATGATCGCCCAAGACCTGGTCAACCGTTTGTGACAACGCTACGACAACAAACATTCATACGTCAACGTCATCTGCGAAATAGGTTTATGGCCCTGAGACCACGGCGAGAGAAATTATTGGACGTCATGGAAGGCCTATTCATCATAGAGCCGTTTCCAGAATTTTGAAGAGCCATGGGATCCGCTGCAGAAGACCTTATAAAGGGCTACAGCTTAAACGACGGTACAGATTGCAATGGGCAAGGTAGCATTTACTCAACGTCAAAATTGATCACATGTTGTGTTCTCAAATGAGTTCAGATTTAACGTTAGCAACGCAGACGGCAGATGTCGAGTTTACCGTTGTTTACATGAACGTTTTGCAGGCAATTATGTCCTTGATCGCGACAGGTTGGAGATAGAGGCGTCATGGTCTGGGGTGCGATTAACCACAATTTACGGTCACAAATGTTCTTTTTAAATGGAACCCTCACTGCTAAGTGATAAGTGGACAAAATTCTGCAGCCTGTTTTAGCACCATTGATGCAGCAGCATTTGCAAGGAAATTGGTTAATTTTCCAACAGGACATTGCGCGCGCACATACGGCAAGATTGACACAAAATGTTTTTAAATGCACACCATTGACGTCCTTGATTGGCCCGTTATGTCCCTAGACACTTGGATCCAATCGAGCATTTGTGGGACGAGCTGGGGAGACGTGTGCGCAGCTGCCAGCCTCAGCATCAGAATCGGCAAGAATTAGGAGCCTTGTTGGGGGAATGGCAGAATATTCCTCAGAGGACCATCCGAAATGTTTGTCAATCAATGTCACGTCGCCTTTGCGCCGTCATCAATGCTAATGGAGGTCATACTCGGTACTAGTGAACAAAACCACATTTTGGACGCACCCCTCATTGCATTTCAACTGTAGCCTCTTTGTGAATAAAATGATGTTCAAAATCAAAAAATACTGTTCAATTAACATGGTTCATAATATACCACTATGAATTTCTTTATTGGAAAGATGAAGAAATTCATAATATATAAAATTATCAAGTGTTGCGTTTAAAGTCTTCCCCCCCCTCTCTCTCCGTATATATATATATATATATATATATATATATATATATATGAGCTCTCAGACACAATCCTCGATAGAGGCCCGAGTCCCCACAGGGAAATGCCATCAATTAGTGTGGAAGTCTACAAGATCCTGACACAACTAAATAGTCAAAATGTTAAAGACCAGATGGGATATCCTGTCGTGTACTGAAGGAGATGGCTACCGTACTCGTGCCAATGCTACAACTGCCAAGCCTCACTAGATTAAGGGCACTTGCCAAAGGAATGGAAGACAGCAAATGTAGTCCTGATCTCTAAAAAAGGTGAGAAGAACAGAACAGAAAATCGTCGCCTAGTGGGCCTCACTTCAGTCACATGTAAGATGCTGGAGCACATCATCTGTAGTGGCAACATTTTGATCATATAAAATCCTTAATGATCCTTAACATGGCTTCAGGAAACAACGATCATGTGAAAGCCAGTTGATCCTTACCATCCAAGACCTCGCCAAACTATCAACAGCAAATATCAGACTAACCTTATTCTCTTGGACATCTAAAAGGCCATTGGTAATGTGCCCCACAAGTGACTCCCCTACAAGATCCATTCCTATGGTATCAGGAACAACCTGCATACATAGGTTGGAAACTTCCTTGGTAGCCGTACACAGCAAGTCCTACTGGAAGGTGTGAAGTCCAACTCCAAACCTGTTCAGTCTGGTGTGCCCAAGGGAAGTATCCTAGGACCGTTGCTCTTCTTGATATTCATCAATGAGGTGCTGTTGGGAGGTTCAACGATTCGCCTGTTTGCAGATGATTGTACACTCTAGGAACGTAAAATATACAGAGGATATCGAACATATCCATGAGGATCTGCGCAGTCTTCAAACCTGGGAAAGAGAATGGAATTCCATCCAAAAAATGTCAAGTCCTGAATATAACAACCAAGAGAAACATCATACGTCATCCCTATATAATTCATGGATGCACCCTTGAAGTCGTGGTTTCAGTCAAGTATCTTGGGGTCCATATCCATAAAAACATTAAGTGAACTCATCATATCGACCAGATAGTAAAGACGGCTAACAACACCCTTGCCTTCCTCCGCAGAAACTACATCATTGCCCTCGGAGCAACAAGAGTCAGTGCTACCTGACGCTTATAGTAGAATATGCCAGTGCTATCTAGGACCCCCATACTTGTTTGTTCTTATTCCGGATTTCAAACATTTTTGACTTGAGCATCATTGAGGAGACATTATTTGTCAAAATGCATCAAAATTTGTACCGTTTATGTGTTTTATATACTAAAGATAACAGTAACAACATAGAGATGATTCAGCGCAGAGCTACCCGAATATCCACTCAGATTACAAGACAACCAGCAGCATAACATCAATTATTCTACAACTAGGCTGGCTATCAGCGCAGAGCTCAAGCCAAGGCCATCATGATGTACCGAGTGGTGAATCATCTTCATACCAGCCGACAGTATCCTTGCACCCACCATCTCACAAAGATGCAACAACACTAGCTTCCTGGTACCCTATACAAGAACGACTGTTTATCAGAAATCCTTCTTCCCGGACACTATCCGCATCTGGAACACACTTCCAACTGAAGCAAGTCAGTGCTCCATTCTTCAACCTCCGGATGCAAGCCATCAAAACCAGAACATAGATACTAGCATATTTTTAACTGTAATGTAAATAGTCTCTCTTAACTCACCTGTAAATGTACTAATCAGATAAGTAGGGGATACGAAACCATCTTGTATAGTTCCTTAACGAGGAAGCATTTCCAGAGAAATTCATCACCCAAACACATCAATCACACTCTCACGATCTGCACGGCATGCTACTGATGATCAAGGGTGCTGTGCCACAAATTTGCATACCTCTGAATTGGAAGGTTAGAGCCACTCTAAAAGAAAGTTTTGAAGAGAAAGCATCAGATTATCAGTTGTTGAAGTCGTTAATTAAACAGAAACCATGCGCCGTATAACACAGGATTAAGAGATTACGCGCCCTTGGCATGCTACAGGTTGGCACAAGACAGGTCGCTGTAGCAAGGGCAATGAATGTTTCCCAGTCTGTTATCAGTAAATTATGGTCCAGACATCGTGCCACAGGGTCTGCTCAGGATAGACCACGATCCGGTCGACCAAGGGTAATAACTCAGGCTCAGGACAGATTCATCCGCACTATTGCCTTGAGAAATCGTCTGGTAACAGCAAATCAGATACGGTCTCAACTTCAAAGGGATACTGGCTTTATGGTAGTGAGTGGTCAGACCATCAGGAATCGACTGCACAGATTTCACTTACATGCCCGACGTCCTCGTGCCATTCCCTGTTTGTGAGATCGTCATATTAGGCCCAGACTCCAAAGGTGTCGTCACCATCAACGCTGGGATTATCGTCGATGGAACCATGAATGTTCTCAGATGAGTTAAGGTTCACTGTAGACTTCCTGGACAGACGCAGGAAGGCTTGGCGCCAACGTAACGAACGTTTCCATGACGTTAACGTCATTAGACATGATCGGTATAGGGGTGGATCTGTAATGGTGTGGGGAGGCATCACTGTTGCCGGCAGAACAGACTTGCATGTTGTTGCTGGACGTGTCACTGGGCAGTGATACCGGAATAAAATCTTGGCACCCCATGTTGTACCGTTTACACATCGTTATGGCCGCCGTTTCATTCTTCAAGATGATAATGCTAGATGTCATAGGGGCAGGATCGCTACAGATTATCTCCAACAGCGGAATATCACCATTTTAACATGGCCCGCATTCAGTCCGGACCTTTCTCTCATCGAGCATGTCTAGGCCATGCTTGGACAGCGGCTACGCTAATGTCAACAACCTCATGTCAATGTCCAAGAACTTGCTGCAGCATTGCAACAGGAAAGGAATAACCTTCCCCAAAATGACCTGGGACGTCTCGTTAGGAGTATGCCACGCCGAATCCGAGCTTGTCTGGTCAACCGATAGGGTTTTACCCGCTACTGACTCAATGGTGGTGTCGACCCTTATTCTGGAAAATCTGTCCTTTTCTGACTGTACACAGGGTTTCGAATAAATTGACAAATGTTTCCGTTTTTCTGTCATTTGTTTCCTTCCTGACCTCATGATCTGCATTTCATTTTCCTAGTAAATCCAATACCCCCTACTTTTTTTTAATAGTGTAAGTTTTGCCTGCACTCTACGCGCTGGTATGAAAATACACTAATAGTGTCCATTACCCTATCCGAAAGAAGAAGAAATCTAGGGGTACATTACCATGTCTGTTTCAGAGTTAGCATAATTTTATAGTACATGTACTTAGTTGTTACAAGTAAACATGTAAAGTCAGCTCTAATGTATTAAGGTTAGTTGTATAAATGGATATAACGGTAGCAAAGCAAGAAAGAACAATCTTTGGAACAATCGGGTATAGTACCCTGTACCCCTGCATTACTAGTTAGGTGATCTAACCACTGAGCTACCATGGCCAGTATACAATGTACGGTAATATAACTGCAATATAAAATCTAATTTAAAACTATCTTCGAAATCATACAAAAATTCTTCATATCGAGATGAAAGAAAATTAGAGAAAATGTCAAAAACGTCGCGTGTGTCCTTAAATCCAGTAAACCACATTTTTCAATGGAGTCCAGTTTAAACTTTCAACAATTCGAAACATGTTAAGAACTAATTCAAATTGTAATCCTTGTACCTTCAACAATATAGACCGCTGTGAAAATAAGAATTCGGGGGATATCCTAAACTTAAAGCAAACATTTATAATACCAGTAGTTTTACGATATCTTCTGTAAGATGATACGAAGAAAATAGATACCGGTAACTGAAGACATCTTGATGTCATCGAGCACACAAAAAAACATCCTATTTTTGACACCAGATATGTTGGCTCGTAATTCCAAAATTTGAAGTCTCGTCATGCCTTTGACAACAAAATTGTTCAGCCGATAGTATAATGCGGATCATGAAATGCGATGTTTTATACAGTGAAAAGAACAAGATTTACTCACTGGAATAGGATACCTATTATAATTAAATCCGAAGTCTGTTATTTTTACAACAATATGACCCAGGACAGGGTGTGCCATACTCGTAGATAGAGAGCACTACTGAGGAAGAAACTTAATTACATCAGTGGGGTTACATACAAATCATTAACAAACACGACTTTCTTTTGATGTTAATATCTCGTCAAAATTATCGTGTCATCACGGAATTGAATATCTTATGTGCTAGATTCAATTAAAGTGATGCTCGAGCATCATAGACTAGTACATGCTGCATAATGTACCAAATTGATTTTGCAACTTTCTTCCCGTTTCATCTAATGCAGGCAACTAATATCTAATTTGAAAACATACGTGTATGATTACGATAAAATATGTGTGGATTTTTTTTCAGTTAAAAAAAAAATGATATGCATGGAGATTGAGTGAAAGATTCCAAAGCAGCAAACGGCAAGAATATATCGGTATACAAGTATTTAACTACTACTATTTCTTAAATGCATTGATTCTAACTTATTGTCCATTTCTGAAGTATATGAGCTAAAACAACGTATCAAGTAAACGATCAAAAGTAGATAAATAAAAGATGAAAAGATGTTACCAACCGTTGCGAAAATATTTATCACGACTGTTATACCGATGATAAACGGAACAGAACCTGCCATATCTGCTCTTCCAGAGTCTAAGAAGGAGAAGGTCGCAAAGTCCAACAGGAAAGTAATGTAAACTTCACAAACGAACGCTTGTACATCAGTGACGTTTGGGCCGGGCAAAATTACACCGAAGCTTCCATGCTGCATTTCTACAGGCGATACTAAGCTCATGATGCCCATTCCGGCAATAGCACCAAGTACTTGGAAGCACACATAAAACACGAATCTTGACAAAGTGATGCCATTTGTCATAAGGAAACCCACACTAATGGCGGGATTTACATGACCACCACTGACAGTGCTCAAAGTCGTTATCATGACAGCGATGAAGAATCCTGCTTCCAAGGCAACATGAACACTGCTTGGTTTTGTTCCCAGAGTTTCGTGGTACAGTCCAGCTCCCACTGCAAACATTACCAAGAACATTACTCCAAGAAATTCAGCAAATGATGCTCGTAACAGGTCCACTGACCTCAAATCGTCCAGTTCTCTTTGCAGAAAACTTTTCGTTTCCTGAACTGCTATTGTTTCTTTTATTTCGTTTGACATTTTCCTAAGGTATGTAGAAATTCTTTTTTCTTTAAAGGTGACAATTGTCTACAGTTTTATTTTCAAGAACCTTTACTAGCAAACACTCATGATCACATAAAATGAATGAACTCCAGAAAGATTTTCTGAACGTCAAGGTCTTGTCATATATATGCGATATAGGAATAGTCACCCCTGATAAGATTTTGACAGATAATTTATTGCCCAGTGTTGGTGAATGGGTATTTATATCCAGCGTCTACGGATACAAGTAATCATGATATGAATATACCCCAGGTATCCATTTTCAGCTTAAGATGGTTGCATGACGCATCGGAAACCAACTGTTGGGTGATTATGGTAAGCTCCACTTGATGATAAACAGATTCATTGTACTCTTCTTCGTTATCAGCAGACAACAGTTAGCGACCTAATGAGGAAATTATTGTTACATCAAAATGTAGAGAACTTCTTTGACCATTATAGATTCAGAATATGAATAAGAAACTATGATAATACTTTTAATAAATAGTCATGTATGAAATACAAGCAGATCTTTACAATGTTTACTAATTGAATAAATTCTAAATATACTTAAATTAACAATAGTTATCTGAATTTCATTGAGCGATTTAAAGCATTGTTATACAAATTTCCTTACAATGTCAAAGTTGAACTTACTTTTAAATAACAGGCTTCTGTGACCTCAGCCAGTTCGTCGCAGATTTTCAAAAACCCTGAACTGCGAATATGGCGGGTTGTTTATGCTCCGAATTAGATAAGTCCAGTTTAAGAAAGTAAACATTTAGATATAGTTTGCGCAAACTCACGCCGACAATGCATTAATCAACAAGTATTACAAATGTAGGGTACCCGAAACGACCTATATATCGTTCTTTCAAAATAAGAGGCATACTATAAAACCTGGCCTGGCCTTGATTTTGTCCTCTAATTTGACTCCAACCCAAAAATGGCCTGGCCTCGAAAGTTGGTTTGGCCTTAACTTTGTCTCTAAAAATGTTTAGCCTAAAATAATTTCTTTTCATCTGAATTCATTGATTGATTTCATTGATTTATATTTAGTTTTTCAAAGTTATAACAGATTAATTGATTGATTATATATTGTTTAACGTCCCGCTCGAGAATCTTTCACTCATATAGGGGCGTCACCATTGCCATTGAAGGGCTTCAAATTTAGCCTATGCTCTCGGCGCTTACGGCCTTTGAGCAGGGAGGGATCTTTATCGTGCCACACTTGCTGTGACACGGGACCTCGGTTTTTGCGGTCTCATCCGAAGGACCGCCCCATTTACGACAAGCAAGGTATACTGATGATCTATTCTAACAACCCGGATTCTGTTGTTTTGTAAGTGTGCACTTTGAAATAATCATGAACTACAACCAATCTGAGTGATTTTATTGAATATCTATTAATCTTTTTGATTTTCTTTTCCTTTTCTAACTTAAATTATATATACTGTTCAAAACAAAATCAAACACAATATTTACACTGCTTTTGTGTTAATTTTCAGAAACATTATTTCATTCAAACTTTGAAAAAGTTGTCATGTCTTTTGATTTGAGCCACAAAACACATTCTGAACATCAGTGAGGTTCTCAGGGTGCCATCAAAGTCAGTATGGGGTGTGCCCTCCTCTTGTTGCAATGGTGGCCCGACATCTGCGAGGCATGGAAGCAATTATGTGTCTGATTCTCTGTTGTGGTATGGCCGCCCACTCTGCCTGCAACGCCATAAACAGCTCATTGGGTGTCGCTGGGGCGTTGACTCTTGATTTCGGGCGTCTGTCCAGCTCGTCTCAAATGTGCTCAATAGGGTTCAAATCTGGGGAACAAGAGGACCAGAGCAGGGTATTGAAGTTGTCAGTCGTGCTATATGGGGCCTGGCCTTGTCCTGCTGGAATACAGCCCTGGGATTGACCATCAGGGGCAGGACGTGTGGCTACACAATGTCCTGAACGTACCGCTGAGCTGTCATCTTGCACTCCACCAGCATGGGGAGGTGCCTCGTCTACACAGTTCTGCTGGTAGCGTTCTTAACTCTTCGGAATACTCTCCTCCGCCTGTCATGGCGCTGAAGGAGGAAACTGGACTCATCGGAAAACCAAATGGTTCCTCAGTGCCCAATGTCGGTGCTGAGTGGCCCATTGCAGTCTGGCTTGGTGATGGCGCCTGGTCAGTACGTTGCCACTGTAGGCCCTCAACCCAGCAGCAGACAGCCTGTTCCGGACGGTCTGGTCTGATATCCTTGCCAAGATGTCTAAGCCGTGAATCGATCCTGGGCTTGCGCAGTGACGCGGGGTCGTCTTGTCCTAGGGGCATCCGCTGAGGACCCTGTCCTCTGGAAGCGGTTCCAAGGGGGGCTAATGATACTCTGGGAGACATTCAAAACACGAGCAACATTAGTTTGGATTTGGCCTGCCAAGGGCGTTTTCTCGCTGCGCTGGGCTTAGATGTGGACTGCTGCTTTCATGTCGTGTACTCTTTCCGCTCGCGGAAATCACCCCGTATCAATAGTGAACAAAGGCCACAGTGAGTACGTGTTATCAAAAGAGATCCACGTGATTTTCTTCAATGACAAAGCACAGTCCAATTTTTGAAAGCTCCAACTTGGGCCACAAAACGCACGTGCCTTTGGTGACTGCATAGTTTAAGGTTAGAATGGCAAGTCCAATTCAAGGCTAACATTATGGATAGTTTGTGTGGTGCTCTCGTCTAAGTATTCGTCTAAAACCTGTACATCATCAATTTTGCGTTTCTTTTTTTTTTTGAACAGTGGTATGTACAACGTTATATACAGTAGTGGAGTGCTTTTATATATATCACGGTTAGAATTTCGTGCGTGATGACATTATCAAACTTTCGACCAATGAACACTAAAATGATCAGAAGTGATGACATTACGATCCGAATTTAGCGCCAAATGACTCTTAAAACATTTGACCTATAAAAGCAAAAATGACTGGAAGTGTTGAAAGCATGCTTTGCATTTTTCGCGACATCAATAAACGTTCATTCAATGAACACATAAAAGACCGAACGTGACCAAGAGTTGGCGTGTAATGACATCATCAGACGTTCGACCAATGAGCACAGATTAGACCTGAAGTGAAGAAATAACGATTTGAATTTCTTGCTATATGATGACATCAAACAATCATAATGAGATGGTGACTAATTGTGTATCTAGAGCTTACACGTGAAAAATGTCAGAAATCATCGAAAATCAAATTTTATTCAATTTTGCGGATTTCTTTTAGTGAGAATCATTGAATGTACTATGATTGAATACTATTCCTTGTTTAATTAACGATCAATTAAATACAAAAGTGCAATTCAACAATGTTTATTTGAGACATTCCAATTAGTCATAGATTCTATGAAATATTACAATTTTGTTGACAAGCAATTCAGAACGAGATCCGAAATATAACAAACCTAGACCTTTTACAAATCTTTTACGCTTGAGTGGTACATCAATTATTTATCATTAAGTGTACATTTCTCAACATGCACGGTCTACCTAACAGATCGAGAATTTTAAATCGGTCATCTGCGTAACGTCACAGTTTTTAAACCGGGGAAATTCTTTTTGTTATCGATACAATAGCTAATCCCTCAAAAGAGGCGGTCGATTAGAATGACTGATCCTTATCCTCCCTGACAAAAGAAATGATGACAGAAGATGACAAAGAATAAAAGTGCAATCAGAACATGTTACACGAAAGGTGAATGATTAATTGGAAAGATGATTATATTTGTTGAACCCCATGAGGATCCGGGTTGTTAAAATAGATCCTTCAGCACCCCTAGCTTGTCGTAAGAGGCGACTAAATGGGGCGGTCCTTCGGATGAGACCCAAAAACCGAGGCCCCGTGTCACAACAGGTGTGGCACGTTAAAGATCCCTCCCTGCTCAAAGGCCATAAGCGCCGAGCAGAGGCCTAAATTTTGCAGCCCTTCACCGGCAATGGTGACGTCTCCATATGAGTGAAAATTCTCGAGCGGGACGTAAAACAATATATAATCAATCAATCATTATATTTGTTGACTATGACAGCCAATGAAATAAGTTCTTTTATATGCTTGTACGGAAACAAGTGTACTTTTCGTAATTTAGGGTATAGCAAAATACAGGGGGTACATAAAAGGAGGTAAAATAATTGATTAATATATTAAATGATAATAAAAATGACCAATAAACTCGGTTGCTATTTTATTCTTTGGAATTTAATCTCTTTGTGAGGGAAGAATTTATTGCAAATCTCTTTCACACTTGAACGTGTAAACATATTCCACCTGACGCTGAGCACAGTATTTAAATAATGAGTTTAAATGCCCTCAGAGCTATAAATATCCTAAAATGTAGCAACCTTATTTCATGAAAATCCAAATAATTTATTATATATATAATCAATACAACCGTTTTCTGAAAAGTTCAATAGAGAACTATATTGAAAGAGATTATACACATCTTCTTTTAAGCTAAATAAAACAGAACTCTATTCTGTCAACTTTAAAATAACAATATGGTTTCTGATTTGAAATAATAAACATACTATGAAGCAAATTGAAAGTTAAGTGTGTACGAGGAATGCAGTTCATTGCCAATACAATGAGAAACAAACCCAATATTTGATTTCTCTACTTGGTTGAAGTATTTTAATTGACTTGTGCGACTACCTTAGCTGTTGTATTCATTAAAAAACAACCACTGGAATGTTCGGTAAAATACCATATAAAACTGATTTTTTTTGTCTAGCTCATATGTATCATATTCATGTGTTATTTGATTTGACAATCGTACCAAAAGTTACAACAAATTTGGTTTATTACAAATTTCAAAAAGTTTACACATGTCTTTAAGTAAACTTATTTATTTTTTGTGTAAGTTATATATATATATATATATATATATATATATATATATATATATATACACATTTTGTAGGGTATCAGTAGTTGATTTAATATGCCTAGCTTAATGGGGTATTTAAACACTCCACCTAACATTGCATGAAATTTGGCGTTTACATATATTGTTGATTGATTGTTTGTTTTCCGCCACACTCAACAAATTTTCAGTTATCTGGTGGCGTCCAGTTTTTATTGATGGAGGAGAGAATTCAGATATATCCGCGCGAGCGGGATTCGAACCCACGCCAACTAGAGGTGAGAGGCCTTGTGATCTTGAGCGCAGTGCTTTAACCACTCGGCCACAGAGGCCCCCCGCGTTTACATTATATTATATTTCATAAAGTTTCAGATTTGAATGGAGTTTACAGTAAATTCATACGTGTCCGTAAAATGAAATTCAATTTATAATTTAATTCCATGTATAATGCAGATTTAATGCTAGTAACTTTCACATATAATACGACTTTAATAATAATATTTTATCCCATATGATACATATCAAATAAGAATAATTCAAAGTAAATCTCATACACACTACAATATTCATAGTTTACTGTCTAGATGTTCTGACCTGCACTAAAATGTTGCTCCCTGTTAATAGATAACTTAAGTACTAGAGAATTTATATTCACTATACACAGTATAAACGGGTGTTCAGACCCTGCTATTAGCTTATAGTTCTAGCGAGAATCCAAGTGTAGTTTTCTTTTTCAATTTCACACTGAGCAGGCTTTGGTTTCAGCGTTTATATAAAGCATCTATTACACCTCTGTCCACCGGATCAAGTTTTAGGGTTTATGGCAGGTTCAACAGGTTATGAGGAGATAAACGCTCCTATGCACCTGATATCTGTTGTGTCAGAAGTCTATGTTTGCCCTACTCTTAGTATTCATTGTGGATTTACGAGATTGATCACTGTTCGTTATCTTCACTTTTTCATGCACCTTGCCATAAGTTGACACTCTAGTAATGGGTTCAGGCATTTATTAGTATTCAAAAGTATGTCAGCAGATATGTCCAATTAATCTGTTTATAATTAGATAACTGCGTTCCTCCAAAATTTTCATCTTGCTAGTATGATCATATCAAAACAAGTATAAACAATGATTTATTGCACATTACAATTGTTTTTAAAGTAATATAATTGAGACATTATTAATTTTTCGAAATCATACGTGTTTATGTTCAACGTAAAATGAAAGCATTTTTCAAAATTACAATATAAAATCATTCTTAAAGGTTTGACTTGACACAGAATGATTCTCGGAATACATCCCTAAATTCAACTGGCGCAGGACGAAACATCTTTCCATAGAGACACAAGTCGAATGACGGAGGACGAAACATCCTCCTATAGAGACACAGGACGAAACATCTTTCTATAGAGACACAAGTCAAATGACGCAGGACGAAACACCTTTTCATAGAGGCATAAGTCAAATGACGCAGGACGAAGCATCCTTTCAGAGAAACATTGGTCAATTGATGACAGACTATACACGTACAGTCTTCAATCATGACAGTCAATTACCACAAAATGACACAACTAATTAAACAATCTATCAAGTACTTGTAATATTAGCATCCATTACCGAAATAAACACAATACATGTACATTGTAAATGAAAAATCTTTTTAAAACATCATATATTTACAACCCCGTGAGGATCCGGATTGTTAGAATAGATCCTCAGCACCCCTGGCTTGTCGTAAGAGGCGATTAAATAGGGCGGTCCTTCGGATGAGACCGCAATAACCGAGGTCCTGTGTCACAGCAGGTGTGGCACGATAAAGATCCCTCCCTGCTCCATGGCCATAAGCGCCGAGCAGAGGCCTAAATTTTGCAGCCCTTCACCGGCAATGGTGACGTCTCCATATGAGTGAAAAATTCTCGAGCGGGACGTTAAACAATATTTAATCAATTATATATATATATATATATATATATATATATAATATATATATATATATATATATATATATATATATATATATATATATATAATCAATCATATATTTACACCTTTGATATTAGGACAAATGATATATAAACATCTTTATTCTGAAGCCTTCCATTATATTCACCACAGTAGATTTTCTGTACAGGAATAAATGCAAATGGTCCAAAAGCGTCATAGAGTTTTCTTCTCCAAATTTCCACCGGTTTTCCACAGTAATATCTATATACATTTGGAAATGGCATGAACCATAGAACTTTACCAGTATGCCATCACATAAGAAGAACGTTTGTGGCGTGACTGAAAGGAACCATATACCTCATCACTAATTGTAACCGATGGGCTCCTCCTGTATGAGTTTGGCATACTATCTATATACCCTTCAAGATCAGGATACAAATGAGAATATGTCTTTTGTAAAATATGATAATCAGCAGAACTAAGCACATGACAAGAATACTTCTGACATTGATATACTGAGGTAATTTGCCAATTTTGTCCAACTATTTGAGCACTGTACAAAACTTTCAAAATATCAACATCACTGTTTAAGCTTCCTCTACTACCACATCCCTTGGTCATAAAAGGGATGTGTTTGTTGAATTCATCAAAATACAGAGAAGGGTAATCAAAAGAATGTACAAAAGAATCTCTTAAAATCTTCTTATTAATTGCATTTCAATAGACATACTACCTAGATGACCATTATATCTCTCAAAACTGTAAAGCCAAAATGAGTAAACATGAGCATAATCAAGGACACATTGTGATAAATGACAATGCATGTGCATATTTGGTGAAATAATCCCAGTGCCATAAGCATGTTCAACACCTTTACAAAAGGCATAAAAAATTATTGAACTGTGCAGCAGCTACTATAGAAATAAACGTTGGAGTTATAATTCTACATGTCATTACAAAACTCCGCCACACATCAAGATCAGTTCTAGGCAAAATATCTATCAAAGCAAAAATTGAAAAAAAAAAAACAAAAAACCCCCAAAAAACAACTGAGTCCACACGTTCTTGAATTGTAATCAAATTTTCAGGGTGCAAAACTTCATTCGAGCCATAATTTCATAATTTTTTGGCAATGCCCTGAAATAAATTGTGCATTGGAGCAATTATGGACATCCGAACTGGATGAAAGTATTCTATTTCACTTAGTTTTGAATATTTCACTCCTAATGAGGATTCAAGACTTTCTTTTTCTGTTTGTGTTCTTGCATTTTGTACAGTTTTTGTGGGCAACATGTAATTGGCCTTTGTTCGTTGAGGCCAATTAGATGAATCAAATCCAAAGTAATCCTTCTTGTCAAAATCACTGTGAAACGTTTTAAGGCATTTTGAACAACCTAATGCAGCAGAATGACCTAAAACTCCACACAACTTGGGAGGAGGAAGGAGGATTGGAAAAATGAAAAACAGATGTACAGTCTCGTCTAAAGGCAGCATTTCGCAAATTTTATGGTCGTTATAACGATCTAGTTTGCCAGTATAACTTACTATAAACTCAAAAGCTGTCTGATGTGTTTCATACCAATCATACCAATTATTATGCCGTTATTGACACACTGATTCTGACTACGGATTGCTCCGTTTACCTGATCGGAATATAGGGCTCACGGCGGGTGTGACCGGTCGACAGGGGGTGCTTACACCTCCTAGGCACCTGATCCCCCCCCCCAATGGTATGACCAGGGGTCCGTCTTTGCTCATCTCTCTGATTTGTATTTTCTATAGGAATTATGAGATTGAATACTGTTAGTTATATTGGCCTTTTCATTTACCATAAGAAGATATTTGAAAGTAAATACGTTAAGAAAAAGGTAACTAATTTGTTGCTTACACCTCCTAGGCACCTGATCCCCCCCCCCCCCCCCAATGGTATGACCAGGGGTCCGTCTTTGCTCATCTCTCTGATTTGTATTTTCTAAAGGAATTATGAGATTGAATACTGTTAGTTATATTGGCCTTTTCATTTACCATAAGAAGATATTTGAAAGTAAATACGTTAAGAAAAAGGTAACTAATTTGTTGACCGGGAAAAATGCAAAACCTCCATTTCCTAAATCTTTTAACTAAATGAATACAATGATTTGTAAATTTAACTAATTTTTCAGTTTTGGATCTTTCATCTTCTAGTTCTTAAAGCAATTTTACGGCAACTCGGTCTTCTACACCAAATAATTCATTTACTGTCTTGTATGAGGACCTTTTCTCTATAAGACTGTCATCAATAGTGATGTTCGTCTCTATTTCATGGATCTCCTCCTCTATTCTTTTAATGGATGTGATTGACTTGAGGAACTCCGACTCTGAACTCTGGTTTACTAAAACAGAAAAAAAAACACACTTCGGTATCAGATACTAATATTCAACAATGAAAATGAAACATTACAAAGAGTGGTTTTATTATTAATTTCAGCCAGTGAATAAAACATTGCTCACTTGAGTCACAATGGCAATGATATTGTACACATGTATTTTTAAAGGGGCATGGACATGATTTGAACTGAAAATATTCAAATTCTAGTTTTCCATTTTTAATGTTTAAAATGCTTAACTAGGGTATTTCTAATGGTCAACAAAAGTTGTTGAATTACAAGTCAAATACAGCACTCATAATTTTTTGTTATGTAAACAATGCTCGTGTCATGTTTTTGTTTACATATATAGATTGCTTAACAAAAAATAGCTTAAAACTAAATAAGATGTGACAAAACCTAGAATTTACTTGCAAAATAAGGAAGTCTTATCTTAATCAGTTCAGAAAATATTGCCTGGGATAACGTTTTGTAAAAATAGGTCAAAATCCAAAGTCAAGACAGAGAGATGGATGGACGACAGACAAATGGTGATCAGAAAAGCTCACTTTAGCTCAGGTTAGCTAAAAAGAAGTACATCATTAACAATGATTTCTGTATTGTCTCAGAAGTGTTAAAACAATTTTACTGAAACTTTATATCATTGTGACAGAAAGCATCTCAAAATGACCCTGTTTTATGGCATTACTTGCTAAGATCAAACTCTTTCAAAAATACAACAAAGTCCAAACTCAAATTTGATCTGTAACACCCTGACATGTGTTCATCATTAATATTTCAATTAGGAAAGCTTTAAATGCATGGAATCATAGGCTAATCACTAAAGGACTCCCGAATGTAATTGAGGTCTTAATCCAGTTAAATCAAAGTTAGATCCTTTCATCCACACTATGTGAGTAGATCAAAGGATCTAATTTTAAAACGAATGGGCCCTGATCATAAAAAATATAACATTTCATACTATTTGATGTCTTTAAGATAAGACATTACTATAGTCTGTGTAATTTGTTAATGTCATTTATATATAAGCAAAATTTTAGAAATAGTTATTGTCAGTAGACTTGTGGAATTTGACCTCCCCATATCCATCACATTCATTTAACTTCCTTGCCTTTTCCATCCTTTTTTCCTGCCTTTTTTGTCTTCTATGTCGCCTTTTTTTGGGATAGAATGTTGTCCCATTCTGAAAACGGATCATTCACAAAATTACTCAAACAATTAAGAATTTGTTTGTAAATGCATGCGCCCTAATTTGAAAAGTAATTTGAATACATCAGGATTCTTTTAGTGAATACGACAATGGGAAAAATGTTTTAAAAAAGTTTTTATCAACATTTTAGCCCACACAATTCCACTGGGCATTCAAATTAATTGCATATGGTAATTACACAAAGCATTGGTGATCTAGTCATCATCATCTATTTTAAACTAAACATCTATATATATAGTTTAACTCACATGATAAGCTTAATATGTCAGGGGCTACCGCACCAAAACCTCCTATATAATTTCACACAACCCCCCCCCCCCCCCCCAAAAAAAACCCCCAAAAACCCCCAAAAAAACCGCTGGACTTTCTGATGAATTTTATTATACGAAACATTGGCAATCGAGTTTTAAGTCTCAGCATGAGGTGAACATGCAAATAGTAGTTTGTTTACTGTCTGCTAAGCACGGCAGGGGGAACTAACTGCTCATGCAATGTTCGTGCCACTGGGGACCATCATACGAAAAACTTTCCTTCATCACTTTAAGTGTTGTAATTTCCTCACACACCCCTCCCAAATCACCAGGTGAATTCAGTACTGAAATTGTTCTTTGAGGAACTGGTCAAAATACTGTATTTAACAATTTTTAAACTAAAAAGTGTCTTGGTGAATTTTTTTGTGCCAAAGCAAATTGGGTTGAAATGTCTCTGGGCCGAAATGCATTAGAGCAAAAAACAATTTTTGAATGAATATTAAGTACTAATGGATCTAGTGCAGATGCACATGCAAACAAATATTACTTATCTCTTATATGTAAAAAAAAAAAAACAAACAAACAAAAAGCAACAAACAAACCAAAAACAAACAAAATAAAACCTAGAATATATACATCTTATTTTTTGTCAGAACTGTAGATTCAAGGGTTCTCACCCCATTATCCTTAACCAGGGCTTTGTCCTGGACCCACTGGATGATTCAAGACAGCCCCCATACACTCAGCAGGCAGCCTCCTCCGTCAATGCAATCGCTCATTGAAAATATTTCATTTCTACTACATTTCGAGCAAAACCGGTAATAACAGTAAGGGTCTATACCAACTCCTTATAAAAATATACAAGGGGGTATTATAGTATAGACCCTTCCTATTATTATTTCAGACAAAATTACCGGTTTCTGTGCCCGTGGCTTAAATTGCAGGACTGTTATGTACAGACTATCACCATGTTGATACCGGTAATAAGGATGGATAAAGTGATTAAACATCAAGCAATATACAATTATAATAATTTTACTTTACCTTCCTTACGGTTACAGTTAGATCTAGTAGTAGTATACTTTCAAGAACAAACCACGTGGTTCTGTTTTATGGCCGACTGCCAATATTCCGCCAAAATTTGGATGCTTATGATAATTGAATGCTGATTCTTATTTACTTCGTAAATAACATATAATAGAAAATTGATTGAGAAAAAAAAAATAAGCAGAATAATTTGCGCATTTTTCTCTGTTAGACCCATCAATAAAGAATTTAAGAGGCAATACTCCCCGTTTGGTGATGTATATATAAAATACGAAAATGCATTTCTAATTTTTTCACAGGTAATATTGGGAATTGGCCGGATCCGTTTATCTTGGCACAAAATTCAATCACGAAAGAACAGATTTTGAGAAGGAGTTGCACATTCGAGCGCGTTCAATATTCACGTATACTTGGGGAGACTGAAGGTGTACATAGGTGGACCTGTCTAGAGGTGGATCATTAGCATACAATCGACGACAACATGAACAGACATTTTCCTGGCCTTTATTCATCATAATGAGGATCATGATGTCCGATTCCGAAACTTTTTATGATTCTGAAGATAGCTACATGGCCTCTGTTAGTGACAACAGCAGTGACAGTCGCCATTACGTTTATTCGGGTAGAAAACGTAAGTTAATTATGTCAAGGTCCACTACATCAACACCCGAGAAAGAGAGTGTCAAAACACCGGCGCCGCCGACAAAGTTTCTTACGTCCACTCCAGCTTCAGGACCCAGATCCAGGCAGAGTAGAGCAGTAAGTAACAATATTTAAAGTTATCTGTTCCGATATTCATCTATCAATTTTGTACAGAATTGCTTTAATGAAGAGGAAATAATTTCCAAAGTTATTAACTTTCCCTTGATTATATGCTTGAAAACATTACCATGTAAAATAAAACAATTAGAAAAATATTTAAAAGGTAAAGTGTATTTGGATCCATTATTTACATTCACCGCTCGTAAACGGCTGTTAAGCGTCTATAAATAGCCCTACACATCTAAAGGAAATCCCAAAATGACTAGGTCGCAGCTATCTAAAAAAGAGCGTAAAACAACGAATTACATATATTCATACCTCTTTAACTTATGGCAAGGTACTGTAGTAATAAAACGCACAGCTTTACGCAGATAAAACCACCGATTTGAAAGTCTGAACTGAACATGTGACTTGTCAGCTAAATGACCGAGTGGCTTGTGTTTGTAAACACTGATTTATTAAACCCAAATAATTTTGCCTCAAATGTGTGAAACAATGTATTATGCCATACCGTACAGCCTCATAAATACGTATGTGCTATAATGTAACGGTGTTTTACAAGATAGACAAAATTTGTTGAATTAAATTTTATATATATGACATTTACCAGGTCCAGCACAATATCTATATCTATATTTAGCTATATAGCTTTATAAAGCTATTTGAAAAAGCTTGATTTAGCTAGTTTAAATTGAATTAGACTGGATTTTTTAATTGCAACTGCATAGTCAAACATTCGCATAATGATTTTTGAACATGTTTATACTTTGAACTAATCAGAACACTGTAACATAAGTCATATTTGTACTTTTTTACAACACATAGTAATCTGCAGTAAATTTCACCTTTCATTTCAAACACACCCCTATCATGGCAATTTCGTCAGTCATTTCTCGATTTCGTCCCATAACATTTCATCCCGACAATTAATTTAAACTTCTATATTATTTCTCTCAATTTCAAATAATTTCACTCTTGATATTAGCCAATCACACCACACCTAAACATTTATACCTCCGCTCAATCTTGGGTAAACTGCGTCCGGGTTACGCATCCGGGGGTTTGGTACTCTCATTCCATGTGTTGGTAGGGGTATGTAGCTTTTTAGCTTCCCAAAAGGGGGTGAGGATGGCTGGAAATGTGGTTTGCGTTTCACTGTCCCATAATATGATCAACATATTACCCCCCTATGCATTTACGGCTAATTCTTTTTGTAGTGTTTTTGAAAGAAGCACTTTTCATAACATGGAATTTCTCACTTCTATTTTTCTCCAATACTTATGAAAAAATATCATATCTGTAGAGTCATAACGTACTAAAAAAAAAAATAGTGGTAAGAAAGACATCTTTTTCAAAGTTTCATTTTCCAAATTTAGGTTTGCTGTGTTCTGGATGGGGTAATGTGTTCCACAGACATCGGTTCTCTTTACTACAGTTGCTCAGCACGACTCCATTTCCCGATTGTCTGTTACGTATGCGGCCAAACAGAATCCTTACAGCAGTTTCACAGGAGGACTTGTCCAATTTCCAAAGCATACACCCGGTTTGTGAGATATGCTTTTCAAACGGTCACACAGTGAGACGAAAAGGGGGGGGGGTGCAGAAGGGGAAGAAAAGATAAACATAATAGAATATTTTCTAGAAACTCCATAGTGGAGGAATGGATTGATTTTTTTCAATGTTGCATATCAATTGCTATGTGTATGTACACACTCTTGAGAGATATAAGAATTTGTTTTTAATTTTCCTGTGTTCTCATACATAACTTTTTTTTAATGTGCACTTTTTTTGTGAAAAAGGAAAATATGATATTTACTACAGATTTACTTTATATAGTGTACTTGATGCTTATGTTATAGAATTGGCATTTTCAATTGGTACATGTGTACACTATCTCATGATTGATATAAGCACAGGGTTTTGAATTTTCTAAGTATTTGTATTTTAATACTGAGTTTTGTATATTCGCTTCTTTCATTGTTGATCCAACTGGAAGGTGGCATTGAATTTTCTTCAGCAAATTCAATTCTGAAATGTATTCACTCATATTTTATTGAAATTTAGTAAAATCAGTTTGATGTTTATAGGTATCTTACATGTAATTTTAAGATATCATTCTTGTTTTCATGTAGGTTTATATATGAACATTACAATAGGTACAGATATTGTATGAATTTATTGATTTTTCATTTAATTGTGTTGTGAATGCAAATATATTGCAATGATCTCAATCACTCTATTCATTATTTTCTATTTTTACACTTAGTTCAGTATTTCATTTGTTAATAAATGAAATAAATCTATTTTTTGTTGTTTCATGTCCATACAACATGCAGAGGCAACTTTGTTTTTTTTTAACCTTGTTTGTTTTTTTTTTCCTGGCTAGCTGGTAGGTTTCACAATTTTGAACTGACGCAAAACAGAAAAAACCAAGAAATGGCCTTAACTTGATAAAAGTTTTGAAATAGCTAAATCAAGCTATTTTAAATAGATTTATAAAGCTAAAGAGATTGTAATGGACCTGTTTACTTCAGTACACATGAGTAGTATAACACCCCTATATGGGCGGGTCAAATGAGTGCACTTTTGGGTCCTAGATGGGGAGGTCAACAGAGTGCAGTCCTAGATGGGGAGGTCAACAGAGTGCAGTCCTAGATAGGGAGGTCAACTGCACTGGTCAAGTGCACTGGTTAAGTGCACTGGCGAGGGTGCACCGTCCTAACCGTTTTATCCTAGTTTATATATGTTTTTATACGAGGGTTTACGGTACATTCCTTAAGCTGTGTGTTTCCAATCAGTATCGATCGAGGCTGACGTCATAATAGAACGAAACGTCAGCTGCTGTGTTAAAACTGAGTGATAATCCAATGTAAAATCCTGAGTTAAAAATCCAATGTAAAATCCTGAGTTAAAAATCCAATGTAAAATCCTGAGTGATAATCCTAAAGAAAAAAAAAGAGAGGTTTAAGTTTCAACATTTATTTAAAACCAATAAAAACAATGAACAACATGAGAATAATCCAAAAGTCTGTCAATAATCACAGTGTTTTAGTGCGGCTCAATTTTCGCTTCTTTTTAGCAGGTTCTTCAGTTTCAGGGTTGAAGATTTCTGGAATGGGATAATCTCTGATAAGCGGAGGTTTACTGGTACGAGGTGTACTGGTCAAAGGTTTGCTAGTCGAAGGTTGACTGGCCGGAGGTTTACTGGTCCAAGGTTTACTGACAGGCGGTTCTGGGTTAGATATTTCCGCCAACGGATAGTCTCTTTTGACAGGGGGTTTACTTCCAGGCACCGGACGAATGAAATCACTGAGTTCCGCATCTGGGCAGTCAATAATCCAATGCCCTAATTTGCCACACTTGTAACAGGGGTCTTTCTCTTTGGTTTTTTTCTCAGTTTCTTTTTGTCTAAGTCCTCTAATTTTTTTAAGATGATTCCTGTATGATTGACGATCTCATTGTGTAGCACATTAATTCGAGTCACAATGCCGTCCAGGGTGGTAGAGATCAAGCTAAAATCTTCTTTAGTCATAGGTTGCGCATTGTATAATCCCAACTCTAATCCTGTCGCATCCTGAGTGTCTGGCAAATAAAATCCATAGCCAGGGTCTGTAAGATCTTCCTGATTAATTCCTAAGTCATTATTAATGATATTTCCTAAGCTTTTCGAAGCCTTCTGAACCAAATCTAATTGTTTCTGAGCCATCTCTAAAATCAGAATGATCTCAATCACCCCCGCTCTCGCTTTTTATACCTAGCTCTGTGGGTAATTCCAACGTCTGTCTAGACGCTACGTGTTAAAAAAAATCTGCTGACTCAACCCACACCCTACGTTTGTTTACGTGTTAATAAAATCTGTTTACGTGTTAAAATCTGCTGGCTCACTGCCAGCTACCTATACCATACGTCTAAAAAAAAAAATACCTCGCTCGACGCCAGCTGCGTACGTCTAAAAAAAGCACTTCATGACGTCACAATAGACTGCATTCCAATCTGTACATGACAATAAAGGGGGGTGGAGCTTAACCACTTATGTTTTTATGTATGTCTCTAAGTTTCTATATCTATATCACTCTCTCTCTCTCGTAAAACAATATTCCACAGAAAAAAACTTACACTGAAGACGTCTGACATGGTTCTTTATCCCCGCCTATGTTTTAGAGAGGTCTCAGTTGTTAGACTAAGCTGAAATAAATATTTTTTAACGTCAGGTCGAATCCTTGACCTTCCCCTCCCCCTCTTCAAATCCTCTTATTTTTTGCTTAAGGCCTTACCCTACTCTATTACGCTAAGTGTGTCATCCCCACTCACCCCGGGATCAGATTCTGAGCCGTTTCTGTATTTATATTATTACTAAACAGTCTGAAAACCTCCAACTTCTAAGGTCTAAAAACACAAATCCGTCATTTTGACGTTCGCCGCATACACAGGGAGACGCTGAGTGCCACGCCCATAATCCCATTGCGCAAAAAAACAAATCACATCTGGCTGATTAGACATAATCTTTAAAGTGCCAGGAATTCCTCGATCAGCAGGTATAGCTAAATTTCTATGTCCTACCGGTCTCCGAGTCGCATACACATTAGCCCAAGGAAAATGGTCAGCAATACTTTGACTTAATCCATGATAGGGAGGAGAATGGTAAAAATACCATGCCCTTTCTGGCGCCGGAGTCCCCGATAGTACTTCATGCTTCAATAGACTTTACGAAAATGAAGTTTAAGCATCGATCTCCCATTTAAAAACCCTACAGGATCTCCTAAAGATGTCATGATGTGTATGTCGACAGTATCAAAATGTTTTTTACTCAGTTTCAAATATTCAGCTCGAATAGGTTCCCAGCGGGCTTGTTGGTTATCTTCCCGTTGCGTGTCACAAGGCACAACTCTCATTAATTTCAATTCATTAGAACCCACAATCTGAGGATCAATGATATCACAATACACATACATCGATTTCAGATTGTCATATAAATCGATCGTGGTATTAGCGAGATAATTCTCATTAATCCATTTGGTCATAGTGTCCTGGGGAAGAATGAGGCTGTCAATGGTCATGCCTAGCTTGAACGCTAACGTCTTAGGGAAACGAATGCAGAGAGGGGTTTCTCTTAATTTTTTCCCCTTAAATTGATACTCGACCCGATGATATTTAGTACAGTACATTAATTTCATTTTACCGATATTAGCCCCTAAGGTATTCCATAATTTACTCAGGGTTCTTTCTAACCCTTCATTGATTTCTTCAATTAAACCTAAAGAGTTCGTGTAAGACCCGGGTCTAAAATGAATGCGAATAATTGTGGAGGGGAATAAACTATCTCCACCCTCATTGTAATGTTGCCACTGTGTTAAATTCCAAGGGACAAACACTTGTGTTTGAGCAAAAGTTAATTTCCCTAAAATCTCGGTGCTAAATCGACCCCATTTAAAAGTATTCGGATCTCGGATCAGCGGTACATAAGGCTCTGGAATGAGCACCTCTACATAAGCTTCGGTCTGTGCAATGTTTTGTAAGGAAATCGAGTACATCATTTCGGTTAAGGCCACTTCCCAATCTCCATCAGTTAAATCCAAGGCTTGGGGTAACAACGTTTTAAATTGAGCTCCCGTATTCTTAGGAAACGAGGCCTGAGAGCCATCGCTAATGAGAGTCGTGTAAAACCCTTCTCGTCCAGCCATGATCCCTTAAATGAGGAGAATAACGTTAAGTCACTTCTATTTATACTTTATTAAAACATACATTATAATACACAAATGGTCAGCTGAATTCCAATGTAAACAGTACGTGACGTCACAATTAGCGGCGAGACAAGTTTTCTGACACCATGGGGCGTCGCATCACTAAGTAATCTTGACTACCCCAACAATCCGCGATACTATATCCTTTTTTCATGGCCTCTTGAAAATCACGGAGACACTGTTGATCCTTGTCAAACCATTTACTTTTCATCCAAGTCCAATCTGGTTCGTGTTGGCGTGATTTTAATCCCCAACAAGCTCTGACATTCCACCGATATTCTGTGTAATTTCCTAGTCTGGTGATATAAGGGGCCAATCCATGGGGTACGTGTAAACGTTTGTACAAGTACACAGGTTTGTCACGCGATTTTTGCTCTTCATAATCCATTAAACACAGTAACTTATCTGAAAACCACATACTTTTCTTCTGTCCCTCAATTTTCCAGGCGTACTCTTTGTTAGCCATGGCGAACTGTGGGGCTGGAAGCAGGTCGCTCTTGTTTTATACCCCCCGCATGCATCTGCGGACTAGGCATGACGTAACCCACCAGAGAACTCAACGTGACCATCCAGAAATCGCGATTGGAATCCCCTAAGGCTAACATAACCACTGACGTAATGATGATGGTTAAACACATGAATAATTGAGCAAAATACACAATTTCGGCTCGAGGCACTTTTTCGCCTAAGAATTTCCATTGGGTGAGGGTAGAATGAGATTCGCTTGTGGAATCCATGAATCAAAACTAGGGGGATATCCTTTCCACCGGACTTTGACTTCTGAAATGACTTTTTTACCCACGCGCCGCTTTTTATACCCTAAGATCTCCGCCACTTCATACACATCATCTTTTTTATACACCTGTTGTAATTCTTGAGGATAAAAGGTCCCTTCTAATTCTTCCCCGTGATCGTCTTGAATTCTATAGAGGTTTTGTCTAGGTACTTTTCTCGAAATGGTAAACAGTTCTGTAGTCCAATTCGGTAAATACCCCTTGTCAAAAGTGCGTTTAGCTTTACTAATGCGTACACGATCTCCTACATGTAAGGGGTGGTGGTGAGGGTGTTGTCTGTTGTCCGTACAACGTTTTCCATACGTGTAACACATTCTTCTTATTGACTTGAGCTGGCGTTCTCTGAATACTGCGATGATAGGAATGATTGTAACCATAGACTAAATCAGGTAACACATCGACATACCGTCGTGTTTTACGCCGTGTTAAATATTTCCACATCCGGGCTTTCAGGGTGCGTTGAAAGCGTTCTACAATACTTGCTTTGATGTCTGTATTACGCGTGGTGAAAAAAATGAATGTTTTTAAACGCTTGACGAAATTGTTTATTGGTAAATTCTTTGCCTTGACCGGATTGAATGCGGACAGGTCGCCGTCCGTCTCGGAAAATGATTTGTAACCCTCGTATCATTTCAGGCCCTGATTTTTGTTTTAAAGGCACCACCCAGGCATATTTAGATAACACATCAATGGCACACAATAAAAACGTATAGCCATCATTGTCTTTTTTCACATTGGACACATCCGCTAAATCCAGTTGCCATTGTTCATCTATATCGGTCACTCGAGTTTGTTGTCTCTTAAATTTCCGACGTAAGGGTTTATGTAAGGTAGAAGTATCTTGTTCTTTGAGCCATTGACGAATCTGAGCTAGAGTAATCTTATGTCCTAATCGCCGCACGTGACGATATAAAGCTTGTACACCTCCATACCCTGTCTTAGGATTATAATACAAGTGTTGTAAGATCTGTTGTGTAGATTTCTTTAGGTGGGCAGGGATAACCATCCCGCGATGTCTCGTGAAGTCTTTTTACCTTTCTTCTTGTATTTAGGGGTGGAGGCTTTTGGAGGGGTTTCATACACAGAATGATCTTTATCAAATTCACCCTCATCTATCGATTTAAGAGTACTGATTTTTCCCGGTTGGTCCATGGCTTTTATAACATCGCGATTAGTGATATACCCTTTGGGCACATTCGTTTCTTTTAAGGCTTGAGTAAAGTGATGTAATCCTGTAGGCGGATCCCGATATTTCAGGGGTTTTTGTCTCTGAGATTCACTGACTAAATCCATGATATTAGAATCAGGTATTCTCTGTCCTCGATAACTGATTTCTCCTTCCCCATTCCAAGTCAACACTTTAGATTTCTTCAGGTGATTTAATAATAACCCCGCTTTCTTTTGACCCGGTTTACTGACACTATTAATAATCTGTTCTTCTAACTCAGGGGTCTCAGGCGCGGTCACGTCAGGGGGTGGCTGAGAGGGGGGTGGAGGAGGGGGTTGAGAAGTATTAGGGTGTCGAGCTTGTTGTAAATATTGGCGATAGCGGTGAAGTTCATGCCCATATAAAGCCACTTTTTCTTCCGGGACTAAATCCTCGCGATGTTCAATGTTATCTAATTGATCCCGTAACCCTAGAGTTGATTGAAATTCAGGAGGTTTAGGTAATTTTCCTTTCAGTTCATTTAACATGGCTTCAGGCACTAACACCATCTTACGACTCATGATTTAAGCAGTAAGGCTCGTCGTTTTTTCACAGGTTGAGGTTGCACAATGCGTCTCAAGATGTGTTTCAGAGGACAGAGTTGACGCTTCTGATGGGGGGTGAGCGGAATCACGCCTTTTAATACATTGTACACGACCTCACAAATCTTTAAAATACAATCATTCGAACAATGTTTTAAGATCTCTCTCTTTAAGGTCAACGAATAATGAGGAGTGGCTAGCGTTTGTAAGAGACATACATGAGGTCTTAATCGAGATTCACACTTCTTGGTGTGAGCCATGGTGCTGAAATGAAGGTCTGTGGACAGGTCTCCCCCTTTTTATAGCTTTTGTTTTTTTAATCGGGTTAGAAACTGAGCCCGTCCCTTGTGCACGGTTTCTTCATGATGATCACGACTACTTTTTAAATTAAATTGTAGAGGACAATACCCACATTTATATTTTTCTTTCGGTGGGGCACTGGTTAAGGGGGTAAAACGTGACAGACCTCCAAAGGCTTGACTAAAGCTAGGTAAGGCGGTATCCGGAGTTCTGGAACTGCCTATAGGACCCCGCATAGCTCGCTCCATTTTCTTTTGAGCTAATCCTTGTTTCAGATCGGCTAAGGTTTTGGTTTTCTTAGACAGTTTAGACAAGGGTATTTTGACCATCTGTTTAGGCGTTTTCTTCACGGGGGGAAATTTAGCAAAGCGTAAGAGATGGGAAGGGACAGGCTTGCTTTTAGGCCCGGGGGTCTTTCGGTGAATGATCAGTTTAGGCACTTTCTTAGGTTTTTTGGGGGGACTTTTCTTTTTTCTTTTCTTAGCCAGGTTTAAGAGGGATGCTGGTAACACGCGTGTTTTCTTTTGGGGTTTCCTTTTTCGTTTTTGTCCTGTTTCCCATTTGAACAAATGACGAATGATGGTGCCCCCTAAGAACCCTGCACCCCCGCGTTTTAAAATAGCTTGTTTACGCTGTTCCTCATCCGCATGCTTATCGGCAATGATAGCCAAATCCTGCCGATGTCCTTGGATAAATTTCTGAGTGAGTTTATTGATGGGTAAGATTCCCCCTAATAAATTTTTAGCGCCCATAGCAAACCAATTCAGTAACGCTTTACGTCCTAATTCAATGAGCTGGGAGCGCTGCCCTGGATCTCGTTCATGCTGTAAACGGCGTAAGGTTTTGACTAATTTACTCTTAGGTGTGAGTTTACCCATGATGACAGGTGAGTGTCAACTGAAAGGGTGTAGGGTTACCAACTATTATTTATACTCTAGGCATGTGCACGGCTAACGTGGAAAACAGCTGACTTCTTAATCTTAATTCGTCGGGGGTCTGAGGACTTAAATCGACCAGTAAATACCCGTGAGGCCTATTGGTGGCTTCCTCATAAGCCCCCCGTAAATAAGGCATTTGTAATTGTCGGCTTAAGACTTCAATCTGTGATTTATCTCTGGGATTTTTAAATAAGACCAGATAATGCGCATTTAAACTGATGGTTCTATGTTGCACAGCTCGATCAAATAGATTTTGGGTGATGTAAATGACACTGGTATTACGATGATGGGCTTTACGGGTAAACCAATCTACAATAGATTCTATGGCTTTACCCCCCATCATATCATCAAAAATGAGTAAATGCCGAGTGCTGAGATCCGCCACTAATTTCTCATCATCGGAAGGGATATTATGAATAAAGGTCACAGACTCTTTTAAAGATTCATAAGCGGGTTGCCATTCTCGATAACACCATACTATTTTTTCAGGTGGGGGTGACATCCAGTGTGTGTTATGTACCAGTTGTTTCACAAATTCTGTTTTACCGGATTTAGAGGGACCCGCCACCACCATGGTAAATTCATGTTTCAATTGAAACGGAGCTAGTGTCTCGTACGTATACATCTTGTGAAATGAGAGAACTTGGAAACTCACATACATATTTATTAACAAGAAAAAATACGAAAAGTTTTGTTGAAGTCCTGCCGCACACATAGCACAAGCACATAAATGTCCACACGGTAAAAAAGCAATTCTTAATTCTCGTTCTAAACAGATATGACATTTCTGGGTACACTGAGGATTGCCATCGGCGTTGAGGGTTAAATCTCCCCAGTCTCGATCACTGTCTTTGACTCTAGCATACGCGTTAAACACTTGTCGCACCCATTTGATACTTTTATTACTCAGCAGGTAGGCACAGTGGGGACTCCAATAAGCATGTTCTATCCAGGGATTGTCTTGAGGTTCCCAGTGATTAAGACCTACGCCACAGTGAAAACAGCGCACCACATCCCCGAAGTCACGGTAATAGAATCCAGCTTCAGCAATAGTAGGTAACAACTGTTTTAAATGATCAGGGGCTTCTTTAAAGGACTGGTCTCGGTCCAGGACTCGAGCATAAGCGGTCACTATAGGATAGCGTAGTGATCCGCATTTCGTCATGGTGAGCGACTAAGGTTATGATTCTGATCCTTGTTTTTAATACCCATAGGGGAGGGTGTCATAATGACGTATACGTTGACGTTTATCATAGACCATTCGGTATTTTTTCACTAAGGGGAGAGTTCGCACCTGATGTTGACGTGTCCTTTGAATAAAGTGTGGGTAATACACTTGGACTTCCTCTTCCTGTCCTTTTAACATTTTTTCTAAAGTAGCCAGAGATACAATCTGAGAGGCTCGGTAATTCAGAGTCAATCCTTTTACTTTACACATGGATTGTCCCCCTTGGGTCTCGTAAGCATAATTTTTAGGCCCTCCCGACATGTATTTCACAATGCGGTCCCCATTTAATTCATCGGTCCACCCCCCTAAACTATTGAGGATAGTAGGATTAAATTGTCTCTCGTCGTGTTGATAAATGATACTGTCTGTATCAAAGTACAGGACACGGTCTCCCAAGGGATATAAAGTCTCGTACAGATGTAAACGGGCATGAGCCGTGGTAAAACAAGCTAAGACCACGTTACCAAAAGGACAGTCTTCCAGAAATTCTTCTTTTTCTTGAAAATTAATTAACATCATATCTGTGTCAGGATGGTCTCGATTTTCTAACAGCTCGACTCCTTTAATGTCTAACGTGGCATCTCGTAATTTTTCCTGTAATTCTTCTTCTTCGGTGAGATACTGAGTTTTGGTTAACTGTAAGCGTTGAGCAAATTTTCCCCATAGACAATTCAAAAAGAGTTTAGCAATAGTACGGCGAATGGGATTTTTCTCAATATCGGGTAGACTCATCACAATCCCTTCCCGGCGCCGGATCTCTTCGATGTAATCTTGTTTTTGTTGGTCGGTTTGACAATCCTTAGGAAATCCTGACGCTTCTTGTTTAATTTTCAAAAAGGTATCAATATACGATTGAAACAAGGTCTGACTACTCTGGGGAAAATGCCACACTTCATAAATGCGATCGAGGCGATACCCGAGTTCTAAAGCTCTGTGTAATTCTAGGGTCACCCAAGTGCCTGTTAAACTGCGTTGTGCGTCATGGTGAGGGCAGCGATCGTCAGGCCCTAAGTGCCCATGTTCGGCACAGGTTCGACATAAGGGAAACAGTAATTTTCCTCCCGTCTTATAAGGTAACACAGGGTGATACAGGCCTCGAGGGGGTAAAACACGACAATGAATCAGCCCAAAGTACTCTCTGACATCCGCGAAATGACTAGTAATCACTTGGGGGTGGCCAATACGAAACGGTTTGTATTTCAGTACGTAAGGATATAGGGAACACACATCCACATATCGCATGTCCCCCTCCTCGCAATACAACCGCGTGGCATTCGTCCGACCCCCGTATAAAGCATCTCGTGGATTTAAGGGGTCCTGAATATCTAAGGTGTGTAAATAGTCTTGTATAGGAGGATTGTGTTGCACTTGATGATCAAACTCGTGTTCCCAGATGCTGATCACTGTATAGCCTTGACCCTCTAAGTCACTGGCTCGTTTTAAAGTCTGTTCGTATAGGTCTTGATAGGTGTATTGAACTCGATGAGGGTGCGTTTCCGTGACTAAATTGGGATAACAATGAGGGCAACCATGCCAGTAACATCCATAAAATTCATACACAATACGAGATTCCTCGTCGTACCCGTCTACGTTATAAGACCCTAAAGTGACTTCACCCCCGTTTTTGGCATGGCGTATGTTATGATGTTGATGTTCTAACCAGGCCAGCCATCGACAGGCTTTGACTGAGTAACGACGGGCGGGGGGTATACCCCAGATTAGGAATGATAGCAATGGTTTGTGGGGGCATGAATCCTCGTCGATAAGCTAGATTGGCTGTGCTAGCAAACGTAATCGATTCCTGAAAGGGGTCGACCGAGACCAGAGCAAAGAGAGTAGATTTAAATTGTGCACAACACCGCCTTAAAATGTCCACGTCTGAGATACAATAAGCGAGAAATTCTTTCTGAAAATCAAACACTTTGCCTTGTTGTTGATGGTACCAGGTATAGAAAGCGTCACGATTGGTGGTCGACATATCGTCAGGGTTATAGTAATGCGCAGGCGGATAAGGCCCTATATAGTTCTGGTTTTGTTCCGTATTAAAAAAGTGAGGAAAATAACCTTTCCTTAATTCTGTTAAACCGAAAGCAGCGGGCATCTTAGCGAGGGCAAAGGGAAGAAAATTGTAGGAATCAATAAATTTTACCCCCAATACTTCCATGTATAAGAGTTTACTCCCGTTGAGAATGACTGTGGGTTTGATACAAGCCGTGTGCACCAGATAATTTAAAATGAACTGACCATCGTATCCTTTGAAATTGTGCGCAATGACAATAGCTTCCTCGTGCTTGATTTTCACCGTCCCTTTTTCATTCGTCTGGGTTTGTAATAACCATTCCATAAACTGTTTTAAAGTGTCCGGTCCTTGAAAAATGAAACGGCGTTGAGCTCCTAACCCTTGACAGTATGGACACGGAATATGAATATCTAAAGTGTCACAATGTTGACACACACGTTCGGCCACACAGAGGTTAGGGGTATGAATGCCATGTTCCTGGGTACATTCGAAATCGTAATAAATATACAGTTTTACATCCTGGCGGGATTTAGGTCTGGGTTTCTTTTGTACAAAGCAATGATGTGGCGTGTGAACGAGTGCCTTACAGATGTTGCATCGTATTTGACCTCCACAGGCGTGTCCTTTTAATAATTGCTTGGACATCCATTTCTGACACTGGTGACATCGTCCCATTAAACTGCACACTGTGGTAGTGGTCTGGGGACTGTAGGGTTTTAAATGCGTCTGGTAACACGTCGCATTTCTGAACATGCCATGGCAATGAGGGCATTCCGTATAAGTACCGTCTGAGACACAGGGGGTCTCTGCTAAACAAAACGAACATCGATAAGGACAGACCGTACGATGCTCTTGGATGTGACTATAGCTCACATCACAGTAATCACAGTAATATTTATGCTCTGTGACTCCCGGCATGGATAAAATGGCATCGTAATGACCATTATCTAATAAAACGTTTAAACATGAACCGTTTCCCCGTCCTTTGTAGAGAGGCTCTAATCGTAGTCGCTGGGTATTGACTTTGAATTGAAATATTTTCAATCGATATTCAGGGCTTAAGACCTGTTGTAATTTCTCCCACTCGTGAGGCCCACATGACTGATGAATATCACACCCCGCTTGTTGCATGAGAGACAGGGCTTGACGTTTTTGATCGAGCGAATAGGGATCCCCTTTTCTCATTCTTAACCATTTTTTCTCCCATTTGAGGTCTGGAGATTTTTGACTGTAGCAACGCGCCACGACAATGGCTCGAGGGAGACAGAGGGAATCCTGGGGGTTGTGAATGCACACGATCGCTCTCTTAGAGGTCTTGAATTTCTCCTTATCGAGGTAAAGATGTTTTGTCTTTTGACCACCGCTCCCTTGAGGATATTTCACATGAAAAAAATCCAACTGAATTGACCCGTCCGTGATGATAAATTCTTTCTTGGATTGTTGTACGCTCTCGATTTTATTTAAAATTTTGTCCTCGTTGAGGTTTTTAGATTGAGTAAATTCTACCCAAATGTCAGAATCTAAAGAGGGGTGTCGAATGTTCAGTCGTACATAATCATTCGGGTTACATTGCATTTTTTCTTTGACATTTTTTAACATATCTCGAAATAAACGATGAATGAAATGCGTATTTTCTTTCTCGGGGAGAGGTTTAAAGCCCACATTGTAGATATTCTGTTGCACTTTGAATTTCCGTGATTGTCGAGAGCGATTTAATTGAACATGATAATACTCGGAAATGACTTTTTTGGGTCTGCCTTGTCCCCGTTGTATTAATCGCCGCGCATTGTCTCGGCGGAGTTGTAATTCACGCCCTCGTTGTAAATACAGTTGATGATTTAAATAGTTTAAGCGTTGTTCTATATATTTTTGTAAATCCATTCTTGGCTAAGACCTGGGACTAACTAATGACTATCTGAGAGGTGTATTGCCTTTATACTCATTGTGACGTCATGACCATTGTGACGTAAGAACATAACATCATTTTTTGTTTTCACCAGTTTTATCTAAAGAACATTTCAAATACAAGTTAAAGAACAATGTAAACAAACATTTTTCATTGTTAAAGGCATAATGTCCATACATAAGTCCAACAAATATGAGTTTTTAAAACAGGGTCCAACACCTTTTCTACTTCCTGAATCCTACGCTGAAAACGACAACGATCTGCAGTGACACTCATCCAAGGACTTTTCCGATCTTCGTCAGGTAAGTGATACACTTTGTTTTGGTTTAAATTAAAAGTCACATATCTTCTATCGTAATGATTGCTTCTGTGGGGCTTTTGAGGAATTGATTCAAAGGGTAAGCCTCGGTCTCCATAGGTTCTTCTGATGACTGTTTGTTTTGGTCGTTTATTACCTTGTACATGACAGTCAGATATTCCACCCGCAGATTCTCGATGTCTCCTGCTTGGTGGGGTTTGGTTCTTTTCATCTCTTCCGCCATGATTTCCATAAGTATAAATCCTGTCCATGAGAGTTGATGTCCTATTAAATATCCACAGAATTCTTCAAAGTCTTTTACACTCATCCACAATAATTGATCTTTTACGAAATATTCCAAGAAGCGATATATAACATTCTTTTTGGCGTCCCGGATATACTTAAAGGCCTGCTCACGAATTGGATCGCTGTGGTTACTTTCAGCCATAATCATGAAATAATGAAAAAAGTTAAGAGGTCGGTCCTTTATAAATAACACAGACGTTCCAGATACGTTGAATGTGTGACGTAGTTCACGCATGCGCAGTTTCATTTTCCCGGAAACATTCCTGGTGGTATTTTCATGAAGTTTCTGAGGAAAATTTCCGTAGGGTGAGCATTGGTCTCCATAGGTTCTTCTGATGACTTTTTGTTTTTGTCGTTTAATTCCTTGTACATGGCAGTTAGATATTTGACCCGATGATTCTCAATGTCTCCAGTTTGCTGGGGCTTGGTTCGTTTCATCTCGTCCGCTATGATTTCCATTAACATAAATCCCATCCATGAGAGTTCACTCCCCATTAAATATTGACAGAAGTCTGCAAAGTCTTGTACGCTCATCCAAAATACTTCGCCTTTAAAGAAAAATTCCATGAAGCGATATATACCACTGTTTTTTATGTCCTCAATATACTTTAAGGCCTCCTCACGAATTGGATCGGTATGGCTACTCTCAGCCATGATTATGAAATAATGAAAAAGTTAAGCCGTCCGTCCTTTATAAGCCACACAGTTGTTCCAGATACGATGGATCTGTGACGTATGTTCAGGCATGCGCAGTATCATTTCGTCTCCCATGAAATGTATTAATACTAAGGCCGTCGTGACAGAATAATATTGCAATAAATACTGACAACAGTCTAAATACTGGTCCAAAGTCAGAGGAAATACTTCTGATCTTAATAAATCTTTTATAGGAGGCCCATCTATAATGATCTGTTGAATCCGGTCAGATACATTCCGCGGAACTTCTTTGATCTGTAAAGTATTTAATATATCGGCAAGCTTTTGGGTCACATCCTTCACCTGTAAAGTGTTTAATTGATCAGTAAGCTGCTCCATGACTTTATTGATGACGAATCATATCCATGAATCCTCTTTGTAAATTGTCTACTATAATCACATTTATATTTTCCGTTTGTTCTGGGCAAATTTTCTTCAGTTCCTCCCCATATAAGTAAATCATAATAAGACGTCCTGGGTTCGTGTTAGTCGCTAACGAAAGAGCAATTCTGTGAAAAGTGTCAATATTTCCAATCTCATGTATTACTGAATGCACATAAGTTTTAGCACTTTTAATCCACTCTGAATTTTCAACACGTTGTACATAATCTCTAATATAATGAACACCGTCTATCTTAAGCGATCCACCCATACTGACTGAGGGACTGATTATGCGCCGAGTCAGGTATATTTTTTTTTAACACGTAGCGTCTAGACAGACGTACGGACTACGCACACAGCTAGATATTTTTAAACACAAATGCAGAGACTACGCAGCTGGCGTAGAGCCAAATCAGTTTTAACACAGCAGCTGACGTTTCGTTCTATTATGACGTCAGTCATCGATACTGATTGGAAACATACAGCTTAAGGAATGTACCGTAAACCCTCGTATAAAACAATATATAAACTAGGATAAAACGGTTAGGACCGTGCACCCCCGCCAGTGCACTTGACCAGTGCAGTTGACCTCCCCATCTAGGACTGCACTCCGTTGACCTCCCCATCTAGGACTGCACTCTGTTGACCTCCCTATCTAGGACCCAAAAGTGCACTCATTTGACCCGCCCATATAGGGGTGTTATACTACTCACATGTGGAAGGGTGGTTTGAAATCACCTACATGTTATCTATTGGAATCATTAATAAAATGTGAAATATATCTGTCATAAATTTGATATTTGCCCATACGGAATTTATTTATTTTTATTATTTTCTCCCATAATATTATTAACACAAAGTATTAGTAATATTTCTGATAAAATAAAAGATCTGCCTTAAATGAGCGGCTCAGTCTTAAAATCATTGCAAATGAGCTGTATACATATCATACTTAAATTACAGTTTCCTCCTATGATACCAGATGACATGACAGAAATGCCCACAGGCTGACCAAAGACAAACTCTGTGGATCAAGAGGTACATATATGATATGATTTTATTTATTCCAAATTATAGCCCAAATGGGCACAACACTGAATGTACATGATTCAATCACATATACGATGCGGGGCCGAGGTCCAGTATATAAATATAAACATAATGTTCATATATGCAATGGACTCGGTACTCATCATAACTATGGAAGTGTCATATACTGAATGTAGACCCAGCTGAAAAGGAAACACGTGTGCAACACAACACTTTGTTTTGTTGATTTGAACATATTTTTATTCGTATACTGCTTCTCCATTTATTTTGATATTATTTTTATTTCTGGCTGTAGTATGGTATCATGAGTTTCCTTTAACTCCCCCCCCCCCCCCTCCAGCAATATCTATTGTGAGGGAGATATAATAACAGGACCCTTCGTGTGTTTGTGTGACCAACACCAAGTTTGTTGACACTGTTCAGTCCAAATTTGTTAATTCCTTAATTGATTCGATACTTCACAATTAGCTTTATAATCAAGAGAGGAAGAACCCTATTGGATTGGGGTCAAAAGGGCAAGGTCACTATGGGATTTCAAGGGGATATGCCCTGTCATGTGGAACTCTTGTTTTTATACAGTATACACAGGCTTCCAATTTCCAATGAAATACAATAATAATAGTTCAATATCTTAAATTCCACAAAAGAAACTAATGAAGAGCAGGGCAAAACCAACTATTATACACATGCAACTATTTTTTGTGGAATTTGTGAGGACCTTAATGTGGCAAATAAATCTCTTCATCATCCTGTCCTTCATTTGCAAATAAAAGCTGTTTATATATGTTTCATTAAGGAGTTTAACTATGTGTTATAGAATGAAATCCTGCAATATTTCGACCTAGCAAATGAAGTTAAAGAAATAAAAGATCAATTAAGACAAAAACCTGTAAAAACTAGAAAACAAGATTCTAATCTTCTGGAACCTCCACACATAAGAGTAAGTGTTCATTTTATGGTAATAACATAACAATAATCATATTTATAAAAACTACCAGTAAATTTATAACAGAATAGAGGCTTAAACTTGGGAAAAGTTTTTACTGTTTGAAATATATGACCTTTTTTATGTAAAAACAGTTGAATGCTCTACCATTTATATTTATCAAAGTTCTTGAAAAGTATTGCATATAATTGAAGTCTTACAAAAGAGATAAATACTGGATTGATATTGTTTTTAACAGACAATAGTCCATGATGCATATAAACATTAAGTAGAGGAGGGGTTATCTGAGTGGCAGACAAAGGAACGTAGCATGATATATAAAAACATTTGATTTTTATCTCAGATTTAAAATATTATAAACTAACATTGGTTGCAGGTTAGTTTACAATATCATTTTCATAAAACAGTAATTAATAAAAATGTTCAAATCTGTTAAAACTTGCATGATGAGAAAGTAGATATTCGCATATACATTATATCAATAAACAAGCATGAACAAACACATGCACCAATATTGATATGTATTAATGCATGAAATTGGGTATCTGCGGTAATGACTTGCATACTGTCATTTATGTCTCTATTTATTTACTATTTCTCTCTCCTTTTTTAGGCCCTCCTCTGACATCAACAAAAATACCACTGAGGCTGTCAAAGTATTTGTTAAAGGCTTTTATCCTGATGAACAAGAGGGAATTACCCTATGTTTTCGTGTGTGTACTAGGAACTTGTAAAGAAAAACAAAGGAGACATTAAGAATTCTTTACCAATATTTTTATATTAAATACATGTAATTGTATAACTTTGTTTTTGTAATCATCTAAAATACATGTATAATAATGGCCTCTCCAAATCTATGATCTTTGTAATAACCATACTGTTGTAGAATTTATCATGACTTGTAGTAACTGAACTTAAGTAAAAATACGTTTACAGCAATATTCTCATAAACTGCAGTAGCCATCGCCAGATACTTTGACTCTGTGTCACAGAAGCATCACAAAGAAAGAATGGAAAAAGTGAATGGCCACAATAAAAAGATGGTCCACTGTAGTAGGAGGAAAAGGGTGTGTACATTTAAAACTTTGCTGATAAAAACCATATGAAATCATGAATAAAGTTAACGACGTGATCAGTTGCATAACAGTAAAACAAGTAATTACGGTTTTGTTGTAAAAATACAATATACTGAATTAGAAAGTTATTTTATATATTTGGGTTATTTTAGTAGAAATTACAATAGAGAACATCTGTAATCCCAAAGAAAACTGGATGGGATGAAGATAAAAAGGCACAGATCCAAGCTGTTATGGATATTGCTCTGATGTCCTACGAGGAAGAGGTTTTCTCTGATGATGATCAAGAGACATCATATTTCAAGACTAAACCTCTTCCTTGGAAGTCAGATGAAATGAATAATGTTACTCTGCTAATACTCTCAATAAAGTCGTGGGAGTGACCATGGGTGAACTTCCATCACAGAACTTTGGAAAAAGGAAGGTACTTTGAAACTTTGGGGTATACTTACATATACATATTACATATGGGGTATACTTGTGGGAGTCCTATTTTGATCGTGCAGTAGAGTCAATAGACGAAATGAGGTCTTCTACAGAAAACCTAGAAATAACCTCTCCCTTACAACCTAGATATGTTTTTTTCCGGTGGTAGAACCGAAGTCTTTAAACTCCACGCTCAGACAGATGAAGATCAAATACTATGACGTGACTTCCCTCTATACCTTCATCAATAAAATAGGCAAGATTCAGATCGTGACCGAAAATTTTGACCTACTTCAAAACTACGAAGGTCTCATCAATACCATATCCTTCCTCTAAAGCATCTATTCATGCCAGTCCTTCCAGTAAAGATCAACAATTAGCCCCTGTTTGGTCTCTGTCAAACGTGCATGGAGAAACAAATACAGAAATGTGAGCACACCAATCGCAAAAGAATGGTCACCGGAACCTAGTAACCTATGACATTAAAAAAGAAAAGGGTTACTTGGTGGATAAAATTTACTAAGTTTGGCATTTACGATCCAAAACAAAGTCAGGCGGAGCGTTCACCGATTACGTAAATACTTTTCTCAAAATGAAGCAAGAGGCTTCGGGTTGGCCAAAATGGTTCAGACAGATACAAATACATATACGAATACTACCAAAGAAAGAGAAGGAATTCATCTCGAATACCATAACATCGTATCGAACCCAGGTCGCAGAGCGCTGACTAAATTGATGCCAAGCAGTTTTGGGGGGTAAATTTGGTCAGTGAGAAAACATGCCAAGAACAACCTACGTAACAGATCTCTGCGAATATTTCGATAAGTTGACCTACAACTGCCAAGTGGTCAAAGATGTGTATGAAGAGATGGTACTACTCCAACGATTTCGTCGAGACCAGTGGTCGAACCAACGTCGTCATCCTTTTGTCACCGGTGGGCCAAATATTATGCTTATACCGTCAAAGGCAAGAAGATAAGAGTTGGGAAGTAAAAGATATCACTTTAAATTGCAAGAACAATTTCTTTATCAAATTTGATACTTTCAAAAATATGATCCCCTTGAAAGAAATATCAGTTATCACCGTCCAGAACGATTATAAAATTGCTTGAGACTCCAAAGCCATAGAAATCGTAATCAGAAAAGAAAGCAAAGACTACAAACTTGTTTTCGACAAAAGAATCATACAATATGGTCTGGTATCGGTGCCGTACGGATATTTGAATGCAAGTTAATTATTTTCTTTTGTATCTCAGCTGCATATATTAATACATTTACTTGATCAAAGATAGATTGATTAATTATTTTACGTCCCGTCGAGAATTTTTCGCTCATATTGAGACGTCACCAAATGTAGGTGAAGTACCACAAATTTAGACCGATGCTTTGCGCTCAGGGCCGTAGCAGTGAGGGTTCTTTAACGTGTCAACACCTACCGTAACACGGGACCTCCGTTTTTAAGGTCATATCCGAAAGACCCGTGATTCTCACTTCTAAATATCAAGCGTTTGGCGAAGGAGCAATCACTACCTATTTTTACGTCTTAGGTTTGACGCGGCCATGGCACGAGAGGGGCTCGAATTCACGACCACCCGGTTACCAAGCAAACGCTCTAACCACTGCGCTACCGCCACCGGTCATAGAATGATATTGTTTACTTTGCATTATATTATGTGCTTTATACTTGAAGAATAATATAAATTCCTCATATATCGTATAACAAACTCAAAGAAAAATGTATATATATATATATATATATATATATATATATATATATATATATGTGTGTGTGTGTGTGTGTGTGTGTGTGTGTGTGTGTGTGTGTGTGTGTGTTTACGTGTATTTATTTCTATGAAATAGCACATTTAATAAAACTGTTTAAACTGTATAAATCTGTGTTAGAAAGTGTTAAAGAAAGGTTATGGCCCTTCAGAAATTCTCTAACAGACAAAAAACTATAAAAAGTTCAATCAAGAGAAAAGTGGTCACATTTTGAGAAAACGCGGAAGAGTAAACACGCATAAAGTTCAGTGTGAAAATTGCCAAGTCTGGTTTTCAAGAAAGGATGTCTTAAAAGTGTCATCAACGAAATGTACACGGAGCGGTGGGAATGCCACCGCCTCCGACGGAGATATTGCCGCCACCACCACCACCGCACAAACCGTCACCGCCTCCGCCTGAAGCTTTACCACCAACGCCGCTTCAACCAATGCCATTGCTGCCTCCTGCGCAATAGAAAAAGGATTTTGTCTTCAAATACCACTTTACTGCGAATATGTCGGGCCTCTATGTGTTGTGACAAGCTGTATTTGTGTAAAATGCTGTTACATCACTGCCTGGCGATGATATGGCCTCATGCCGAGAGAATCATGTGGCTCTACAAACGTTGACAACCACTGTATGATGTCATTCAAGGATCAAGATCAAGATTCCTTTATTCATCCTACAACGAGGAATCTAGTGAGTTTGGACGATTTGTGGTTTCCAAAGATTCCAGAATCAACGAATTGTTTACGGGGAGCATTCATCACAGAAACTTGTCCGCTGTTGCCATTAATCTAAACCTATAGTACAAAAAAAATCCCACCGAGAGAAAACAAAATTGCCATTATTTGGTCTTGTTTAATAACCCCGCGGACATACAGCAAATCCTGACTTTGTCTCGGCAAATGTATCCTGAAAACCCTCAGCATTTGTTGAAACACTTTAAGAAGGCCATTTCTAAGCGCATCCGCACAGATGTCATGAATGCTATAAAATCAAAATGTATCAAGAGGGTCAGTCATTACCGGGAGCCTCTGTGGCCGAGTGGTTAAAGCATTGCGCTCAAAATCACAACGCCTCTTACCTCTAGTTAGCGCGGGTTCGAATCCCGCTCGCGCCGATATATGTGAGAAACTTTGCCAGAAGGTCGGTGGTCTCTTCCTGGATACATTGTATGTGGCTTCTCTCTCCCACCTACAAAAACTGGACGCCACCAGATAACTGAAAAATTGTTGAGTATGGCGGAAAACAACAATCAATCAATCTAGGGTGTGTTTGATCCAACGGAAAAATTGATTTTTTACCAGTCGCGGTAGCTCAGTGGTTAGAGCGTTCGCTTCATAACCGGAAGGTCGTGAGTTCGAGCCCCGCTAGTGCCATGGCCGCGTCAAACCTAAGACGAAAAATAGGTAGTGACTGCTCCTTCGCTAATCGCTCGGCATTTAGAAGTGAGAATCACGGGTCTTTCGGATATGACCTTAAAAACGGAGGTCCCGTGTCACGGTAGGCGTTGGCACGTTAAAGAACCCTCACTGCTACGGCCCTGAGCGCTAAGCATAGGTCTAAATTTGTGGTACTTCACCTACATTTGGTGACGTCTCAATATGAGTGAAAAATTCTGGACGGAACATAAAACAAACAATCAATCAGTAACTCATTTATGACTGTGACGGTGTTAAATAAGGCATATAAAATTATTATTTGAATTTTCAAAATTATATTTTTTTCTGGTTTTGTTTTAAGACAACAGGTACATAGAATTAATAGCAATTGTTATATTGAATCTTTTCAGTACCTCCTTGTTTTATACAAAAACTGATTCACTTGTATCTCTATCTTTTCAGCCACTATGCCTGAGGAAATCTCAGATATACTTATAACGTTATCACGAAATGAAGAAACGTTGTGCAGATGCTGTAATAGGTTTTAGTAGGTAGAATGGATACCCTGGTTACCAGTGATAAATATTTACATACCATTCTATCAACACTCAGTCCGATTAAAATCAAACCTTCAATAGCTCTTGTTTTAGTTTCATTTTCGCATAAATCAAAATAAGAAAGAGCTGGTGAAGGTTTAATATAAAACAGACTGATGAACACTCAATCTTAAGCAGAGGAGGAGAAGAAAGGAACCATGAAAAAGGCTCCTAAATCTGGGAAAAGGTATAGTGATTGCTATTCATAAGTAGGGTTGACTACATATCTTTTTATTCAAAATCTATTCAGATGCACAATACGGTATAATAAACGTGAATTTTATTATTATAATTTTTTTTATCAAAATGTACATTTTAAAATTTTATATTTTTAAGCGTGCAGCTATGCAACACACAAAGAACCATTTAAATTCAAAATTGAAAGATTTGGAGATATAACATTTTCTTGTAAGTGTAAATTCATAATTAGTTTGTTGAATCACAATGGATAGAGTAGAATATTGAATAACTATAGTCCCTTAAATTGACAAATTCCGAACCCTGGTAGGTGTTGACGTCTAGGTCGAATTAGAATTTTTCGAGCATATTAGGCCTACTTGTTTCTGTGCTAGTAATAACACGGGCAAGCAAGCATGAGCACCTTCTCGGCCTGTGCAATGAAGAACAATGGACGGGAGTCATTTTTAACGTCGAAAAATGACACCCCAGCCGTAGAGAAATTGAATTATTTTGTAGAACAAAGACCCAGGGGTCAGTTTTCTACATGTTATTCCTGAAAAAATTAACTCCCGTAGAAACTTGACCCGTCCTAGCAGAGTAATATGATATTTAAAAGGGTTGCCAAGTTATGGGTAATAAAATAGAATTTTATTCCATGTTATTTGATGCAATTTCATATCATAATGGCATTAGTGGTGTGTATCCAGGATTTCAGAGGGGCCTCCGTTGCCGAGTGGTTAGAGCATTGCGCTCAAAATCACAAGGTTTCTCATCTCTAGTCGGCGCGGGTTATATTCTCGCTAGCGCCGTTATATGTGAGAAAGTTTGCCAGCTTACTTTCGGAAGGTCGGTGTTCTCTTTCAGGTACATTGTATTTGGGTTTTCTCCTCCACCAATAAAAACTGGATGCCACCAGATAATTGAAAAATTGTTGAGTGTGGCGAAACACTACAATCAATCAATCTTATGAAAAAAAAACCATTTCTTTTTGCAGAAGATATCAAGACTTTGGGCCTATTGTGGATTTACGGGCCTATTGTGAATTACCAAAATCGCCAATTCCACTGTTATCCTCCACAGTTCAGACAAGGATTCTCCATCAACGAGGAAAGGTCCCCAGCTGTAGGATCATTACTATTTAAATCGTTGTCCTTGGATAGAGAAATTTAGGACATACATTTTCCAAGTACAGACAAAAAAGAAACTTTGGAGAAGATTTGGATTTAAAGTACTTCATGAAAGATAAGACACTTAATTTTGTATTCAGTATAGGGTTATGAGAATGATAAATCACTGTTGAGAGTATTATCAAGGACTAAATGTTATTATTTCAAAGCGAATTATCTACTCTTATGCCTTTAAATGTTAATATAAATGCTTTGGTTTTAATTGATACTATAAAAATGGTTATCATTTTATCCAATGAATGTGGAGCTTGGAAATGGACAAAAACAAAAGTTCATTACTTCAAAGTGATCAATGACGAATTGAAGTAGATGAAAAATATAAATTCTGTCGAGAGAAAGGATTAACATATCTCTTTTTTCACGGATGGCAGTTCTCAGCTGGTTTAGAAAGTTTGTATAGTACACTACAGTTATTGTACTTCTCTTGGGTAAAAAGTCCAACACAAGAACCCCTTCTGCGTTCCTAAATACTATGGCCATCACCTTTCCAGCAGATGGTTGCGTCTTGAATTTCTTAGGCTTCTGGAACCCCGGCCCAACCCACTGACGACTCTTGAGCTTTATTGTCTGCCTCATAATAATGAACCCAAGTATCATCTACAGTCACCAGACGCAAACGAAAATCACCTTTTGACCGAATACATTTCAACAAGGCGCTGCATACTGATGCTCCGGTTGCCATTTACTCATCGGTAAGGGATTGGCGACCCAAGGGGTTGTTAGCTTCCGCATACCTAAACGATCATGCAAGATTGTTGAAACGCTACCATGTGAAATGCCTAATACCTGCGCTATCTTTTCCCCACCTGAATTCGCTTATCAGAGTATACCAGATCCCGAACGTCTTACACATTTCTTCGTCGGTGGCATCAACCGTGCGTCCAGACCTGGCTTTGTGCTGCCGCGTTTTCCGGAAAAGTCAAATCCGCCTGATTAGGATTTCTAATTTATGACTGGGACTTCGTCAAGGTATCACACCGGTAATTGACCAATCGAAATGAACTTAGTCAATTGTAGTTCCCTACATTTTTAAGATATATTTTTTTTCCGTGCGGGATTTTTTTCTCTTAAATTTTGTACCCCTCATTAGAAAATTTTATGTAATTTGTAGAAATCATCACTTGTTTACATAGGAACTATTTGCAGAGGGTTAAGGAGACGACTTCCTGGGGCGCCCACAGGTTGTTTACAAGCACATGGAAAACACGTGGATTTGAGGGTAGTCCTGTTTGCTGACAAAAAAATTGAGAAAATGCCGTGTAGGGTGTCATTTTTCTGATGTCGGCAGACGAGACGGGTAACATATAACATCCCTTGCCGAATTATTTGACAGGAATTCAATAAACTGATTTTTAAGAAAATTTTTTTCCTACATAGAAACATATAGTGAAAATAATTACCGGTGTGATACCTTCGTCAAGCAGCGGGGCTATTGAAATGCTGATGCACGTTTACTAAGCTTTTTCGCTTTTCTATCCTTTGAGATGCCACACCGAAGTAAGATTTGATTAGAATACTGATCTAAATGCATTTATATATATTTTTATCATTTTGACAATGCCAGACAATTGTTTGATATTTATTTTTGAAACACCTTTGAGAAAATTCGGGTTAGGTGTGAAGCGATTGTTCACTTTGGAAATATAGCAGATATTTATTGCTAAATTTATCTAGGATTTTTACACTATTTATATCTGTGATAATACATTATTGCTTAAGTTAGTAGGTTAAAATGCATCTGATTTATGAGTAATACATTTTTTTAATATCAGAAATACTGCTTGGCTTCGAGGTTATTTTCCCACCCTGTAGTTTACCAGTCTGGGACTGAAGCTGCAGAGCCTTCATCTTCTAAAGACGTTCTACCGCGTTTGAATTCCCCCACCCAGAATTTAACATAAGATGGTGCAGAAGACCCATAAACATCTGCTAACTCGCCGTGTATTTCCTTGCCTATTTTACCTTTTAGATACAAGTACCGAATTACAGCACGGCGGCCCACTTTAGATGAAAAGCATGTCTTTATATCATTAGCAGGGGCCTCCGTGGCCGAGTGGTTAGAACATTGTGCTCAAAATCACAAGGCCTCTCACCTCTAGTCGGCGGGGGTTCGATTCTCGCTCGCGCCGATATATGTGAGAAAGTTTGCCAGTTTACTTTCGGAATGTCGGTGGTTTCTTCGCAGGTACATTGTTTCTGGGTTCTCTCCTCCACCTACAAAAACTGGACGCCACCAGATAACAGAGTGTGGCGGAAAACAAGAAACAATCAATCAATCATATATCATTAGCCATGTTTGACATTCAATATCTTATTTTAAAATGACTAGATACACGTGCAATTTTGTACCCAGGTATAAAACATGTATTGAAACAAGGCATGAAAATCGTGACCGTCTCTGTTAATCGGAAATCGTATAGGCTGTTACTTATTGACTTCCTTACGAAAAGGAAGTGGTGCTTGTCAATATCCTTCAGAATGTTTTGTAAACTCTGAATTCATGATGTCTCGTGGTAATCCATAGAAAGTCCCAACTTCTCATCATTTTCTGTCTTTCGAAAAACATAATGTTTGTTACAGGTAATGTTTAAGATTTCACTAATAATTTTTTCCTTGACCGGTATGTTATTGTTGCATTGTAGCATTAGATTTCGACGGCCATCAGGTAAAACACGTTTTCGTGGCGTTGGTGACATCACGTTTATGGGTTTTACCCAGACAAGTTTCACCTATTATTGTCCAACCAAGTGACAGTTGTTGGGCATATGGCCGATTGCCAAATCCAATGTATTGATCAAACATGGCGATGAGCTTTAGTTACATCCCTTCCTATCAGTAATAGGATTTTGGCATTGGGATCAATTGGTGGTACGTGAACAGCAATGCCGTGCAAGTGTTCATAATGTAGCGCTACATATGGCGTAGGGATTTCCTCTTAAACTTCAGGGATTTCATAATCACTCAATGATGGTAGGTATATCTATACAGTTTTGACCATTAATGACGTAACAACTAATCCGTGAATTTTACATCCCGATCTTTGACTTTTTCTGAACAAGACGTTAACAGATAATTTGTGGTTTCGTGATTGTCCACAAGATTGAAGGGTTCTGGCTTAGCGAGTGTTCTGTTTGACTGGTTGTCAATCACTGCATATATTTTCAGACTTCTGTGGACTGTCATTTGGGTATATATGCAACAGAATTGTTTTAGCACAAGATTTTCCTCCAAACATTTCCCCATAGATTTGTGTATACTTGTGTGTACTCAAGATTTCACATTTGTGTTGTTCATATTTTCAGTCTAAAACTTGACTGTCAGAGATATTCTCCCCGCCATAGCTTCTCAAAGGAAATGACGCGTTCATTTGCTCAGTCCTGTTCACATGTAAAGGTGATGTGTGAAATTTGCTTCCACATTCTCCACACTGCACATCAGATTGACATTCTTGTTTATAATCCTTTGAACAACATATAAAACAAAAAATTGTTTTCTTTCAAAACCTTCCTCCGTTCATCAAATGATTTTGTTCTGAAGTCTTTGCACTGTTCCAGAGAATGGTTTGTCTTATGAAGAGGACACTGGTTTTCTTGACACTTGTAGAGAAGAATTGTAGAATTTTTCCTGAGCTACGGCGACTCAGTGGTCGTCGAGTTTCAGATGTTTTCCTGCTTGAATTTTTTAAAGTTTTGTCACTGAGTTTCTGTGTACTCAAGATTTTGTCTATGTAAGCAAAAATTGGATTGTTCTGGATATGGCTCTGTTCACTAATAAAGTTTGCGAACACATGTAATGGTAGAAATACAACATGGTGTTCATTTATATAATTCACAGCTGTATTAGTCCATTTTTCTTGAAGTTGGTATGGGAGCTTCATAACAAAAGGTGTCACTCCTGTCGATACATCAAAATATGCAAGTAATGACTAGTAACGGACATCTTCATTTGCTGTTAGAATTTCTTACAATATATCGAACAAGTCATATAGACTGCGATAGTCCCTTATAGTAATAGCAGCAAATGAATTCAACTTCGTTTTCAACGCAATTTTTATCATTTCGGGACACCCAAATCACTCTTTATCTTGCCTCTCTGTAGCCCTTGTATTGGATTACTTGCACTTGCAGTTTTAATGCTGATATGTTGTTGTGATGACAGACTAGTGTATTTAATAAGGAAGCCAATCTTCTCTACAAGTGTCACTTGTAAATCTATCATCACAGATTTGAAACTTGCTTTCCATAGAGGATATGGTCCCGTGGTTACCCGGGTTGATAGAATAGATCCTCAGTGTCCCTTGCTTGTCGTAAGAGGCGACTAAATGGGGCGGTCCTTCGGATGAGACCGCAAAATCCGAGGCTCCGTGTCACAGCAGGTGTGGCACGTTAAAGACCCCTCCCTGCTCAAAGGCCATAAGCGCCGAGCATAGGAATAAATTTGCACCCCTTGACCGGCAATGGTGGCGTCTCCATATGAGTGAAAGATTCTCTAGCGGGACGTTAAACAATATACAATCAATCAATCCATGAAGGATAGAATTTGGGTTTGTCATTAAAGTTGAAAGCAGCAAGTCCTTTTTAAGAAGAAAACGAGTGGATTTGGCTTCACTGTTAGGTATTTTTGGTTCTTTCAGCTCTTCATAGTTTGTTCTTATTTCGGATTTCCAACATTGTTTTTACTTGAGCATTACTGAAGAGACATTATTTGTCGAAATGCACATCTGGTGCATCAAAATTGGTATCGTTTATGTTTTATATTACAACTACTGGGTCGATGCCTCTGCTGGTGGACTGTTAGTCCCCGAGGGTATTCATCAGCCCAGTGCTAAGTACTTCGGTACTAACATGAATTACGGATAATAATTTGCTGTGATAAAATTAAGAAATTCATTTCAAAATTAAGGATTATCTCCCTCATATATAGCTCTGATCCTTTGCCGGATTTGGCTCCAGTACTTGGTATTTTTAGTTCTTTCAGCTCTTCCAAGTTTGTTCTTATTTCGGATTTCCAACATTTTTGATTTGAGCACCACTGAAGCATCACTATTTGTCGAAATGCGCGTCTGGTGTATCAAACTGGTACCGTTTATGTTTTATACCTAAAGTCTTGCTTGTCCTCTTACATTCAAATAGCCGCCCGCGTGGCGCAGTGGTTAGAGCGTCGGGCTCAAAGATCTGATGATCCTTGAGTCGGGGGTTCGAATCCCACTGTGGGACGTGGGTGCCGGTCTTTCGGATGAGACCGTATAAACCGAGGTCCCGTGTCGCAGTAGGTGTGGCACGATAAAGATCCCTCCCTGCTCAAAGGCCCTGAGTGCCGAGCATAGGCCTAAATTTGCAGCCCTGTCACCGGTAATGGTGACAGCCGCCGGATAGCTGAAAAATTGCTCAGGCGGCTATAAACAAACAAACAAACAAAATACATTCAAATATGGTTGTAATGGAAAATATGGAAGAGCCTGGGAGTTCAATGTAAATGTACAAGGAATGTAACTGTAACCATGTTGTTTTACAGTTTTATTCACAATAGTTCATGTTGTACACAGTTTGTTTTATTTTGAGTTCTGTGTTGCTCCACATATGATTTTGTATGTTCTTTATCAACACTGTCTAAATGCTTAATATATTTGTCACTACGACCACACTGACTTCCTTCTTCAACACTCAGAATTTCTGCTTCAGCGACTTCCTTCTTTACAGATAACAATTATATGTATGTTTCGAAATCGTCTGCCATTTTTTTGCTCTTTCCAATGCTAGAAGAGATTGTCCCTTCTTCATTTGTATTTCGAGTTCAGTATGCATCAATTTCGCTCTAGCAATTTCGGCTTTCATTTTCTCTTTGGGTAATGTACTTTGTTGACTACGAGATAAAGTTTGTGAGGCATCTCCTGTGGTCTGCTGGTTGACTTGTTTGAATGGACATCCTCTTCTTGATGTTGTTTGTTCCTTGTGGCAACTGTTGTTGTATGGCATCATTAAGTTTTCTGAATGCTGTGTCAAATAAAATACTATATCCTTTTCTTGACATCTTAATTCTTTGATGTTCATACACACATTTTTCATTGCGATGTCTCTCAAGGAATCCAATGAATTCACTGAACAAAGAGTCAAAGATATATATTCTTGTTCTAGTTGTGATTTCAAATGTATGACTTTAGGATGTTTAGGAAATGCAAAATCTATCTCTTTGATCATTGTGTCAACATTTTTTAAAGTTTCTGCAAATAAGCAAAATAGGTGTCGATCAATTTGTTTGGAACTTCTCGGGCTTTTTCAGTCAATTGTTCTGGCAGAGGTTTTCAATTCTTTATGACTCATCTTTAAATCACGATTTTGGTTTTGGCCAGTTGACATTTATTTACTATGTTTCTTCAACAGCTAGCTAAACCTTAGTCACAAAACATAATGAATGGTTCCACGTTTATTATGTATGAGCAAGTCCAGTGAATGAGTGAAGTACGTATAAACTCAAGTGAGCATACAAATAATTCCAATGAGCGAGTAATAGGCCACGAATTACCATAAGGAGAAAACATCATCACACCTTAATATGTGGAATTCTAATGGCCCATTGTTTACAACTTGCACGAGAAAATGTGGGATATAACTCCCAATACAAACTACAAAAGGATCTCCACTTTGTGATGATAACTCACTAACTTTCACAAAGAAAGATAACTCTGATTGATATAAGGAATACACATATTATACAATGCATATATTTAAATGAAAAATCAAAAGAATAATCTGACAACTGACAGCATAGCATGTGTTTGGTGGGATGGGTTTAATGTACAAGAAACGGTTTCCATTTAAGATGCTTGTCATTTTTTTAGTTCCCCGATTTCTAATTTTTTCGTAGTACATTCTGTTCTTGGTGAAACTTTCAGTTTTGAAAGCATTTCGAAAACTGCACTCGTCCACTAATATAGGAACACCACAGATGATGATCTTAAGGGACTTGTCATCAGGTACTTCTATCCCTGTAGAATATGGATTAGAATCATAAACTCTGACGTGCTGGTTACCTAAATCTATGCCCTGTAGCCGTATTTTGTCCCTGCCCTCTGTAGTGGTCAAATAGATTCTCCATCAATTCCGATCTAACTGAATACGTTTAACAGCACCTCCAACCACTTTTGCGACACACTGTACAAGTAGAAAATTCGTAATTTTACCCTCCGCTGGAGTGAGGATTTCACTGTTCTTTAAGTAAACAGGTTTTGCGATTTGCGACATTGCTCTACTATACTGAGCACTGATTAACAGGTATCGTAAATAACGGTAATATATTCACATAAGGTCACATAAGCGGCAGAAAACATTTTTTTCCGCCACAAATTTAAAAAATAATGTGACTAAAACTCAAGATATGGCATCCAAATTGGCTGAAAATTTTGGTCAATGCCTGACTTTCACCTGTGCCTCCCTTTCTGAAATCCTGGATTGATCATTTCTTGTTTTACGCCACACTCAACAATTTTTCAGTTATCTGGTAGCGTCCAGTTTTTGTAGGTGGAGGAGAGAACCAAGATACCCGGGAAAAGACCACCGACATTCCGAAAGTAAACTGTCAAACTTTCTCACATATGTCGGCGCGAGCGAGAATCGAACCCGCGCCGACTAGAGATGAGAGATGAGCGCAATGCTCTAACCACTCGGCCACGGAGGCCCCTCTGAAATCCTGGATATACACCACTAATTATGATATGAAATTGCATGGAATAACATGGAATAAAATTCTATTTTATTACCCATAACTTGGCAACCCTTTTAAATATCATATTACTCTGCTAGGACGGGTCAAGTTTCTACGGGAGTTAATTTTTTCAAGAATAACATGCAGAAAACTGACCCCTGGGTCTTTGTTCTACAAAATAATTCAATTTCTCTACGGCTGGGGTGTCATTTTTCGACGTTAAAAATGACTCCCGTCCATTGTTCTTCATTGCACAGGCCGAGAAGGTGCTCATGCTTGCTTGCCCGTGTTATTACTAGCACAGAAACAACTAGGCCTAATATGCTCGAAAAATTCTAATTAATTCGACCTAGACGTCAACACCTACCAGGGTTCGGAATTTGTCAATTCAAGGGTTTGGGAGAATGGCTTTTAATATATACTGCTCATAACAATTGAAAGACCACTTGGAAATTCTCTCGCTATTTCACAATAAAACGCAAACAGCCAAAAACAATGCTTTAGAACTTAGAACAGCAACGAGGCAGATGACTGACAAAATTGGTTTAAACAGCATGTAATGTACACAACCCATCCTTTTAAAAGTCAGAACGGTTTGAACACTCGAAAACAAAGTCAGTAACGTGTGTGTCCTCCATTAGCGTCGATGCACGCGATGCATCTTTGCCTCATGGATAGAGTCAATGTCCTCAGAGTCATCTGGGGTATTGCTTGCCACTCCTGGTCAAGGAACTGGGACAGTTGGTTGCGATCAACTGGTGGAGGGTGATTTCCCCGAACTCGACGACCCAGCACGTGGGACACATGTGCTCGATGGGATTGAGGTCGGGTGAGCACGCTGGCCAGTCCATGTGGATGACTTGCCACTGCTGTAGGAAGTCGTTGACGACTCGAGCCCTATGGGGTCTGGCGTTGTCGTCTTGAAGTATAGAACCGCGTCCCATAGCTCGCAGCACTGGCAGCACAAAAGGCTGCAGGATGTTATCCCTGTAGCCCACACCAGTCAGGTGGCCTTGCACTCGATGCAGGGGTGTTCTGTGATTCAATGCCATTCCCCCCACACACCATGATGGACCCCCCCCCCCCCCCCCCCCACAGTCGCATCTGCATAACGTTCTCCTTGCCGCCGCCAGACGCGGGTCCTGCCGTCATGAAATGACATTGAGAAGTGGGACTCATCGGTGAACAATACTGAAGCCCACTGATGCCTGATACATGCCAAGTGACGTCGGGCCCAAGCCAGGAGAGTAGCGCGGTTAGCTGGCGTCAGTCCAAGACGGACGGCGGGTCGTCTTGAGCGCAGGATAGCCTCTCTCAGCCGGTTCCGAATCGTCTGGTCTCTGACGTTGTCGTCTGCTCGCAGTTGCCCCCTGAATGTGTTGGCAGTGGCTGTTCTTTGCCATAGAGCCGACAGGACCACAAACCTGTCCTGCTGCCTGGAAGTTGACCTCGGGCGTCCTGGTCATCTTCGCTCAGCAACACTTCCTGTCTGGTTGTACTGGTCTCTCAAGGTCTGAATGAGCCACTGCCAGTCGACGACCAACTTCTCGCACCCCCACGCCCTCCTGAAGCCACGCAATTGCCCACCCTTGGTCAACATGACTCGGTCGTTGTCTCCGAGGCATGGTTGCAAAAGTGCCATAAACACAGACATTAAATACCCACCAGTCTCTCAAAACTGAGTGAACTGTGTTCAGAAAAGACATGGGTTGCACGTGCATTGCAGCTTTTCTGCACACCAGATGTGCTGTGTCGCTCAGACCTGTTTAATTTGCACCCTTTTTTCGTGTGGTATGTGCACATTTTAGTTCACCGCTGTGATGTGCATGAAACAGACTGAGTTGATTTCTGATCAAATTCAAGTTGACTGTTCAAGCATGTAACAAAATTCGGTAAGTTTGGGTGGGTGAAGTGCCGTGTTATTTGAAAACACAAAGTCAAAGAAAACAATACAAAAAGTGAAGGTGGCCTTTGAATTGTTTTGAGCAGTATATAACAATTTCCCTTAATAAATGATTTGCAAAATGATTGAAAACAAGGGTCTGCAAATATATACAAATACTATGACCTAACCTTATCTAGATTAGTAATCACGATGACAGTATGAAAAAGGGAATCAAATAGTTACTAATAATTGGGTAATTGGCAGCGAGTAAGAAATGTCCGTCTTACTGGCCAACCTCGGAGATAAAACAGTCAGTCTAACACTGGCCAACCTTGGAGACCTTACACTGACCAACATCATACTTACACTGTAGCCCTATTTAGGAAAAATAATACATGTGACAGCCCTTCAAGTACTGTGCACATTTCAAGCCTTATTCAGGCAGACACATTGCACACAACAGCCTGGTCACCTGATAGGTCAAGAAGGCGAATTACATTCCTTGTGGTTAACCTCGGTTGCTAGTTAACCTCCGAGTGGCTTACCAATCCAAAACACGATAACATTTATGTGGAATCTTCTCAGACCTTAATTTTATCATAAGGTCAACCACTTCTGTAAGCTGACTATTACTTTACTGTTTCATTTACTGCCATAATTTAAACACGTCATATCTGTGAAACGGCCGCACTGAACTCCATCTCGACACTGGAATACAGCTTTTATATACCGTTTTGTCACGTGACCACTAGTGACTGAGCGATAGTAGCCTACTATCGAAAAATCGTCACTAGATTGCTACCGATGGCGACAATTGATTGCTTAAACCTAACTGAAATCGAAAATTGGCATTTTTTTTTTAATTTCCGGAATGCACGATAGTTCTAAAATGAAACAACGTACAGTGGTGGCCGACAACGCAGAGATCTACCTGTATCCGGGTGCAATGCATTTTGTTGTCTAGAAGATATTTGGATCGAAGGACCGCCTAGCAAACATAACTTAGATATGGATACTATGCAGAAAGATGTATGCAAATAAAGGCAAGCTTGTAGACAATTGACATTTTGGCTCTTTGCATGATTGATGTAATTTATTCGTATGGTTAATCAAGCTTGTTAGTTTATAGTTCAAATGAACTCGATTGAATATACGTGTGCAATTTCTATTCCAAAATCGGGTATATGAAGTTTATTGAGATTTTTATTACATACATTTATTAATATTTCCTTTGTCTTAGAAAGTATGATTAACTTACTGAGATTCCATCTCAACAAACATCATGGCTAAAAATATATAAAACGGGTAAAAACATTGATGGTTCAAAAAAATAAATTTAGAAATTAATGGTATTTGAAATAAAACAGTTGTCTTGTTGTTTGCATCTAAAACTGCTTAACAACTGCAGTAAGTAACACCAGTGTTTGATTGTAATTGTAATTCAATAGATTTATATAACACTCTATTGACTTATTTCTATTGATTTATTTAAATGAATGAAATGACTAAATTGAATTCACTGTATGATTTCGATTACATTCAATTATGAATCGAAAAGATACCTCCGATTCAATTTGATAATAGATTGTAAATTTCTTCTGATTCTTGAACACTAGTGACCACACCACGGCTGTTTACATCTGAAACTCGAATGGTCACACTATCAATTACTTTACTAGGGGAATTTAATAAGAAACAGAGTAAAAACAATATATTCCAAAACTTTCTTTGGGGAACAGAAAATATGCATTTAAAATTATTAATTCCATCGAGGTAAAAACAAAGGGAACAAGCATTCTGAGTGTATTGCAGGCAATACAAAGTTCCATACCCGTAGGATATTCAGTCGAAAGTAGGTCAAGCATAAAAAAAAAATCAAACTTGATCTGTAACTGTCCAAGACAAAGCCACATATCAAATTTCAATTGAATATCTTCATCTAATGTGGAGAAGTCTGGAAAACTGATTCTTGCAATTCATCAAGGGGCATAATTCAGTCAAAAGTAAGTCAAGCATAACAAAACTCAAACTTGATCAGAGACTATCCAAGACAAAGCAATGTATAAAATTGCTGATGAATATACTCATACAATGCAGAGAAAAGACAGGAAAACCTCAAGTGGGATGACAGACAGCACGACAAACAGACAGAGGGTAAATTAATAGTCCCCTTCAGCAAAGCTGATAGGGGACTAACTATATGCATAAAAGGCCTCTCCATCTGTCAGTCTGTCCAACTTTTATTGTCCACACAGTTACCTTCAAATTACTTTTGAATTATTTACCTTTGATGTAGTTTTCTGGTGTTTACATATCAAAACTATTCTATGTCACACTATTCCATTGTGGTTCTGAATGACATTAAACAAATTTAATCCCCTTCCAATATATGATTTCACCATTATGCAATAAACGTGTAATAAAATAGTATATTCACATTCACTGACCATGAATCTTTCCTTTATATATCTTTTCAAATTAGGGGCCTCCGTGGGTGAGTGGTTTAAGCATTGCGCTCAAAATCACAAGGCCTCCTACCTCTAGTTGGCGCGGGTTCGAATCCCGCTCGCGCCGATATATGTGAGAAAGTTTGCCAGTTTATTTTCAGAAGGTCGGTGGTCTCTTCCTGGATACATTGTATCTGGCTTCTCTCCCCCACCTACAAAAACTAGACGCCACCAGATAACTGAAAAATTGTTGAGTGTGGCAAAAACAACAAACAATCAATCAATATTTTCAAATTAACATTGCTTACATCCTAAACAAAAATCACATGCTTCAAACTAGTTTGAGTGGATTGTATTGGCTGTTCTGTTTAAAGTTGTTGAAAAATACACAAAAATATAAACAATAAATCATCTTTCTCTGTTGAATCAAGTGAAGAAAAAAATTTGCATAACTACTAAGGTTGGTAATGATTTTTTTTTTTTACAATGCTTGCTATTAGGTAATGAATTCATTACAAGGCCTGATAGAACAACAAAGAAATTAAAGCATTTTATTGATTAAATAAATATTCAAATGTAAAAGATGAAATTGCAGAGTTTAAATATCAAAGATAAAAAGTCAATCTATCAATTATGAAATAACGATTATCATAACAATTAATGAATGGCTACTGTTTATTAGAATTGGTAATGTTTCCAAATATTTTTCATTCACTAACTCTTCGTTTGTGAAAATGCTTACTCATACACGGGCATATATAGATACCCAATTTTTAAAAAAATTTCTTCCAAGAGAAAAGTGGACAACAACACCAGACAGAACAAAAATGTCTCAAGCTTGATGTCATTGAGAACTACAACACAATGTTGTCTCAGAAAATACATGTAATATTTCACTGCATACTTATTTTCAGGCATCTTGATCCCCATCTTCTTCATTTCCTGAATGTATGAACTTTAATTACTGTACCACATTTGTGTTAGAGACTCCTGTCACATTTAATGATGCTCACATGTTTTGTCATAGACACATGTACTTGTGCACATTTTGGGAAAGTCTCGTGAGGACCCGGGTTAGAATAGGTCCTCAGTACCCCTTGCTTGTCATAAGAGGTGACTGAATGGGGCAGTCCTTCGGACGAGACCACATAAACCAAGGTCCCGTGTCATAGCTGGTGTGGCACGATAGAGATGTCTCCATGCTCAAAGGCCCTGAGTGCCGAGCATACGCCTCAATTTTGCAGCCCTTCACCGGCAATGGTGACGTCTCCATTTGAGTGAAAAATTCTCGAGAGGGATGTTAAACAATATATAATCAATCATTTTGGGAAAAAAAACAAATAGAAAATAATAATGTACAAGTTATATTTATTTTTTAATGCCAACACATTGTGCATTATTAATACACTGTTCAGCATGTTTGAGACGACTCAGAGTGGTATTTCTTCCAAGTATATTCACCATTTCTATCACAGGGGGTCCAACCTGAAAATGAAACTAAAGTCATCATATGGCCTTGTAATAGAATTGTAATGTGAAAGGAGAAAATGCAACAGACCTGACCAGGATTTGAACCTGGGCCCCCTGAATCTCTAGTCAGGTACTCTATCACTTGAGCTACAAGGGCGAGTCAATAAGTAACCATCCTATCTAATTTCCAGTTGAGATCCACCTTTTCTTTTTAGATGTAATTGCCTTCTAGTGTGATGCACTTTGACCAACAGTGTTCAAGTGTCATCAGTCCAGAACTAAAAAAGTCGGGGTCCTTGCCATTGACCAACTGCCTTCATGACTTCTTCATCACACTGGAAATGGTGTCCACTGATATCATTTTTCAAGTTTGGGAATAGGAAGAGGTCGCTAAGAACTAGGTCAGGCAAATAGGCAAGATGTGGAATTAATTCATACCCATTTAGCTCTACAGCATCCATTGCAAGTGTGGACTCTTGCATTGTCCTGTTGCAGCAAAACACCTTTTGAGAGTTTACCTCGACGTTTTTCACGGATGGCAGTTTTCAGCTGGTCTAGCAAGTTTGCATAGTAGACTCCAGTTATTGTACTTTTCTTGAGTAAAAAGTCCAAGCTAATAATGCCTTTTGCATCCCAAAATACTGTGGCCATCATCTTGCCAGCAGGTGTTGTGTCTTGAACTTCTTTGGCCTCGGGGACTCTGGCCCTACCCACTGATGACTCTGAGCTTTATTCTCTGGCTCATAATAATGTCTCATCTACAGTTACCATATGCAAAAGAAAATCATCTTTTGACCTAATATGCTTCAACAAGGTGCTGCATACTGATACTCTACTTGCCATTTGCTTATCACTAAGGGATTTGGGGACCCCACAGAATGTTAGCGTCTGCCTAAACCATCATGTAAGATTGTTAGAATGCTACCATGTGAAATGCCTAATGCCTGCGCTATTTCTTCCACCTGAAGTCACCTATCAGAGTATACCAGATCCCAAGCTTTGTTACACATTCTTTGTCAGTGACATCCACTGGGCATCCCAACCTGGCTTTATCTTGTAAAGACATTCTACTGCATTTGAATTCCCCTACCCAGAATTTAACATGAGCATAAGATAGTGCAGAAGACCCATAAACATCATCTAACTTGCCAGAGTGTCTGGGTAGCGTAATTGTTAATACACTCGCTTCTCACCGCTGCGATTCAAATTTGATCCTCTGGATTGACAGTGGTTGTTTGTGAGAGGGTGTTGGGGTCACCCACTCAGACACAAAGGTTTCCTCCCTGCACTCTGGTTTCCTCCCACATCAATGACCCCTTCACGCCAAAATCTGAGCTGACAAGAAGCATTAATATAAGCTGTAGAACTTGTTTGTTAATTGTCGTAAAATAAATAAACTTTAAATTAAACTCGCCTGTTTTACCATTTAAATGCAAGTACCGAATTACAGTACAGTACTCACCTTCAAATAAAAAGTATGTCTTTGCATCAATAGCCATGTTTGAACTTCAATATTTCATTAGAGAATGACTCGATATGTGTGCAATTTTGTACCCATGTATAAAACATCCATTGAAACAAGGCATAAAAATTGTGAAAAAAATCTCATAAAAATCTCAGTCTATTGGAAATGGGACAGGTTGGTTACTTAATGACTCGCCTTGTATCTGGCCAGCTGCAATTAAATCCGACTGATCGCTACATTCCTTCCTCCATAAATGTCTTCACACCTTGAAGACATTAACTCGGGATCATCACCTGGCAGGTATTTTCACCTGTCAGTTCCAAGGGCTGGTCTTCAGCACCAAAATGAACACAACTGAAGAAAATGGGTTTAAAGATTTTTTCCTATATATTCCCAGGTAAAAACTTTAATCCCCTACTGTGGCCTCAACCTATCCCCAGGGAATACAATCTGAACAAACTTGACTCTGCACTTGTGAAGGATGCTTGCATATCAACACGAGTAATCCTGGTCCTGCTGTTGCTGAGAAGAATTTTAAAGATTTATCCTCTATATACCCATGAAAACATTGATACCCTATTTGTGACCCCACGCTATTATCAGAGGCCATGATTTGAACAAACTTGAATCTACTGTCAGGATGCTTCACGCAAGTTTCCACTTTTCTGGCCAAATGGACCTTGAGAAGATTTTTTAAATGACCCCACCCTATTTTTGCATTTTCTTGATAATCTCCCCTCTGGAGAGGGCATGGCCATTCATTAGAACAAACTTGAATTCCTATTATCCAAAGATGATCTGTGCCAAGTTTGTATAAATTTGACCCAGTGGTTCTTGAGAAGATGTTTAGATGGTGCCACAAAATTTTTAATATTAAAAAGGGCATAGCATTTCATTTTAACAAAATTTAAACCTCTTTACCCAAGCATGCTTTGTGTCAAGTTTGGGTGAAATTAGTTCTGTGGTTCTTAAGGAGAAATGAAAAATTTGAAAGTTTAATGAAAGATGGATATTGGACCAAAAATGATCAGAAAAGCTCACTTGAGCTTTCAGCTCATGTCAGCTAATAAAATGACATACCTTGAGTCCAGACAAAGAAACTCTTAAGTGGTGCATCAACACTTTAAGTTTGATCCCTCTTTCTTCTGCTATTACAGATAAAGATTTCTTTAGCGTGCTTTCTGTAAAGTCTGACATCTGACTGACAGCTGTGTAACAGTCTTGTAAAATAGCACCAACATTCAGGTCAGTATTTTCACAGAGTTCTTGAATCTGAGTTGCTGACGGTGTTTTCCATATGAAATCCCACTCTGGGTCTGTCAAATCAGCAATTTTATTAATTCTATTTTCTCTCTGAAATAAACATTTACAGGAATATGAACTCTCTTACATGTGCTTGGTTTGCAACAAGCAAATACATTATCTGTAACATGTGATGTTTATTAATCTTGAAAATTTTTCTCAAGCACATAATATAGCTTAATATATTTATGCAGTTATGATGCACATACATGTATGACTGCTTTCCTAAAGAATAACTTCAATCATGAGTAAACACCTAATTTGAAATAAGTTCAGATTATGTCTCTAGTGTAATAAGAATAAACTTTAAATCCAAGTTTAGCAGTAAATCTGTGCGACACCAGCCTACTTCCATATACATTGTTAACTCCAATGATTACAATGTAGAAACACATTGTTTAAATGCAGATCTATTCTAACATGCATAAAAAAGGTATAATTGTGTTGGGATGCCAACACAAATGTCCCTGAACATGTCCCCATGTCGAAAATGGACCCAAATCAAAATTTTTATGTCAAAGATGGACTCAGAATCCTCAATTAATTATAGATACTAGATTTCCTTGAAATCTGACAAAGTTTAACTTGATTTTTGGCAATTATTTTGATGATTGTGAGATGATATTCATGACTTTAAGAACTTTCATTATTTGTTCATAATTGTTCATGAATGACTCATAAAAGATTCTTGACCAGTACTTAACAGTAGTTCATGAACAAAATTCATGAACACATTCATAATTCATAGCTCAATGATGAATCTTTATGGACATAATCAATCAAATTATCATTTGACTTAGGAACACAAATTCATGTACACTCATGATTTTTCATGAGAGTTTTGTTCAAATATTTTCTTTAAAATAGCGATGAAGTTTAATGAGAATTTTATACCTTTATACTTCAGCAGCAGTACTTCCAAACCTCATACTTATGAAATAAAAAGATAAACACCACCAATCTTATGTACAGTTTACAATTAAACAATCACTCATTCACATACATGCAGATTCAGGGTTAAATAATTCTTACAGTCCAATCATGATCATGGCATGAAAAATATAAATCTGTGAAAGAAAAATCAACAGGAGGCTAAGCAAGATCAACAATTTTAAAGCGCTAGAAAAATATTAATTGTTGTTTAAAAGTCAGTGTCTGACGTATCAATTTCACATTGCAAATTAGACAAGAGGCCCATGGGCCACATTGCTCACCTGAATCACCTTGGCCCATATATAAAGATTTTCCTTATATATTTGCATGTAAAACCTTAATCCCTAGCTATGAAGCTCAATTAAATTCTTTTACTTCAAACTCAAGAGGAGTTGCCATACTATTTAATAACAATTTTGAGTACCAAATAGAAGAACAGATTGCTTCAGATGACACTGGTAATTTACTTACACTTAGCATTTCAATACATAATAGGAATATAAGTCTAATATGTATATATGGTCCCAATGAGGATTCTCCCGAGTTTTATCAGAAATTGGGGGATATTATGAAAGAATTAAATAATGAGGAAATGATTATTGTTGGAGATTTCAATTTAGTACTAGATACTACCAAAGATTATTTTAATTATTTACATATTAATAACCCCAAAGCAAGGGAAGTTGTTCTAGAACAAATGATATCTTTTAATTTAGTAGATATATATAGAGAATTCAATCCACACAGAAATAGATTTACTTGGAGGAAAACTAATCCTATGAAACAAGCTCGCTTAGACTTCTTCCTTATATCTGCATCTCTCTTAAAGGAAGTAAAAAGCAGTGATATCATGACAAGTTATAGATCAGATCACTCTCCAGTTTTCATATTACTCAAATTCAATAATTTTAAACATGGAAAGGGAAGTCTTCAGTCTTAAAAATTTTCGAATATATTAAATGTATCGAAAAGCATACTGATCAAATAAAACAACAATATGCAGTTCCTGTATATAAAAGGGAAGCAGTTTTAGCTATTCCTGATTCAGAAATACAGTTCATAGTAAATGAGCAAGTCTTTTTAGAGACCCTGTTGATGGGAATCAGATCAAAAACCATTTCGTATGCAAGTTACATTAAAAAACAAAGATCAAAAAAAGAAATGGAACTACAAAAGCAACTAGAAGAATTAGAATTATTGATTGATTAATGATTGATTGATTATTTATTGCTTTCTGCCACACTGCCACATTTGTCTAGTCAATCTACAGAAAAAATAGCCCAAATGGAAACTAATTGCAACAGAAAGTTTCACTGCATTTTTTAAAACTAAGTGCTCTAAACATTACATAAAAAGTTTAGAGAATTCATATGCGGGGAAAGTGGTTTTTTAAGGTGATAAAAATGCTGATTTTGACACAGACTTATATACCAGAAAAGTCTTATACATGGAATATAAATGTTCTATTAACAAAACAAATGTATATCCTTTTAAAAATTTATTGAAAATGCAATGCTGTATATAGACCCTTACACTTAAGCATGTAATTACAAACTTTCTGATGAAAATTTTAATTTTCTACACATAAGTACCATCTTTCTTGCACTACATATTATTTCGATGAATGCAGTTTATATTATAGTACACATGTTAATGGTTCATTCACCCCATTTTAATTATGCTTCAAAATAATTGAAACAGCTAAGAGTGGACATTTTAGTCATCAGTTATAGAGTCATCTTCAATATCATCCTCTGTCGAGTTGGAGCAATATCCACGGCATTCACTGCAACTTAAGGAGCAGTCCAAACCATTCTTTCTGCAACTGCATCTCTTAGAGTCACAGTTAGTCTTGCAATTGCATTTAACTGTTTTGAGGAGAATAGAAGGAGCTGCAGATTTGCCTGTTTTTATGGGAAACAGTTTTCCTGATGATGTAGACCACCCCCAATCACAAGGATTCAGACTCGCAGCAGTCATCCAGTAACGACATTGTAAATATGCACGTTGAATATGAAAATTGGCTGCATCTTCAGTTGGTGGCAAACTCTGGACTTGAACGGATATAGATCCTGCTGCTACTTTAGTACCAAATTTTCTGAATCTTACAACATCTAATCCTTCAAATGGCACACCTCCATAAAGACAACTGATAACTTCTAAGCCTGACTTCAAAACATTTTCTTTTGAGGAAAATATATCACAAAATGTGTTCAAGCTCTCTTGCATATGCTTCGTACTTTGGGGTTTTTTCAGTGCAGCTGCCTTACCAATTCCAAAAAGCTTTGAAGTTGTATCGCACCCTGTAAGGGCATGGATAGCTGGAAGGCGATGACATACTTCCTCCCCAAGAAGTAGCTTTGTTTTATGGATGTCCCAAAGTTTTGCTTTTTGTCCCCTCTTCGGTTCTGTTCCCAGTAGAATGTCATTTAAAGTCGGATCTAAATAGTAACAAAGAAGGACAAGAATATCTGTATCTTCAGCAACAACCATTACTTTCTGTTCTCTTGCAAAATTTATTGCTGTTTTCACAATTGGTAAGTCTGCATCGTCTTGGGTATACACTACTTCAAAATTTGCATTTCGGAGTTTACACCCTAGGAGATCAATAAACCGTTATTTATTCCTGGGATTTGTTAGGAAGATGTCTTTGTTGGATCGACAGGGCATGCCCTCGGTAAACAAAACTTCTGTGGCCAATATCCCTTTGCTGCGTCGAAGGTGTGTGATGTACTTTGTGCTAGGAATATCAGAATAACCATTAAAGACAATAACAGCAACAGGATACCTACTGGAAACAAAATCAACATATCTGGTACAAATGTCACCAAAATTCTCGCCTTTCAGCCATGGAATCCGATGAAGTGCTCCACCATCAAATACAAGTTTAATACAATCAGGAAATTTTTCAGCAGTACAATTTCCAAGACCCCATATGTAGTCTGCAAGGCTTGACTTGTGTGCTTCTCTAAGTAAGCCCATTGTATCAAATAACGCAGGTGGCATACTGCACAAGTCATATGTGAGTACCTCAGATAAATCTAAATCCATGCTATTGGCGGCTGTTGCAAACCTCTGAAAAAGCAACTGAGGGTCAATTAACACTGGCTCCTCCTCAATTTTCAATAGGTTTTTAGAGTTTAATGTAACTACTTGCTGCGATTTCTTGAAGGAGTATGTAGAAATAGCATGGCCAATCATAGATTCAATAATCCTTTCTCCCTTGCAGAATCTGCGTTGACCCTACTGTCTGCAGTCACACCAGTTTCCATGTTTCTAAGGAAAGATGACACCCCAAATGGATCTCTCTCTTTGATGAATGACAGCATGATTAGAAAATCTTCTCTGTCCCTCTCCATTTGTGAATTACCTGCCTGCTTGTGCTGTTCACTTGTTGCAAATGCCATACCAGTAAATTCATTCACTGAGTTTGTAATCTCTGCACAAGATGGCATCGACAGCAACCATTGTGATCTTTGATTCTCTGTCATACCACGTCCCCTCGTTAACCCTCCTGATGACTTCACACTTCTCATCAAAACCTGTTCTATGATGAGGTCCGTGGAAAGACCGGCCCAGTGCCTATCCGATCGTCGCATCACATGGTATCCATTGACAAACTGTGTGTGCACAACTGGATGTGTCATGGGCAATTTCTGCATATCAGCAAGGTATACATAAGAAGACTTGGTGTATAAATTAAGGCCAGATGCAGCAAAAAAGGGCAACATATTCTGAACACTCTTGAGGTGGAGCTCCCAGTTTCCAGTTCTTTCAGCTTTCAGAAAGGTCTTGAATATTGAAACCATTTCAAGGTATTGTCCCCAGATTTGTGTAGTTCTGCCATTTGTCATGAGTTCCTGAAAGCCATTTTTAAACTTTCTGCAGTAGTGCTTCACTTCCTCATCATTGCATATACTGTCAACTGTTTTTCTGCCTGCCATAAACTGGTCATATAATTCTTTAACTTCTCTTCTGGAAGAATTGCTGAGTAAAAAACTTTGATTAGATACATATGTATCATCAGAGTTTGTGTTTCATCCGGATATTCTTCTTGTGCTTTTCTCGCTAACTTGGACTGTATTAATGTATAAAGTGCTGTCTCTAGAAGCATGTGTGCTCTACTTGCCCTTGACATTGCCTTTCCAGTAAGGATGTGTGGAACTGCATTCTTGGCATATATCAATTCGAAAATCTCTTGAAGGCCAGACCCATACATCATATGCCCAATGCTTCCCAAAAAACTCATACACATGTGAAAGCCACCCAAGCGCAGTACCATTTTCCTTATCTCATTGTTTGACTGTTCCTTTGCTCGTATGTCATAGGCCTTCCAGTACAATGGCTGGTCAAATGTAAGAATAGGCGTTTTCTTGTACTGTAGAGCTTGATTTGTTACAAACAACATTGTTGAGTAAATGCAGGATGGATCACTTGGACTTAAGTCTATCATAGGAAGAAAGACCACTGATGTAGTTCCAGGATAAGTGCCTGTTGATGTCATCTGCCAAACACCAGACCAGCCAGGTGTAGGTGTCTTCAAAGGCCATGCAATTTGAATGAAGATGTCAAGGTTGCTAGTATGATCGTTCACATTAGTATCCTCCAATCTGGTATATCTCAATTCAGACATGGTGTTGATAGGGGCTTTATAGTATGTCAAATCAATTTTTCCTACTGATTTTAAGTCACTGATGGTCACAGGTTTTCTCTTTATAACATTGTCTACAAACACACCAGGGGTAATACCAGCAACAATGCCCATTCCATGGAATGTTTCATTGCCATCAAGGGTACAAATATTGTGGTCCACATTATCAGCAATGAACTGTAAGCAGCTATTTTCCTGGCATCCAGGCAATGACACGCCCTAAGATAAAGCAGCACAGGTTTCAAATCTTTGTACTTCTGGATAGGAGGAACAAAATCCCATATTATACAAGGTTTCTATAAGTGACCTGGACCCCAAATTGTTGTGCATTTGAATTGCAAGTCCAATCTGTAGAGGTGGGAACCTTGTTGCCTGCATAATAGCCTGTCCTATGGATGAAACCACATCGTTTTCCTTTTCAACAAACAACCCTTGCAGCAATATTCTGAGACCACTTGGAATATAATTCATGTTGTCTGATAATGAGGAAATTGAGTTGGTGGATGGATAGGTGTCTTTTGATACATCAATAGACCTTATTTCACTTTTTAGAAGTTTTGCTGCTGTTGTTATAATTGAAAGCCTTTCTTCCTCTGCATCCTTGAATTTACGACGATGGTAGAAATCCTGGAGAATATTGTTTGCTGTGTCTCTTCGAGTTACAACTCCAGAAGTGCCATATTTTTCAAAAATTACAACGCCATCTTTGAAGTGATCCTTGAGTTTTTTTTTTGTTTTTTTTTGTTTTTTTTTCATACACTGAGGTGTAAGCATCATTTCCACACAATTTTCTCATTTCTTCTACAAGCTCAGTGATTGTGACTTGTTCATCTTCATGTTCCTTTATAAAGGACACAATGTGCTGAAAATACTGTGTTTTTATGTAATTTTTCAACTAATGGTATTCCATACTTTTTTGTTTCTAACAATGGCACCCCTATTAAAGGTCATTCTTGTACAGAAGCATCATAAATCAAACACAAAAATCATAAAATGAAGAGCAAACACATGAAAAAATCGATGGTTTTTATGCAATTTTTCAACTAATGGTTTTCCATACTTTTTTGTTTCTGACAATGACACCCCTATTAAAAACTTGGTAAAACGTGTAATAGAGAGAGAAAAAAAAGAATAAATGAAGGAAAACAAAATAATAAGTGTTTGAATACTAACTCTGGATATGTTTTAGAGATTTATCTCTTTCCCACTTAGTTTATCATCACCTACATCCATACAAATAGATCCTAGTATGTCTAACCCGTATACATGTACATAGTTGTTTACCCTGTTTTGAAACCTTCACTGAACTTTCAGAGATGATTATCTTAATGAAATAAAAGCTTTACACATTAGTTACCTGTCTTTTCTATTCGATTACAAAAATACAATAACTGAAAACAACATCGTCTGCTATTGCACTATGTAAACAGGAAGTTGATTTATTATCTCCCTTTGAAGGTACTGCAGCTGAGTGGGGAAATAAAATCTTAAAGCAAAATTATTATTTTAAACTTTTGTTCCCCCAATTTCCCCTTCCTAAATTTTTCTAAACTTTTGATATGTTCAAACACATATATAATATGATTTAAATTTGTTGAAATAAATTCTGTTGCAATTAGTTTAATTTTTTTTCTGGATTGACTAGACTATTATTCCCTTTAATATTAAATTATTTGTTTTAACAAAAAAAGATTGAAAACCTATGTATAATACTCTTAAAAAATCAGATGTTATATCCACCAGAAAAAAGAAATGGAGTAGATATTTCAATATTTTTGATAGCCAGTGGAAAGCCATCTTTCAATTGCCATTCTCAACTACATCTGATTCTAAATTTCTATGGTTTCAATACAGAGTTAACCACATTTTAACTACTAATAGTTATATGCATAAAATGGGTAAATTGGACTCAAAATTACGCACTTTTTGTGAAATGGAAGAGGAAACAATTTACCATTTACTATGGGATTGTCCAAAAGTACAACAATTAGGTGAATTTATCAGATATTGTAATTCAAAAGTAATTGAATTAGAACTGGATGACAGAACATTTATATTTGGTGAAATAAAACATACACAGAGAAGGTCATACAATACATTACTTATTATAATTAAAAAGTATATATATGGGAATAGATGCCAAATAAACCAGCTAGCTGTTACAGACCTAATAAATGATCTGAGACAAACATATAAAATCCTAAAATACAGTTTTAAGGAAAAGAATGATATAGATATTTTTAAAACTGACTGGAATAAATGGTCCCCATTAATCAACTAACTTTCTCTCTCTTTCTCCATCTCTCACCTTTTCACTCTCTCTTCTTGAAAATTGTTTACAATTTATATTTGTGATTTTATTTATTAATTTCACATGGTCTTTAAATAGTTACATCTCTCTCTCTCTCTAAGATTGATTGATTGATTATTGCTTTCCGCCACACTCAACAATTTTTCAGTTATCTGGTGGCGTCCAGTTTTTGTTGGTGGAGGAGAGAACCCAGATACAATGTACCTGGGAAGAGACCACCGACCTTCCGCAAGTAAACTGGCAAACTTGCTCACATAACGCCGCGGCCGAGATTCGAACACCCGCCGACAGAGGTGAGAGGCTTTGTGATTTTGAGCCCGATGCTCTAACCACTTGGCCACGGAGGCCCCCTCTCTCTTAAGAATTAACAATTTATATATATGCAATTGTGTTATTTATTCATTTAATATTGATTATTGTCTTATATCTCTACATATGCATATTTGTATGATAATTGTGTGAAATTAAAAAACAAAAACACCTTAATCCCCTACTGTCCCCCCTCCCCCAACCAACCTGAGAATGATTTTAACAAAATTGAATCAAACTGTCAGAAAGCTTCTATGTAAACTTGAACTTTTCTGGCTCAATGGTTCTGGAGAAGATTTAAAAAAATTTTCCCCCTATATTTTTGCATGTAGAATTTGATTTCCTCTTCCTTGAAACTTGATTTGATCAAACTTGAATCTGCACTATATCAAGAAGCTTCCATGTAATTTTTTAAAATCTATTTATATACAATATATCTATCAAGATATGACAAAAAACTTTCAGTTATGGAACAATGGTTTTTAAATGAATTATTGATGTCCTCTTCTAATTTCTGAAATAATTTGAAGTTCTTAGTCTCTTCTATATTTGTCGCTAAAAGTTCAATATGAGTCCATGCATCATGGAGCTTTGCATTATACACTTCCTCAGAAGACTGGTGCCTTTCCAAACCGCGTTTACTAAGGGTTCTAAAATTTCTGAGTTCCGGCTTTCCTGTCCCTGCCATTCTGAAGTTCCGAAATAGTTCTTTTACTGTAAAGTCTGATGCCTCGGAAGGTCAATTCCAGTTTTACCCCATAACAACAAAAAGACCAATCTCAAGTTTGAGATGTTTAATGGTATTGTTGTTGTGATAAACGGTAAGACTACAAAAAAATGATAATAAAAAAAAAAAAAAACAACAAAAAGAAAAAAAGAAAAATACATTATTATAAGATGTTCCTATAATGGTATAAAGACTAAGTAACAAGCAAAATAATCATGACTTGTGGCCAAAATGGTAGTCCATATTAGACTTTAAAACAAAATTACAAATTATGACCATAACAGCACACCAAACATTTTTTGCTCAAACAAGGCCCTAGTTTGCAGCTATCTTACTAAATGAGAAGGAATAATTTACACTAAACTCCCAATAAATAAGGATAACAAGGTAAAGTAAGCAGGGCAAATACATGTAAATTACTAAGTTTACATAGAAAATCCAGACTGACAGCATGAACATAACATAACAAAGTATGTCAATGAAAACAGTGAAAACCTACAAAATACATTAGAAATCCCTCTTAATTATGAACATACATGATTAGTGTACTTACACTGTAGTGGGCCAAAATGACAATTAGGAAAAGCAAAGAATGGGATGCACTACACACATGTTGTGCACAGTGAACAACGTAACTCTCATGTATTTTGCCAGGAAAAAAATATAAACAAAAAAACCATACAGGTGGATTTCAAAATTCTGTTTACAGCACAGAGCGTGAAGTCTGTCAATGGGTGGAGGCCAATATATTGAACTTATGATGGAAAATGTTACATTGTCAAAACTAAAATGGTGGTTATCAATGCTAGTGTACATGTAGCCCATGTATAACATTAGACAAAATGTTCAAAACACTACTTATGTTCAGAAATTAAAACTTCTTCAGTAAGAATTAATTTATATCCAAGACACTGACTGCATTTTATTTATTCATTTGTGATAGCCTACTATGCAGAAGAGTTCCTTGTTGTTGCATAGAATTTAAGATTCTAGAGAAAGTTTACAGTTAAGACAGTCTCAGTTAATATTTGCTTAAATTTGTTTTGTGATTCATTAAGTAATCAATCTTAACTTAAAGTCAAAGTTTTGACATAACTTTAAGACAGTTTCATGATCCTGGAGCCTGGGCTATTTTACAGTTGAACATAGATGCCATTTTCCATCTCCTTCCATTCAGATGTTAGATGGAGATTGTTACATAACAAAGTTTGAGCTCCTTAATTTGAAAGAAGGGCTTCCATTGAGATAGTAGATCTTAATAAAAGAGGAAAAGAAACAACACAATAATAAGAAGGTCTTCTGTTGAGATGGAAGACCTTGAATAATAAATATAATACGAAACAGAGCAAAAACAATATGTTCCAGACACTACATGTTTAGGATATGATAAGAAATGGAGGAAAACAATGTCACAGCAACTATGTGTTCTGGGACACAATTACTATGGGTTGGAAGGTGTGTTGAAATACAAACCAGGGTTAATTCTCTTGTACTTTGATCAAACCAATATGTAGACATTAAAGCTGACATGAATGAATAAATACAGTAAAATTATTGGAGTCTGCCATGTTTCTCTTCTTATCCGCCATATTCAATGGATTTTCTATTGTTATATGCATCAGAGTTTGTCTGGTGTATAGGGGGCCAAATTTTGCTATACTTCACTTCACATCAGTGTTTCTGATCTACCTGTCTGGATAGTCTCGACAGGCAACACGTATATTATCAATAGTCATTTATATGGTATTAAAAACAAGTGAAATCAACACAAAGACATGCTCAAAAATTACAATAAAAATATCATACATCAGTAAAGCATTCTTACAGTTTTGGATAAATATATTTGGAATACATGCATGTACATATAGTTGCAGGAAAGATGTCAAAATTATACAATAAAAAAATTAGAAATATTTATCAATTATTTATTGATAGAATGGAATAAGCAAAGGGCATAAAATTTATACCATTCATCATTAATAATCACTTCAAGCAAAATGCAAATACGTCTATTATAATTTGTGCACATGACATGTATACTTGCCATGAAAATGCATCAAATGTGGATTTACCTGGGTCTACATGTAATATCTGTAAAGGGCTGCAGATGTACGTGCACACTGGTTGAAAATACACTTAATAGAAGTAAAATTCCTTTTATCGTTATAATCCGTGAAACAAGACTATAATTCCATTTTATAAACACATTGTCACTCCTTTGTCCAGATTGCAACACACTTAGCCTGTGCTGATGGCGTCTTCAATCAGGGGACGTATCAAAGTAGAATATTTACTGGTATCCTGTATTATGCATGTACACTAATACTATATGATTTATGTTCCAAGTTTTGCAGAGTTGGAATAATCATTTAGAAACTTAAATTCCATATGCATATCTATCTATCTATAAACTGAGAGGAGAGAGAGAAAGAGAGAGAGAGATTCAAATGTTGATCTTATTGTCTGATATTGTGTTATTTCTTTCTCAGTTACATTTCAACAGATAATTTTTGGTTTGTCTTTTATCTAGGAGCGAGAGGTCCTCTTTAAACATGGCTACTGCAATGCATATGTAGATTATGCTATATAAATCAAAGTAATTGTCTTCAGAATAAATAAACTATTTCATCTTTCTTCTGCATCTAAGATTATAATTCAAACTTCCTATCTAAAAATACATTATGCCCATAACACACAAAGTACTTGTATAAGTTGGTACTGCTATCAGAAAAAATATGATCAACGAAATACTCATATTCAATGTTTATGAATTCACAAAATATTCTAGGTGTCCCACTTTAAATATAAAAAAAAAATTCTTGGTAAAATGGGTATAAAGTTCACAATGGTTATCATTTCATAAAAAGGGCATGTAGCAATGCAAAAATGAAAAAAGCTCAATTATATTTTACTTTACCTCTACACAAAATTCAATTACGCAAAATGTAATAAACGTAATTTATTTTCATGTATTTTTTAAAATAATAAATAATATGTACACATTAAAACCAACCTGCAGATATCATAACCATAAATTTCATGTTTCACATAGTGCATTGATCTCAACGTAAAATGTAATGATTGTTCACATATATCACTAATTATATAAAAAAAGAATGGTAATTAAGTATTGCTCTCATTAATTGATAATACAGATGTTTTTGATACATTTACACAATAATTCAAAATTAATAATATCATAAATGAATGATATCTTCCATTACTTGCGTTTATGCAAATTTGGCACTAAATAGATCTTGCAAGTATGTATCTATGATATTTTGCATTATTACATTCTGCATTGAACTCGCTTTGCATTGTTTCACTCCCTAGTGAAGCATAGGCCAATGACAATTTCCTTCCATTTTCTTCTGTCTTTTGATAGCTGGTGGATGGTGCTCCAGGTGTATCCCCTCTCAGTCATTTCTTTTTCCAGCATGCTTCTCCAAGTTAGTCTTGGTCTTCCCCTTTTTCTTTTTCCTTGAGGTGTCCATTGGCAGGTGATGTTAGTTTTGTCTTACCATAGTGTATGCCCAATCCAGTTCCATTTGCTCTTTTTAATTTCTTTCACAATTGACATCTGGTTTGTTCTCTGTCAAAGATCTTCATTTGCGATTTTATTTGGCCACCATATCTGAAGAATGTTTCTCAGACATCTGTTTATGAAGGACTGAAGTTTTTTCTTGTTTGTGACTGAAAGGCTCCATGTTTCTAACCACATAACAAAACTGATTTTATGTTGCTGTTAAATATTCTAAAATTGGTCCCAGTAGTGATGTTCCTTGATCTTAATACCAAAAGCTGTGTGGGCTTTCGCAAGTCTTGCTTTTACATCTTCATCTTTGCCTCCAATATTGTTAACCACACTTTCTAGATAGACAAAGGATGTTATGTTTTCAAGTTGTGTGTTATTAATTTCAATGTTGTTGATGTTGTTTGTATTCTCATAACTTTTGTTTTTTCTTTGTTGATTTGTAGTCATGCCTTTGATGCCTTCTCCACAAGTATTGATGATTTTTCTTGCATCTGATAAGTGTGGGTCAATAGGACTAAGTCATCAGCAAAATCCAGGTCATCAAATTGGTCGATCAGATTCCACTAGATTCCATTTCTTTTCCCTGATGTTGATTCTTTCATGATCCAGTCAATGGCCAATAGGAAAAGAAAAGGGGAAAGAAAGCAACCTCATCTTGCACCTGATTGGACTTCAAACTCTGCACTTGTATCTCCTCTGTGTATCATGTGTATCACCTGACATTTCATACCACTGTAAATATTTCTTATCATTGTTACAGTTTTTGGAGGTATTCCATAATGGTCCAGAAGTTTCCAGAGTGTTTCTCTATCAAGACTATCAAATGCTTTTTCAAAGTCTATAAAGTTGATGTAGAGGTAACTGTTCCATTCAGTTGATTGTTCTATTATCATGTGCAAGGTGGCTATTTGGTCAATGCATGATCTTTCCCATCTGAATCCTGCTTGTTGGTCTTACAGTTTCTTATCCACCATTTTTTAAAATTCTTTCTAATATCATTCGGTTTTTTTTTTTTCTCGCACTGAAAGTAACATGATACCTCTGTAGTTCTTGCATAGGCTCAGGTCACTCTTTTTTGGAAGTTTAATAATATAACGTTTCTTCCAGTCTTGTGGCAGTTCCTCTGTTTCCCAGATTTTTGCAAGAAGAGGTTGAAGAAATTGTGCTGTTGTTCAGGGATCTGCCTTTAATGCTTCTGCTGGTATCAAGTCTGGACCATGGGATTTTCCATTTTTTAGAGTCTTGATTGCTTTAGTAATTTCCTCCAGTGATGGAATGGAACAGTCATTTGCTAGATGTTGTGCTGCAGGTTGTATGTCTGCCATTCTTTCTGGTGTTGGGCGATTATGTGGATCTTTGCAAACTTCATTCACAAGTATATAAATATTAAGTAAGTATGCATTGCAGAGCTATAGCATATGTTTTTGTAATTTGCCATAATGATTACGTTCAGGTGTACATGAAAATCAGAAATATTTTTATTTCACATGTAGTGAAAACAGATATACAGTTTTATGTCTAAATTTCAAACTGGTGTATTTCATCCGATATTAGTGTTCATAAATAAGTAAAATTTGTGTTGAGCTTTTTGATATAATACAATGTCAAAATAATGCACAAGTGGGATCTGCACAAGCCAAGTGTATAAAATTTTATTTATTGATTAGTAGTCTTAATATCTGTATGGTCATACTCACAAAGTCTGGAAAACATTATAATTTACACTTCAGATTTATATACCATAATACTGATTTAGAGATCAATAAAAGAAACTTTTATTTCAACACAATATTGACATAGTGTAAATGTTAGTAAATATTACATCAGGGACTTAAACAGGAGGGTTGGGAAAAGGCAGAAAGCCTGGTCTGCCTATCTTCCCCCTCTCCCATTTATTTGTTTTTTTGGACAATTTACTTTTTCTGTTGTTTTAACATACAAAGTCCAAATTTTCTACATGCAAAATTTGATTGATTGCCCCCTCTCCTCCAATTTTAAAGTAATAATAAGAGGTAGTTGATATGTTAGGCTATGAACTGAAGGATGTACAGTAGGGGGACAAAAGTGTTGAGAAAAAAATGGCGTCACGTTACCTTATCAAAATATCGCGCATAATAAATCTGTTTATTTACTGTTTATTGTTCGAGTTATGGAAATTCCCTTGAAATATAAATAGGTTAGCATGTGTGACGTAGACCATTACGTGTAATTCATCGTCTGCTCATAGTTTTGTTTACATAATATCTCGACAACAAAATGGAGGCAAATCGACAAGAAATGTCAACACCCTTGAAACAAGTGATCGTGGAATTGTTTTTGAACGGAGAAAAGGCATCAGATATTGCAAGCAGTGTCAACAGATCTCTAGCTTCAGTGTATCGTGTTATTCGGAAGTTTCAGAGTACAGGATCTACGGAAAATTTACCAAGATCAGGTCGGCCTCGTTCTATTGACGATCGGGAGTATCGGAGGCTTCAGAGGATTGTAAACAAGGATCGTCGGGCTCCTCTTAGGGACATTACTGCTGAATTTAATGACAGAAGAGCAACATCAGTGTCTCAGAAAACTATTAAACGCCGACTGAAAGCTAGTGGTTTCTCAAGGGGTGTATATAGGAAAAAAGTTGTGATAAAGAGTGTCAACAGAAAGAAACGTTTATCATGGTGTAGAGGGAAGAGGCGATGGGATGTACAAAATCAGTGGTCGAAAGTTATATTCAGTGACGAGTCTCAGATATGTGTTGGTGAGAACAGCCGAGTGTATGTGTGGAAAAGAGCCGGTGAAGGTTGGAGACCCGACTTAGTACCGCGACAAAATGGCCGAAAGTTCAGCATCATGGTTTGGGGTTGCTTATGTTTTCATGGCGTGGGGACATTATGTCGAGTGGAAGGAAATATAAATTCTGAAAAATACATTGACATATTAGATACAAACCTCTGGCCTGTGATAGTGCGTCATTTTCCCAACGGAAGCTACCTTTTTCAGGATGACAATGCCCCCGTACATCGATCTCGTAGGACCCAGGAATTCATTGCCAGAAATCGAATTAAAGGCATGAGCTGGCCTGCACAGTCTCCAGACTTAAACATCATCGAAAATGTTTGGCTATATATTAAACGGAAACTTCAATCACAGATGCACAATATAAATTCCGCAGATGAACTTTTTCAACACACGCTGAGGATATGGCAGGACATTAACTTAAATTATGTGAGAAATCTTTATAATTCTGTTCCCAGGAGAATCCAGCAAGTAATTCGATTGAAGGGACACTTAACTAAGTACTGAGGTAAGTTATTTTATTTTATCTAAGTAAACCAACTGTCAAGAAGGTTTTCCGTATGAGTTATCTCGCTTGCATTGGTAACGTGACGCCATTTTTTTTCTCAACACTTTTGTCCCCCTACTGTATGTAGTGAATTAATTCTTGCCTCCCCCTCCTATGATTTAAGAGTTTGAGGTTCGTTCAGAAGTACCCCAAATTTTTTTTTTCTTGCTTGTCGATAATTCTAAAGCTGTTTTAAAATGTTTCTCTTAATATTAAGAAGTAATTGTGATAATGAAAATTTACTGTAAATTGATCATTACACTTTCAGTGATTTACAATTAAGTAGTTTTGGTTCAAACCCAAATTGAATATTTTTTTAATGTCTAATGATGAATTCAAATATAAACACTGATGCAACTCCTGTTAGTTTCCACTATCGTATATTGTCAATTCAAATTATAAAATAGTTTACATTTATAAATGCTTGTATGCTTACATTTATATCAGTGATCAAATTTCTTTCATCTGTGAAATGACACTGTATGTCAAAGTCTCTCTCTCTCTGTTCAATCAAGATATACAAGTATTCAATTATGTGGTTCCCAAAGAGACAAATATTTGATGGTGTACTATACTTTCGTTTAAATATTCCCTTTCATATATGTTTTTGTGTGATTTTGCATATAATAGCCATACATTCACCCAAATCACTGTTGTATATGTTTTTGTAATCATCTATAAATTTTGAATTGTGCACAAAATATTATAATACCCAAACATATGTTCAGAGTATAAGCAAACTGCAAAACCCCTGACCAATCACATATTTAATAAAAGAAAAATTTCAACTTTGATAACTCCCCTGATTGAAGACCCGATTGGCACGAGTGAAGTGTGTCGCATTCTGTATATGTATTACAAAGTTTCGTCGAAGTACCAATGAAGTTTATTAATTTGTTTTGAGGATTTATCAGAATAAACAGAATCTACAATTTCGGTAAGTGCACATCTCCAGTCCCGGGTAAATAGGTTTCTGCATTTGATGTGTTTTCTTGGCAAGCATGCCAGGTGCATGACATATGTGTATGCACTTGTATTTTGCAGAGGATTTACTGTGAATAACATTTTATGATCTTTGCTCATTCAATTCTATTAGTATGCAATTGGCAAATTATATCCAAGTGATATACATATATATATATATATATATATATATATATATATATATATAAAAGCACTAGGAAACCAACAACACTAGAAATCCTAAAGCGTCGGATCTAACGAGTAGATACTTAGTCACGAAATCGAATATAAAAAGCACTAAATATATATATATATTCATGTTATTGACATGATAACTTCAAATACTTGCATGCAGATGCATGTGTGCCAGAAAAGCTTTCTTACGATTTTTGTCTCTTATCTAAATTTTCAGAATGTTTTACTGTAATAAAATATGTAATTAGTAATTTTGAGCATAGCATAATGTTTTAAAATGTGATTTCAATTGTTTCTCATTCCCTGTACATTCCAATCAGAGATGTGCACTGGTCAAGTCCAGCTAGAAAATCACTCAGGTGTGACAATCACATTTGGGGTATATATAGATAGAGTAAAATATGCTATCTGAAAGAAATATGGCTGATAAGGTGAGAAATGTGTATGCATTTATAAATTCATGTCAGCTTTAACTAAAATCTGAAAGGAAGTGTCACTAGTGCAGAGAGTTGATATGTTTATAGTTACCACAGACCACTGTAGAATGCTAGCAACATGTTCTTGATCCAAATGGACACTGGCAAATTTGTTTGAATATCTATAATATTGTAAAAATAAAAACTTAAGTATTTAAATATGATTTTTGAAATTTTGCAACCAATGCATAATAAATGCCATGCTTTTGATAGTAATTTACAAAATGTGTTCAGTACACCTACATTTTTTGCAGATGTTTCCTTAAAATATCCATTGTCATGTCTGTGATAAGATCAGGTTTATCCTGCAGTGCCCTCTTGAGATAAATTTTATTCACCTGCTCCAGTTTCTCATGATCTACATGACCAAAATTAGTGGACATATTCTTTATGGAAAACTACAAATTACAAAACATAAATATGTCAATCACTAAAAATTACATAAATAATATTATCATATGTATATACGACATGGCATAAAATTACCTAAAACTGCAAGACATTTTACATATATACATACACGTTCTATTTTCTGATTTTAACCAATTTTTAATAACATGTATGTGTTGATCTTACATGTAAAATCACATCAATTTCTAAAGTGTGGCATTCATATTTCAAACAAGAAGCCAACAGGCCTTAAGTCACCCGAGTATCACAGACCTGTCTGGGATCTTATATTTGCATTTAAGCCTCATTTTGGGGTCTTTTGTTCACAGCTTTATGATTTTTACAAATATCCCTACAATTCCCAATCAATTACAACAGAAGGAAAGATGAAGTTTGTTTGAAGCCTTTAAATAGGCCCATAGTACCCTAACAAGGTGCAATGAATTTCACAATTCTAATAAAGGGCTTCATGGATATAATAACCATGCATTTGGTTTTTCTCCCACATGTGGAAGTAGAGAATATTTTTAAAACCTTCACATCATTTTTTTTTTTTGGCAGTTTTGGCCCTAACCATGAGAGAACTATGATCATAAATTTGACAATTTACATTCCTCTTATCCTAACAGTTTTTGCCCTGCCCCTAGGACCCTAAGGGAACAGGGGCCCTGAAATTCAATTTTATGTCCACTTTGTCCCAAAGATCTTCATGCCAAATCTGAAGGAATTAGAATGTGGTTATCAAGAAAAAAGCTAAAAATGTTCAATTGTTAACACAATGACCATTTTGGCCCCTGGAGACCCTCATATAAAAACCGCCACCCCTAGGATCATGAAATTTACAATTTTGGTAAAGGGCTACCTACTCATTGTAAATATCCATTTAGCTTAAATTTGGTATCAATAGCATTAATATTAATCTTATTATTATTATCATTTATATTACTTATTTACACATAAATACAACACACCAAGTTTGGCTCTGCCCTGGGGTCAGAACCATCGGGGATCATGAAATTTACAATTTTAGTAGAGGCTCTACATTACTATGCATTTAGTTTTTTTTTTCTTTAAAAAAATGTGCAGTTCTAAAGTAAAAATGGCTGAAATATTGCCAACACGGTGTAAAACCCGAATCAATCAATCTAAAGTAAAAGCTTTTTGAATAGAGATCATGTTTTGGCAGTTTTGGCTCCACCACCAAGGCCCCAGGAGGACAGGAGTCCTGAAAATTACAATTTATGTCTGCCTTGTCCAAAATATTTTTCATACCAAATCTGAAAAGGATCGGAATGGTAGTTATCAAAGAAGAAGTAAAAAATGGTCCACTGTTAACAATTATTTAATCACTGACTATAGGTCCCACCCTCATACCAAAACCTCTATCCCTGGGATAATGAAATTTACAATTTTGGTAATGGGCTACCTGACCTATCTAAATATCCATTTAGTTTCAATAGCACTAAACAAGATGTTTTTTTTTAATGTTTACCCATAAACACCATATATACCAAGTTTGGCTTGCCTTGGGGTCATTTAAATTTACAAATGTGCTGTTACAGATAAGATTTTTCAAAACAGATCACTTTGTCAGTTTTGCCCTGCCCCTAGGGCCCTGGATGGGGGGGGGGGGGGGGGGGGCAGGAGTCCTGATGTTTACAATTTCTGTCTGCCTTATTCCAAAGACCCTTTATATCAAATTTGAAAAGCAGTGGAATGGTAGTTATCAAGAAGTTAAAAATGTTCAATTTAACGCATGACACATAATGATAAAGACCAATTGCAATAGGTCACCTGAGTTTACTCAGATGACCTAAAAAAAACAAAGATTATGTCAGTCTTTATTTTTGATAGCATTCTAAAGCAATGCATCTTTTGTTCTTTGCTAGACATACATATGATGCTGAAATGAGTAGCATACCTTCTGAATAAGATCCTCCATGCTATCATATATAATAGAGTTGTCTTTGGTTTGCGTGTAACCCCCTCCCATTAATGTCACAAACTTCAGTAATGCCTCTGGACTATATCCTTTATTCTGTCGATTAAAAAGCTTTTTAAAAAGCTATACATTTCATTGTATGAGAGAGAGAGAGAGAGAGAGAGAGAGAGAGAGAGAGAGATGCCATAAGCCAATTAACTTTTCCTAAAAGAATTTAACTCTACCTGATAACATGATATCTGAATATCTCCCTGTCTCTTCGAGAGTTTGGTGCCATCACTAAAAGTCAAGAGATAAATTTATGAATACATGTAATTTTCATTGGTTTTCACACAAAATTAGATATGCTAACCATCTTTTATTCCCTGAGGATGTATTCAAAGGATTATACTATTATGTGATAATATGAAACATAACAAAGCCAAGCTCTATGAACTTAACAAAAATGCTCAAAGATAGCCCACCACCAAAGCTTCAGTATTGAGTTCCTCCTAGAAATTCAACACCACTTCATTATAAAACAGTTCAATGTGATTGAACGCAATTAGGTTAAAGGCTTCTATAGTGAAATATACTATAATTCTGGAGTGAAATTACATCTCAGATTCTCAAGCATAAAAATAACTAAACACGATCTCGTTTGCAAGCAACAAATAGGTCTTCCATTTGATTTCTGATCAGGTGAGAATGGATCCAACTGTGATAATTCAGCTGATGAAGAATGACAATAAATGAAAGGAATAAGCACCTAAAGTTTTTGAAATAGGATGAAAATCACATAGGAGATGAGAGTTTTCAATTTTAAAGAGCTTCAAGTTGCTAAAAGTCCTTGAATGAAAATTAAACTATGAGCATGCAGGAATCATTCATGAAAATATGAAAGAAAAATGCTCATTTTTTGGACAACTTCCGGTTTGGTTCAATCAACTTCTGGTGGAAATGGTATGACTTGAAATGCTCTGTTAACCTCTATTATGAACATTGAAAAATGAAGAAAATCAAGAATTGCAGATTTTTAAATTACTTCCGATGTACGATGAAAGTGATAGTAACAAAATTGAAAGATGTTTGTCACATATGCAAGTCACCATTTATCATTCCTGAAAGTTTCAAAACAAATGGATAATGCATAAAATCTGATTTAAAAAATGGAAAATGGACATATCTCACGAACGGAAGTGAATTTTGATAAAAGTACTGAACTAAACTCTAGAGATGGATTATGCCAATAATATATGTGAAAATCACATCAACACATAATTTATAAGCGAGATATATGAAGACAAAGGAAGGCCAATTTTCTCCCCAAACCGGAAGTTGGTTTTTTAATTTTCAGCAAGTCTAACATTTTCTAAAATTACAAAAGAGACTTAATTATTCCATCCAAGTTTTGTTTCAAAAACATAAATTTAAAATCTAACGTTTCTTTTGTTCACCAGAAGTGATGAATGACAAGGATGAACCAAATCACAAAGCTGAAAGTTATCATCTATCACCCCTGACAGTTTTAAGACTCTATCTTTAACCATTTAGAAGGAAAATAGTGGACAAAATCTCTTTTTGAAATATGGAAATGGATATACCTCACAAACAGAAGTGAACTTTGAAAAAGTATTTGACAGATATTCACAGATGAGCAATGTCAATAATATATGTGAAATTAATACCAAAAACTTCATTTATTAGCGAGTTACATGAAAAGAAGGAAAGAGTGATTTTCAGAAGTTTTCTCAAGAAATGGGAATTTTATGTTTTGACTTCTAGTAAGTCATACATTTTCTGAAACTATGAACATGACCTAATTATTTCATGCAAGTTTTGTTTCAAACTGTAAATTTGAAGTTTCTTTTGTTCACTTTCAGCGATGACTAGAAGTGAAGGATGATGATGATGATGATGAATCTTATTACAGAGAAGACAGTTACCATCTATCATCCTGAAAAGTTTCAAGACTCTATCTTAAACCCTTTAGGAGAAAATGTCTGGTCATTTTAAAACACACAAAATTATCCGTAACTCACGATTGGAAGTTAATTTTGGAAAAAGAAAAAAATAAATGTAATTCATCCTTTGATGCATCTTTCTGAAAGTTTCATAAAATGATATCAAGCCATTCACAAGAACAAGAAATGGCTGTTATAAAAAATGTATGAAAAAGAATATGACCTATTATTCTTAACTTGTCTCGACATGGGACCTCCATTTTTAAGGTCATATCGGAAAGATCCGTGATTCTGAACAGAACATAACGCAAACAAACAAATGCTGAGCATTTGGCGAAGAAGCAGTCACTACCTATGTCAACGTCTTAAGTTTGATGTGACCATTGAATGAACGGGGCATGAACTCATTACCTTCCAGTTACGAAGCAAATGCTCTACAACTAAGTTACTGCTACCACAACTGGTTTTTCCATTCTATTTTGAAATTAAGGTATCCCATGTAATTCCCTATAAATTTTTAGTTCCCGTGACAAGTTATTTCACCATTATGTTGAATAATATACAAAAAATAGCTGTCATAAAAAATTAGGCTTAAGCTCAGAGCTCAGGACCACAACAATGAAAATTCTTTACAGTGCCATTACTCATGACATGGGACTTCATTTGTTTGTTTGCTTTATGTCCCATTCAAAATTTTTCAGTCATAATGAAACGTCACCAGATTTAGATCTATGCTTAATTTAGGCCTATGCTTAATGCTCAGGGTGGTAACAGTGAAAGTTCTTTAGCATGCCATGACAGTGACAATTCTTTTATATTGCCAATGCCTGTCACGACACAGGAGCTCATTTGTTTGTTTTATGTCCCGTTGAAAATATTTTTGTCATAATGAAACGTCACCAGCAATAGGTTAAGTACCACAAATTTAGACCAACATACACCAACAGAAATCTATGAAAGTTATGTATTATATTAATTCACTCCCCTAATGTGCAAAATATCAAAAATAAAAAATGTCATATTTTGTTAAATAAAAGTATACAGCTTCAAAATTGGTTGCCACGGTAACATAAAAAATTCAGAATCTGGGCATACGAGTCAAATTTCAATATTTCATTGATCTAATATCCTTAATCTACTAATTTTGGCAAAAATATAATGTACTATTATGTTTAAGAAATATTTTAGTTGCCATAGTGACCATATTCCAATATATTACGTTATTAAATTGCGATGGATTAACTAGTATGCTGTTTACACCTGAAAGCTTACAGGTTTGCTTATTACAAGATGATAGTGAAAACTGTATCTCATTGACACATCACCTTTGAATATATAAATTCATGTAAATAATAGTCAATCAAATTAGAAATACCAGTATGTAAATAATAGTCAATCAAATTAGAAATACCAGTATGTAAATAATAGTCAATCAAATTAGAAATACCAGTAATTAATCACTTTGCTATAATTGTTACCATAACAACCATACTATGACTCATTTTAGTTTTGAAGAAAATTGTTTCTATAAATTTAAACTGATTTGTGAAAGCAGAAAATGTGTGTCTATTGTTATGTGAAAATATTCTGTCATATTATAATCTTAGGCCAACTTTTTTCCCCCCATTATTTGTTTTATGGGAATTTTTCTTTTAAACTGTGTCGTGAGGTGGGGGCGGGGGGTTTGAAATAAAAATGTTATAAATTCAAGCAGTTGGTCAAAAAATAAAAATAAAACCAATAAATAGAGGAAATTTTTAAAATTTTTCCCCCCTCCAATTTCCATAAGCTATATATAGCTATATTGAATTAGATTTAATTTTGTAAGTGACATAGCCAAAAAGTCACATAATAATTTTTGAACATGTTTATACTTTAAACTAATCAGAATGTGATTTCTTTCGTTTGAGGTATATATTAGACAGCAATCAATTTCTACTTGGTGTTATAATGAATAATACAGGTTTTCATTTGAATACCTGTTTATGTCACATGGTTCTTTAGAACCGGTTTTGATTGCATTGCTATATAAGGGGTAAAATGTTGTTCAATACCAGTTTAGGACGACACGTACAGCAGTAAAGTTTAATATTTGTCATGCAGAACAAAGGCGCAACGGGCATGGCACAGGAAGAAATGCTTCAACTGATTTTAAATAAGATGAATGAACAGAAAAGCGACATGGAAAGGAATATGGCGATGCAACTCGACCAGTTTAAAAGAGAATTACAAGGAGCGACTTCGTCTGTATCATCTGAGGTTAAGAAGTTAAAGTCGGAGCAGGTTGGAAACATCCAGGCAACAAAGATCAGTTTGAGCATAATGAGAAGATTGTTGATACTTTGACTCAAGCAGCCTGGGCTTTGAATAATTTGTATGATTATTGTAAGGAGCTTGTTAACAAAGCCATTGAACTTTGTAACAAATGTAACAAACTTGTAAAAATGGCTGATACATCCCCTTGTGGGTGGAGTACTGTTAAAAACTATATACCAATCCATTAGTGGATGACTCAGACGACAAAAAACGCACGTCTAAAGCAGAAAATAAGGCCATGAAGGAAAAGAAAGAAAAAGAAAAGAAAAAAGAAAAAATTAAATCCATAAGTAGCTACACTAATGCTAGGAGCACTGCTCCTTATTTTCCATTTCAAGTCAGACAGCCTTTTCATGGACCAGGACCCTTTGATTCCAGTCATGCCAGCCACAAGGTTCCCTGTTGGATGCTTCCACTGTAGAAAACCGAACCATCAGCGAAAAGACTGTCCAGAGCTTAAGCCCAGTAAATAGAGAAACCAAAACTTCCAAAAAGACGCCTTTTGTAAAAGATACATATTTTGATGAAATTAGTTTCATTGATCAGTATAGTGAATGTTCTGAGTATAACGAAGGGGGAAAAGTTTGTGTCAGAGGGTGCTTGAAAGCAAACATTGAGTTTTGGAAATGCATTGATGCATGTCAATTCAAATTGATGCAATTCAAAATGGCTATAAAATACTGTTTCATTCTTTACCACACCATAGCTTTTCTACTAACAATAAATCTGCTTTACAGGAAGATGAGTTTGTTCAAGGAGCAATAATGCAATTACTGGATAACAATTTGATTACAGAGCAAAGTACAGCATGTTTAGTAACTAATCCACTTTCTGTTTCAGTAAATTCCAATGGTAAAAGAAGACTCATTTTAGATTTAAGAGAAGCTAATAAACACATATGGAAACAGTCTGTGAATTCTTTTGTATTCAAGGAAAAATAGTTGGTGTTTCAAATTTGACATTATGAGTGCATATCATCAAATAGACATTTTTCCTGAACATAGAAAATATCTAGGATTTTCTTGGAAATTTGATGATCAAGATAGATTTTTCAGTTTCAATGTTTTGCCATTTGGTCTCATGTCTGTGCCTTATATTTTACCAAACTTACTCAGCCTTTAGTTAAAAAATGGCCCAGCGAAGATAAGACTGTACTCATGTATCTAGACGATGGGTTTGTCTATCATACTGCAATTATTGAAGCATGTAAAATGTGCAAAGAGGTACTATATGATTTAATTTATTCTGGGTTTGTACCTAAATTAGAAAAATCTGTGTGGATGCCTAGTCAAATTATTGAATATCTTGGTGTTGTTTTGGATTGTAAAGAAGGAACTATTCATACCTGAACATCAATTATTAAAGACTCGAAAGACAATATTGAAAATTGAGCAATATTTATTGCATAATCGACTGATTAAGGTAAGATGCATAGCAAGTTTTGTTGGACAAATCATTTCTATGTCCATTGTTATTGGTAGTGTAGCCCAGTTAATGACTAAATGTCTCAGCATTGACATTTTAACTGCTTCCACATGGAATAGTTTGATTTATATTTCTGAAGAAAGTAAAAACCAGATTAGTTTTTGGAAATCATCTTTAGATGAGTTGAATAGCAGGGATATGAACGTCAAGCCCAGTTCTAATCTGGTTGTATACACGGATGCAAGTGAAACTGGGTATGCTGGGTATTGTGTACAAACAGGTAAGAATGTTTCTCGTGGTTTATGGAAACATTCTGAGAGAGTTCTGAACTCCACATGGAGAGAATTTGCAGCTGTGGAAAGAGTTCTTAGATCTTTTTTACAATTCCTTAAAGGTGAGAATATAAAATGGTTTACAGATAATGCAATTGTTGTATCTATTATTCAAAAAGGAAGTATGAAAGGTAATTTACAAGACCTTGCAATGAAAATTTTTCATACTTGTTTAGAATACAAGATCGGTATTGAAATTGAATGGATACGAAAAGAATTTAATGAACTAGCTGATTATTTGAGCAGAATTGTTGATTTTGATGACAGGGGCATCAGGAGAGCTGTTTTTTATCACCTTTCCCGAGATCTGGGCCCATATGATATTGATTTGTTGGCATGTGATTATAATTCAAAAGTAGACACATTTTGTTCCAGATATTGGAATCCCTGTTCGTATGCAGTTGATGCATTAACTATTAGCGTTTAGAGCAGTATGGACTTTACGCTTTACAAAATAAATTTATTATTATTATTATTAGTTGGACAGGTTGGAATGCATGGATAGTACCACCTTTTTATCTTATCCCTAAAGTGTTGGAAAATTTGTTAAAATGCAAAGGAACAATAGTTGTTCCGTTATGGGAATTGTCAGCCTTACAGCCAATTTTGATTTCTGACATTTACAGGTCACATATTGTTAATTGGAAGGATCTTCCAGTCGAAAAGGAGTTTTACACTTGTGGTAAACTCAAGTCTGTTATTTTTGGTAAAGAGGATTTGAAGTTTAGAATCGAATGCTTGCAATTGCTTCAGATTCTAGAGTTTGATTTAAAATTCAAATGATTGTATGAACAATTTAACCAGTCTGAGCTAATTTACATGGCATATTTAAAGAAATACATTTTATTAAAAGTAATAGTTTTGAAAATTCAATTCCACCACATTTGTGGTTTTGCCATTTAATTTTCATTACGAAGAAAATATTTTGAATATTTTATATATATATATATATATATATATATATATATATATATGATATGTATTTTAAATTTGCATAGTAAACAGTAAGTTAAAAAAATATTTGTTGGTGTTCCAAAACAAATTTGTTTTTTCAGGTTTTTGAAAAAGATCTTATTCAGTTACCCTCAAAGTTGCGTGAAAAAGTGTCCTCGCTTCCTGGAATCCTTCAAGCATCACGGGCAAATTCTACCATACAAAAATACTGTAACAGTTTTTTGAGATTCAAGAAGTGGGCTCAAGAACAAGAAATTAAGGAAGGTGATATATTTCCTTCGAATCCCCTACACGTATCCATTTATTTGGCATGTTTAACACAGAAGGTAAATTCTTTGTCTCCTATAATTGACACATTCTATGGTTTAAAATGGGCTCATAATCTCGTTGGATTCAACTCTCTGACTGACAATCAATTCATTAAAAATACTATGGAAGGTACTAAACGCATGGTGGCGAAACCTGTTGTGAAGAAAGAACCAATAACTGTTGAAAATTTATGTATTTTAAATTATTTGATAAAAATAATCTCTATAATCAGAGAATTATTTGCATGGTGTTGTTAGCATTCACTGGATTTTTACGGAGCAATGAACTCATAAATGTGAAAAGGTCTGACATCTTTTTCTTCCCCGACCATGTTGAAATATTTATTGAGTCAAGTAAAACGGACATACACAGAGGTGGTACAAGAGTTGTTATAGCATGAACATTTTCTGATATATGTCCTGTTTCTAATTTGAAATTGTGTCTACGTTTAGCTGGAATCCAAGATGACTCTGAAGAATTTGTGTTTTATGCAATTTCGAAATCAGACAATGGATATCCGTTGCGTAATCGTGAGAACCCCATCATACACAAGAGTTCGTGAACTATTCATCAAAGAATTTACGAGAGTTGTAAATAATATAAAAGATTATGGCCTTCACAGTTTATGATCCAGTGGAGCCACTGCATCTCTTGTAAGAGCAATTCTGGACAGAATTTTCAAAATACATGGATGTTGGCGATCTGACCCTGCTAAGGATGGATATGTTCAGGATCTGATTTGTGAATGATTTAGTATTAAGTGTTTCAAAGAAGCTTGGTTTATAAGTGATATAGTCTAAAATTTGTGTTGTCTTTGTGATTTTTCATATGAATTAAAATTATTATGAGTAATATTACATTTGTTTACATAAATATGAGCATATTTTCTTTTTAATTCATTTAGTTGGATTAAATTCAAATATAATTTTAATAAAATTTTTTGAATGAATTCCTGTTCTTTATATTTATATAGCTGCAGCATGTCATTGCTAATTCTACCACATGTGTTGTGTTGTTTATTCATCTTTCATTTCAAAGTAATAAATGGATATAAAGTAGAAATGTGATTTCTTTCGTTTGAAGTACGAATTAGACAGAAATCAATTTCTACTTGGTGTTATAATGAATTATAAAGGTTTCATTCAAATACCTGTTTATGTCACGTGGTTCTTTAGAACCGGTTTTGATCGCATTGCTATATAAGGGGTGAAATGTTGTTCTATACCAGTTTAGGATGACACGTACAGCAGTAAAGTTTAAATTTAAAAGTTTATTAAATAGTTAAATATAAAACAAGAATTATTTAATCCAATTATACTATATAATATTATATAGTATAATATTATTATATTATATATAATATTGTGAATATGTATATTTGAGATCTTTCACATATAAAATAGCTGCAGCATGTTGTTGCTAATTCCACATAGTGTGTTGGGTTGTTTATTCATCTTTCATTTGAAAGTAATGAATGGATATAAAGTAGTAACACTGTTCTTATTAGAGTTCATAACAATACTACGTAGTTTAGAGTATTTTCATGAAAAGAGAATTTCTTTTGTATTGTTAACTGTCCACCACCCTGTGCGCATTGAAGCATAGACAAGTATGATGAATTTACAATGTGGAATCTCATTGCCTGTCCATTATTCTGTTCATCTTTTATTCTATGCTGTAGATTAGATAACTGTTGCATAACAAATTAACAATCCTAAACATGTGACAATTTTGAATCAAATTTCTTTCTACGAGACATAGTTTAAGAAATATTTTTTGTTTACATTGTGTTTTATATAGTACAAGGATGAAATATGTTCACTCAATGAAATTTGATTTTTATGCTTTTAGAAATTAATTTCATGAAAGATTTGAAATAGTTAAATCAAGCTATTCAAATAGCTTTATAAAGCTATATAGTTTAAGGAAGCTATATAGCTAAATAGAGAGATTGTGCTAGACTAGTCCTAGTCAGTTCATCTTCAAGCTTGCAGATATCTTTATTCAAGGCACTGTCACTGTCCTACAACTGTTAATAAGTGGCTTGTTTAAATAAGTTGTCATCATTTGATTGATACAATTATATATAGATCGATTTTATTGTGGAGCAATTGCATCAGAATTTCTTCTGTCATAGGTCCTGTTAAATTCTCAGTCTTTCCCTTGTACTTTTATAAACAATAAGAGAGTATTTAAAAATCAGTAAAGTGTGTCAATAAAATATTTAGTGATATTATTTCGGTTAAGATTCGGTTCGGCTGGATATTTGGATTGGCACCTTAATTTACTAGATCAAATAACCAACCAAACTGATTACATAACACTGCTGTCAACTTCAACCATACTACAACATTTCATATCAGTCACAGAATCGTCCATCTCATTAATCACGTCATTGACAGAGAAAGCGAGACTCACATTTACGATGACATTAAAGTTTTACCATTATGGTCAACAGAAACTATCTTGAATAACCAAATGTCTCATGTCCTAAGCTGAGGCTGACACCTTGGCGTGGCACTTCGGTTTCATTTCCGAGCTAAATATCATCATATTTTCGAGGTCTCTGATTGGATGATGTCCATGGAATCAGCCAATGACAAGTCTCCTTTTATAAATACCCTTATTCCTGTCCCTGCCACTTATTGATCACTTCAAAGGAATGCTTATGAGTGGTGGGGACATGGACTAGACTGATGTTTTATTTTTTTCTCACTGAAAATGGAATGGTTGGTGGATGAAATAAAAAAATAATGAATGCATACTTTTATTTTTAATTTCAATTTTGCCAAAATTTGGGTTGGTGCTCCCATAAAACAGACAATTAAAAAATGTTGGCCTTAAAAGCATGTAAACGAAAGCATCAATACAATGCTGATTTGTATATAATATGTCAGGACAAACAAAAGGCCCATGGAATACAATGCTCACCTGAGTCACCTTGGTCCATATTAAAGATTTTCACTATATATTTGCAAGAAAAGCTTTAACCCCCTATTGTGGTTCCATCCTATCCCTGGGGGTCATGATTTTAACAACTTGAAACTTTTGAATCTGCACTATGTCAGAAGGTTGTCATGTAAAACTTGTCTGGATTAGTGGTTCTTGAGAAGATTTTGAAAGATTTTTTTTTCTTATATTTTTGCATATAAAACTTTGATCCCCTATACCTGCTCCTGGGGGCCATGATTTAAATAAAAAAAAAATATGAATTTGTGCCGTGTCAGGAAGCTGCAATGTAATTTGGAACTTTTCTGGCCCAGTGATTCTTGAGAAAAAGAATTTTAAATGACCTCATCCTAGCTCTGCATTTTTGTGATTATCTCCCCTTTAAAGGGGGCATGATCCTTCATTTGAAGGAAATTGAAAACCCTTCTCCCAAGGATGATTTGTAAGTTTGATTGAAAATGACTCTGTGGTTCAGTAGAAGATTTTTTCCCTATATTTTTTAATATAAAAATCTGATTTCCTATTGTGACTCCATCCTACCCCAGGGGGTCATGATTTTAACAAATTTGAATCTGCACTATGTCAGGAAGCTTCACTGTAAATTGGAACTTTCCTGGCCCAGTGGTTCTTGAGAAAAAGATTTTTAAATGACACCATCCTGTTTATGCATTTTTTTAAATTATCTCCCCTTAGACGTTTATTTTCTGTAGTAAAGGCATTTAGAAATAATATACAGAAAAAGTTTATACAATTGAGAACTAAATGTGTATGGAATTCATTGTTAAGAATATAAGGTATGGTTTTAACAGTTCTAAAATAAAATTAATAATAGCTAAACATCTAAATTACAATATGTTGCCTCATCATTTATTATTCATCAAAAATAATAGTATACCAGGTGCTAGATTCTTACATATCATCTACCCCACACACCTGTAAGTCTCTTAAAGTTACAGCTTTGAAAGCAACATTCTTGTTTCACTGAACTTTGATTTTGTTAAATTAACAACTTGGGTTTTGTTAATTAACCCAATGTGACCCTGCATGTTGATTACACACTAGTCAATCGATTCAGAGTGCCCACAAAACAAAATCACTGAATTATTACCTGTGCATTTTAAAGTGAAAGTGTTAGGGTTGATAATTTTCAGAATAGTCATGCTTGATTGAAATCGAAAGTAGGAATTATGTTGTAATTGAGAAATGTACTGTCATTGAATAAAGGTAAAATTTCATGGAAATACACAATAAAGTGCAACGCCACAACAAATAATATGCCCATCAGATGTTTATTCAATATAAACAGATAAATGCACATGACACAAAATCATGTTAATCTTAATTGGTGTCAATATATCTCTTCAACTGACCAAATAACTACAGAAATGTTTTAAAACATATTTTCATTTTATTACTGTAACATATATTTAGATAATTTCTTTTATATGGTATGAATTACTTATTACTGTACATAGAAATGCTCCAGACAGCCTTCTTACATTATACTCATTAATTATTCTTTAACTGGACAGATGTAATTTAGTTTTTATCAAAATGATCTTTGAATTTCCAGCTTAACTCATATAATATCATGGCTTACTCCCAAGGGGCTAATGAAAGAGAAATTAATTGCAGAAATACAGCTTAATAAATGATCACTCCCATGTTCTGTAATGTCCTTGTTAGATCTTAGCAAATTTGTAGTACAATATTGCATATATTTATATCATTAATGTTAGAAACAAAATAAGTATTGAAAATAATTGTTATATAGCCATGTTTTATGGAAAAAATGTGTATTTTTGATTATATAATTACTGAATAGAGTAAATGTATTACTCTCTTACATATGTAGGGATTATCTCCCTTAAAACATAGTTTGTTTGGTTTTTTTAAATATTTACCATTTTAAAAGTTTTAATGATCTTATTTTAAGCTACAATTTACATTTCTATACAGATGCACAAAGTGACAAAATTTGTTGATTCTATGACTCATATCTACATCAGCCCAAAAAAGGGTTATGCCATATATGACCATATCATCTTAATTATAGGTCACAGTGACCTTGATTTAGGGTGTGACCCACCTTCTTCCAGAGATGCATTAACTAACCAAATTTGATGATTCTAGACCAAATAATTGTCCAGTTACAAGTCAGACAAGATTTTGCCATATTGTCTTCATAATGTCACAGTGACCCAACTTTTAAGTGTGACCCACCCTCTGCCCAAGATGAATCATCTGACAAAGTTTGATTATTCTAGGTCTCATAGTATTTAAGTTACAAGCCAGGCATGAAGCAGGACAGACAGCCAAACGGATGGACATGATCACCATAAGATGATCTGTCCCATCTTAGATAGGCATATAAAAGCGTAAAAATCATGGTCATTGGTTGCATCAGACAGATGGTCATTTAATACAGGTAAAATAGATAGGGTAGCACCTTGGGGTGAATTTTTTATGGTCACATACAACAACGTGTCACTTAATACAGTGGATTGCTATGGCAGTTTTGACTGTATTCCAGTGAACTTGAAATAAAAGACACCACAGAGTCTTACTCATTTGCTTCGTACTTAGATATTTTATTGAAAATATGTTAATGGGAAACTAAACTATTTATGACAATAGGGATGATTTCAGCTCTTTTCGTCAACTCCCCATATTTATGTAGCAATATTTTATGATCACCTGCATATGGTGTTTATATCTCTCAACTGATTCAATATGCAAGAGCTTGTTCTGCATATAATTAGTTTTTAAATTGAGGCAGGCTACTGACAAACAAGTTTATGTTACTGAGGTTTCAACAGTCTCATTTAAAGTAAGCATGTTGCAAATTCTATGGTCATTATAATAATCTAGTTTGCTAGTACAGCCTGTCATTAGGTCAAATGCTGTCTGATGTGTTTCATACCAATTGTTTGGCCATTCTTGGCACAGATTTTGACTGTGAATTGTTCTGATTTCCTAATCAAGATGTAGGGCTCATGGCGGGTGCAACTGGTCGAAAGGGGATGCAGATCCCACCTCTAGTATATCCAAAGGTCCTTGTTTGCACAACTCTCTAGTTTGTATTCATTATGTAATTGGAAAAATATAGCTAATTTTTGTGAGAGGAAGCAGTCGAATATCAGTAACCTGGTAACAATGTTAAATTGTTTTGGTAAAATCCAATACCTTCATAATTCTTAAAATGTTCTTATAACATGTTTATGAACTGTTCTCATTTATTTGTTCATGCATTTTCCCAGAACTGTTACAGAAAGGTTAAATGAGACAAGAATTCAACATTTCAGGAAATTACCAGAATTATTCAAGAACACCTTGGTTCTTGATTGGTTCAAGAACATATGTTCCTCATACATTGGTTCATTTTAATCAGTTCTTAAAACAAGAGGCCCACAGGCCTTAATGGTCACCTGAGTATCATAGCCCATACATAGACCTGTCGGGGAGTCAAATTTTGCATTTAAGCCTCATTCTGGGATCTTTGTTTACAGCTTTATGACCTTTCTAAATATGCAAACAATTCCCATTCAATTACAATACAAGGGAAGATGAAGTTTGAAGCATTTGAAGTAGCCAATATTTCCCTGACCAAGGTGCGATGAATTTCACAATTTTAGTAAAGGGTTTCATGGACATCATATCTATGCATTTGGTTTTTCTCCCACATGTGCGGGACTTTCACTCTTTCTTTTTTTCACAGTTTTGGCCATAATCATGAGGCCCTGGGGGAGCTACGACCATAATTTTCACAATTAATATTCCTCTTATCCTAATAGTCCCTATGGAACCTGGGGAGCAGGAGCCTGAAATTTACAATTTCTGTCCCCTTTGACCCAAAGATGCTTCATACAAAATTTCAGAGGAATTGGAATGGTAGTTACCAAGAAGTTAAAAATTATTCAATTAGTTACTGATCATTTTGCATCCACTTTCATACTAAAATCCCTACCACTGGGATCACGGAATTTTGGGAAAGGGCTACCTACTCATTCTAAATATCCATTTACTTTCAATTTGGTATCAATAGCATTAACGAATATGCTTTTTAAATGCTTTATCCATAAATATCATATACCAAGTTTGGCTCTGCCCTGGGGTCAGAACCCCTACCTCCAGGATCATGAAATTTATAATTTTGGTAGAGGCCTTCTGGCTCTACATTACTATGCATATAGTTTTTCTTACAAAATTTACAATTTCTCTCCACCTTGTACCAAATCTGAAAAGAATTGAAATGGTATTATCAAGAAGAAATTAAAAATGTTCATTTGTGAATGCACAGTGCAAGGCAGATGATGCACGACAACAGACGCAGATCAAATGCAAGAAAAAGTCCATATTCTTGAACATTTATAGTTCAGGTGCTGTTCCCAAAATGTTAAATCTTGTCTAAATTATCATTTCAGGAACATCCCTAAAGAGTTAAATAACTGTTAAGGTACAATTCAAGCATGTTCAGGAATAATTGTTCAAGAACAATTTGTGAAAAGTATAATTCAAGAACTGTTCTTAAAGCAATGCAAGCTGTAACTTTCAACTATACAATTATGCATCAATTGACACTTATCGTTACAACTTATAAAATCCCCAAGATCTGAAGAAATATTCAGCAAAATAAACAAGGGAATATTGTTTGACAGCATACCTACAATGAGCATTTCGTATAAAACACCATTACGCAATATACATGGACATGGTAACAATGACTGCCAAACATAATCGGGTTGCACTGAGACTGAGGTCATACAAAGATGGAGACTGATAAGAGTAACTAGACATTCTGTTTGTTTTAAAATATTACATCACATCATGAATGACTAAAAGTATCATAAGTGTAAGAAAATGATTACATAATGCAAATGTGCCACTCAAGTGAAATTTTCTTATTGAATTAGGTGTGCAATGCCTCGCCTTCATTTTTTCCCTGAACTGGTGATGTCTGAAGTCAATACACATTGGAGATAACACTGACAGGATGACTTATTTGGTGGGTTTGTGTCTTCAGATCCACTCTGATTCTATGATATATATATTCAATCACAAATATGTTATTATATTTCTTTTAATTTTCTATTTATTTACCATCAGTTACAGCTTGTACTGCTTTAAAGTTTTCGCTGCAAATAGCCCAGTAAATAAAGACAAAAATATTGTGATATTTTCCCCATGATATGACTATAGACTTGTATGTTATGATGTATGTTTTCATTGGACATCATATTTATGGTGTGAAGTGCACGGAAGTACATTTATGTACAGCACTCCGATTTTTGGGGAAAGCGTCAACTTAGCTATGAACTTCCTTTACAATGTATAAGACATTTTCTTTACCTGTTCATGATGAGAGGGAGGTGCCCATACTCTGGAGGTGACCAACCAAATGCTTTATACATCAGCAGATGTTTAGGAGTTGACATTTGCCATTCCTACATAAGTAAAGTAATCTTAAGAATAACACCTTTAATGCTATTACATATCACCGAGTCTACAGAAAATAATCTCCCATATGCATGTTACGCATGACAATTCCATTAATCACAACTCATAAAACTGGCATCATTGATGCTACCTGTTTCTTTTTTCTGTTGATTTTTCTGACTGAACAAATGCACAATGAACATGAAAAGTGAAAGAGCCACACACGGAATGTTACACAGATTGAATGTTACACAGATTCCCACAGTATAAACGATTATTCTATCATATGTATTGAAAAACTTTACATGGATGATATTTACAGCCGCGTTAGAGAAAATTTATGGAAGAAAAAAATTGAACACTTATGTGCCACTCGAAATACACAAAAGGGAACGTTTTTGTCTTTAAGAATCATGTCTGGTATGCATAGAATTTCTTAATAATATATGCATGTACAAAAATATATATACTCTTAAACTGGTATGTTACCTTTACATATATATTTACGGCTTTAGCCTTTATAAGTATATAACATTACTGATAAATAATTGAATGTATCTGATTGTGTTTCACTTCGGCTAAAAATTAACTTCTTTGTGTACAGTCTTGGTACCTTATTTAATGTATATTTTTGAAATTGTACACATATCCATTTTGAGGGCTCTTGCCTTTTCCCATATGTTTTACCTGCAAGATCAACTATGATGTTACGTTTCATTTGTAATACGTTTTGTGATGTCTTAGTACTTAGTGCATGTAGTCTTGTGTTACTTTGCTCTGATCAATTAACACGACTGATGAAGACCGGTAACACAGTCGAAATATTTCAGATAAGTGTTTAGAGTGTTTGTTTTTAAATTTTGCTCCAACAAAAGAGACTTTATATATATATATATATATATATATATATATATATATATATAAACTTTTTAAACTTACCTGACCCCGTAAAACGTGAGTAATTCCCATCAAATGGTCATCCACAACATTGGCAAAATGATAGGTTGGCAAGCCATCACTTTTCATAATAATCTGTAATTAATTTAAAATATTCAAATTATATTTAGCTTTAAAGTACTAATTTTAATTAATATTCATACTATTACTCTATTTATGATTTCACTAATATCAATAAAAAGTATAGAAGGCTTCAACTGTAGTGACAAAAGAGTAAAGACAGCTTTTAAACAAGAGGCCCATGGGCCACAACACTCACCTAAGTCACTTTGGTCATGCCATTGATAAACTGTTCTGATTTTTAAAAGATATGTTATCAATCTTTTGTTTCATGAAAAATGTTCAACCATACTGTGGCCCAAATCTAGTCCCAAATGATCACAACATAACTGAAAATGAATTCACATAACACCAATATAACTAACGTGATCTTGCTGTTGTGGATAAAACCAAGGTCACAAAATCACAGATCATGGTATGATATGAACGACCTTGCCATAAAAAAAATTATATACAAAATAAGAAAGCTCTATCTTAAACAATTCAGAAGGTATTGATTAAGTCAAATTTTTATTAAAAGTTGGTCAAACTTCCAGGTCATGGTCACAAGATCAGACACCAAAGTATGAAAGTATAACACCCTGACACAGATAGACCAGGTAAATTACACCATCCAGATACCATGCGACATAAGTAAACAGCAATGGCCGACTTATTTTCCTGATTTTTGATTGGCTGGCCACAAAGCAATGGCACTGGATTTCAAATTTGGGATGGAAATCGGGATTTGTTGTCGTAAATCGGGGAAGATTTTTACAAAATCAGGATTTTTGCTTTCCCAATTGGGAAAGTGGGAATAATGCTTAAAATCCAGAAAATCCCACCTAAATTGGGAAAGTTCGCATTTATGTCTTTACACAAACCACATGAGCAGTGACATCTTACTATAGCTTGATGGTTAAACATGTATTAACAAAATGCTGGTGTGCATGGCTTTGGTGCACACTCAACTCCGAGTGCATCAACACCAGCTGCTTTGGAAGCTGGTGTATCTGTGAAAGACATAATAAGTGTGGCAAACTGGTCAAATGTATCAACTTTTAACAAGTTTTAACATGTTTTACAAAAGAAGCATAGATAATGGTTCCTTTGAAAAGTTGGTTTTACAGACATACTCTAAATAGGTAATTTTGTAAAGATTTTACATCTTTGAAATCTGCATATTTAGCTATGAATGTATGCAAGAGGACAAAGAATAATTTACAATTTGACAAGGGTAAGGTACTTACCTGTAGGATAATTTGGATTATCCGAGTTCTTGTCGTATATTCAGAGATAAATCCCTCCCTCCCATTCCTTTATAGATATTGTTACTTTGTGTCTTCTTTGCTCACACTGTCTTAACTATGATGGTAGTGGCAGGAAAACTTTTATTGTTTCTGTGAATTAGTGGTCAGTATCTGTGCATGCGCTGGATACTGCATATGTATGATGAGGACTCGGATAATCTCAATTATCCTACAGGTAAGTACCTTTCCCTCATCTAATGTAAATCATCCTTTGTCCTCTTTTAATTATTGTGAGTATCAGTTGAATTAATGATATTAGTTCAATTGAAGAGACCAACAATTCAATTATTGCACTCTTTAATTGACGTCTGTATTAATTGAATTAATGCTCTTTGTAGCATGCATTAATTCATTTGTTGATATCATCAATATATTTGAAGTTTTACTCAGAATAATTAATGCACTATCAATTCAATTGATGAACGCAATAATTCAGAATTTAATATATCATTAATTATTTAAAGAGATATCTTTTACTGAATTGTTATGCCCAACAAATGAATTAATGATATCTTCATTTATTTATGTTGATTTGGCACTTATTTTTTGTAGCCATTCCCCATGCCCCGCCTTTATCCTTCCCAACATTTGTAGACTTTCCTTTTGGAGGCATGGAAATATGTCAGCGAGAATGACAAGTCTAAACAGATATATCCAACTAGATTTATACCCATTTTGTCAGTAGCATCACCTGTACCATGACTTTCACTAATGGATACCAACAGACAGCATTATTTTTATCTCTGCAATGTTAATTTTTGCTATCCGATAAGGTGTGACTGCTCCTTAGCAGACAGCATAAACAGACGTCACATTGTTAAAAATAATTGTGACATAATGCTGTCTGTTGGTACTGGTTAATTAAAATCATTCCTGCCATTGCTGTCAGTGTATGAAGTGCATAAAATGCACAATAACCACACAATTACTGGACAATGTACCAGACAATGGTCAATTTATGGAAATTACCATCGGAATAAAAGACAAGTACCAAGTTAAACGAACATGGGATGCATGAGGAACTGATATAATATTCCTTCAATGTTTGATGAACAGACATATACTGTCACCAGTTTCATGCGTTTCTTGTCTGTAAACCATTCTCTCACCAGATGGTGTATTGCACAAGCTTCACTTACAGTAAGGGTAGCACCCTGTACTCTGGGTACAGAATGGTGTGTGGTTGATGTCCATTACATCTACGTTTGACCCGCTGCATGTCCAGTAGTAACTCTCTTGTCTATGGGACATTAACGGATGTGAGCTGAAGAAGTATAGGAAAAGAAACAAATGTGTTCTGAATAAAACACATAACTACTGTACACTAAGTGGACTCCATAGTCCAGTGGTATCCATTTCAGGTTTTGAACATGCCAGACAAGGAATGACAGAGAAACAGACAAGAAACACAAAGGAATGGAGGCGAATGGTTTGACAACTTTGTTATCTTTTGGATGTCTGCTAGCATTATCCGTTGAGATGCAACTGCCACTACATGGACAGCACAACGGACGGACAGACAAAAGGTGATCAGATTAGCTCACTTAAACTTTCAGCTCAGGTGAGCTAAAATAGAAATAAAACAAACCCTACAGCTGTAAGAAAATTCCCTTCAATTTAAATAATCATGCATAAATTATATACTTTTCACCATTCACTCTCAAATATGCATCCTGTAAAGCACTGTAAAGTGTACATTGTATTGTGAGCAAATGGGCAGATATGCTTAACTTCATCATGATATATTTATAACAGAACATCAGAATTTTATTTAAATGTGCACTAAGCATGCTTCATTACCAATTAGTGAAATGCAAAATACATACTGGATCACCTTCATTGTCTGCAATATTCACATCATATAGGCCATAAACAAGGTCTATAAATGGCTCATGGTCTTCTGATTTTAACTGCAAAAAGAAACATGCATTATGAAACAAAACATAACGAATATGTGACATGTTCATCAAATTATCAACAGAAAACATTGGTACTGTTAGCAACCATGAAAAAATTGTATTTGTTTAGTTTATAAATATTTCATTCAATACAGAGAAAGACAACAGGCTAAAATCCAACAAACATCCTCCCCACTAATAATTTTGGTAAACAGCTTTGGACACAATAACCATGCATTTGGTTTTTCTCCCACATGTGTGGGAATAGAGAAAATCTTCTTTTCTTTTTTTCCTTCCCTAACAATGTCCTTGGAGAATTATAATCATGAATTTCACAACATACATTCCTATCGTAAAAGATTTTGCCCCACCCCTAGAGAACTAGGGGAGCAGGAGTCATGAAATTTAAAATTTGTGTCCCCCTTTTCCTAAAGATACTTCATACAAACTTTCGGAGGAATAGGAATGGTAGTTATCAAGAAGTTAAAAATTTTCAGTTGTTAACAGATTTAGTCACAGATCATAATGACCCCACCCTTACACTAAAACTTCTATCCCTGGGATCACAAAATTTACTATTTTGGTAAAGGGTTATCTACTCATTCTAAATATCTGTTTAGTTTCAAATTGGTATCAATAGCATTGAAGATGTTCTCTAAATGTTTCACACTTGAAAACTATATACCAAGTTTCGTCCTGACCTGGGGTTAGAACCTCTACCCAGGGATCATGAAATTTACAATTCTGGTAGAGGCCTTCCTGCTTACATTATTATGCATTTAGGTTTTCTTCCAAATTTGCAGCTCTAGAAAAGAAGATTTGTGAAAATTTAAGTCATTTTTTGGCAGTTTTGGCCCCATCCCTAAAGACCAAGGGGGACAGGAGTCCTGAAATTTACAATTTATGTCTACCTTGTCCTAAAGATGCTTCACAGCAAATCTGAAAAGAATTGGAATGGTGGTCATCACTAAGAAGTAAAAACTGTTTAGTTTTTAACACAATATTTAATCAGTAACCATTTTGGCCCCACCCTCATACAAAAATCCCTACCCCCTCAACTTAAAACATAAGTAAAGGCTACCTCTTCAGTATCCAAATATCCATTTAGTTTCAATTTGGTATCAATAGCATTAAAGAATTTGTTTTTTAAATGTTATACCCATAAATACCATACACCAAGAATTTCTACCGATAATGAAATTTACAATTTTGGTAGAGGACTTCTTGCTCTACATTACTATGCATTTAGTTTTTCTTACAAATGTGGAGTTCTAGAGAAGAGGATTTTTTAAAATTGGTCACATTTTCGTAGTTTTGGTCCCGCCCCTAAGGCCCCCATGGGGGGGGGGGGGCAGGAGTCCTAAAATTTACAATTTTTGTTCCACAGATGCTTTGTATCAAATTTGAAAATTATTGAAATGGCAGTTATCACGAAGAAGTAAAAAATGTCCAATTCTTAACACATTTAATCACAGACCATTTTGGCCCCACCCTTATACCAAAACCCCAACCCTCAGGATCTAGAAATTTACAATTTTGATAAAGAACAACCTGTTCTATTTAAATATTCATTTAGTTTCAATCTGGTATCCACAGCACTAAAAAGATGGGGTTTTTTAAAAATGTTTTATCCATAAATACCATATAACAAGTTTGGCCTCACCCTTGGGTCAGAATCTCTAACCCTGAATCATGAAATTTACAACTTTGGTATAGGCCTTTCTACTCTAGATTAACATTATTTAGGTTTTCTTACAAATGTGAAGTTCTAAAGAAGAAGATTTTTGAAAATTGGTCATATTTTGGCAGTTTTGGCCCCCACCCCTTAGGCCCCATGGGGCAGGAGTCCTGAAATTTACAATTACATCTGCCTTGTCCCAAAGATGCTTACCAAATGAAAAGAATGGAAAAGGTAGCTATTTCCGATACTAAAAAAAAAATTTAAAGAAATCAAAGGAAAATATTTTTGGTATTAAGTGTGGAATTATAAAACTAAAACAACTTGTCAAACACAAAGAAAATATTTTAATCAGTCATGAGTTTACTCCAGCTGAGACTCTACGGTGCCTTTCCTCATAAATGCATCAATACAAAGTTTAGATGGAATAACAATGCTTTTGGAGTCGGGACTTTTACATACAAATTAATACCAGGCATGTCAATTTGGGAGGGGGAGGGGGTGTCCCACTTTTCTTTTTTTTTTTTTTTTTTTGACAACCAATATTTTCTGCCAAAATCCTGACAATATGCATGTATAACATGTTATATGCAGAAACATTTTGCATATAGAAAGAAAACAGCTTGAAAACTGTATGTGGTGTTTGGCAGGAAATATCGAGAGAGAAAAAAAATTCAAATGAAGTTTCAGTTTTTGTTGGCTTTTCACTCAAAAGTGAGATTTTAGTTTTTTAAAATCATATAGCATTCCTATTTCCATTCACTAATGTTTTTTATCTTTATTACAGGATATGGTGAATTATACAAATATGTTACAAATCAAAGCATTTCAATTGAAGCAAACTGGATTTCCAATTTTCAATGATTTTTTTCATCAATAATCAGAGTTTACTCCTTTTATGCTGACCAGCAACTCATCATCTACATATACAAAGATTATGATTGATTATATATTGTTTAACGTCCCGCTCAAGAATTTTTCACTCATATAGAGATGTCACCATTGCCAGTGAAGGGCTGCAAATTTAGGCCTATGCTCAGAGCGTATGGCCTTTGAGCAGGGAGGGATCTTTAACATGCCACACCTGCTGTGACATGGGACCTCGGTTTTTGTGGTCTCATCCGAAGGACCACCCATCTAGTCGCCTCTTACGACAAGCAAGGGGTACTGAGGATCTTTTCTATCAACCCAGATCCCCAAAGGGCTTATATACAAAGAAAGATAACTCTCATGTAATGAGAGTGATGTGCACAACTTCAGTACATGTTCATAAGAGCATTTCATGTTTTATATCCCAAATTTTCAGGCAATCCAATGTCTCGACACACACAATCGGTCTCACTTGTAGGTATTGCATAGGTAAAACTAGACAGCAAGATAGGTTCCCACTTTCTTGTTTTAATTCGATGATGCTGCATTGAATTCCAGATGTTTGCATGAGCCTGTGTTTCATTCATGCCTCATGGTGTCGCCATTTTGTAAAAACATGATTTCAATTTTAGTTACAATTTAGCTATTAATTATCAATTAATAAGTATTAATTTGAATTTCTTTACATTTACTTGGGTCTAGATATTATTACAGATATAAATAGATAGCTATATATATATATATATATATATATAAAATTTGTAAAAGTTTCCTGCAGATTCATCATGCTGCGTGTTAAACGGAGGGTCAGGAAAGCTCCCTATATTGGTCAAGCGGCCGGGACAAGAGGAGTCGCAGTCAGGACGCTGAGGACCCATGCCTCTGCCAGACTTACTACAACTCCCATGGCTACTGACCTACCTGTCACTCTAGCCTGCCAGTCATCCCTCAAAGTACTCCACCTGTTGTGAACCCCTAACTGGTTATGACCAACTTCCCAAGCAATAAAAATGGAGGGAGACCAAATTTCAGGTGAAAATGATACCAATACCATACCTTTCACTCACTTTTATCATGAGCGTACTATAGCACCACCAGTTAGTGTCGGTGATAGGTTGGCCGCTAACATTGAACAAACAATCAAGGAAAAAATTTGGAACTGAGAATACATTGAATTATCTAAGTTAATACAGTCCGAATTTGAAATTTCCAATGAACAATGGGTTTCAGTTATCAATGGCCAGCTTGTCATTCAACCAAAAATCCACCTAAATGAATTTCATCAATACATACTTGGACTGACACATTTTAATCTTCGAAAGCATATACTTAACGAGGCACCCTGTTGATATCCAGGGCATCCTCAAGTATATGCACATAGTTAGACTGGCAGCAAACAGATCAGTTAGTGGGTGGATCTAGTATGATAGGCAATGCAGGCTATGCCTGTCAAAGAACCCTAACATCTCCTGGGGTTCCGGTGATGCTGAGCTATGGCACTTGTTCATTTCTAACCAAAGCCAATTACCCCTACTCAATCTACCCATAAATGTTTCGACTATAACTTTAAGGGTGTACGTCTTACCTCCACTCTTGCATGTACTGTAATAAGTCGCATCCTAGATTACATTGTTGAGTCAATCAAAGTAATCCATCACCTCAGGCTAACATCCCAAACCCAACATACAACCCTCAACCCTGACAACCTTTAAGTCAGCAGAAGTTTCGTCCCTTCAACCCCCCGACCACAATCCAATTCCCATCAATGTCAAAGAAATATGGGACCTAGGTTCAACACTCATTAATCATTCCATTTTGCAAAATTATCTTTGTGACCATCCTGATACTCAGTTAGTCCAACACGTTGTGAATGGTTTTAGGCACAGTTTTAGTTTATATTTACACTGGGTTTAGACTCTTAGTTTTAGCAAAAAATTTGAAATCTGCAACTCAGTATCTGGCTGAATTATTTCAGATAATTCATAAAGAAATTAAATTAGGTCTTATGGCTGGTCCTTTTCACTATTGCCCTTTGTCAAATTTAAGGTACAACCCAGTTGGGGTCTTGCCTAAAAAAGATGGGAGTTGGCGGCTAATCGCTAACTTATCTGCCCCAATTGGAAACAGCATAAACCAGTTTATATATTTATATTATACTATTTTTATATAGCGCCTTATTTAATTATACAATTACTCTAAAGCGCTTAACATGTAAAACAAGGGCAATATAAAAACGAACATTATATAAATTGAAAGGTCACAAAAATAATAATCATCTAAAGTCGAAATGGGAGGTATTAGTAATATTTTTTTTTTTATCATTTTAGTTAAAACAGAAAATAACTGGATACATTATAAATCAAAAGCAAGTTTAGAAAGATGTGTTTTTAGCTTTTGTTTAAAAACAGCAAGTGATTGTTCACAACGAAGGTTCAGCGGGAGGCAGTTCCACAGGGTGGCCGAGGACACATCGAACCTTCTATCACCATACACCCTGCTGTGAGTGCATGGCTTTAGAAGGCACAATGAATCTCCAGACCGGAGTGTACGTTGTGGGCGGTATACCTGAACCAGTTCCTGGATGTATACTGGGGCTTTTTGATGCAGTGCTTTGAAGGCGTACAAAAGGATTTTATAAGTTGTTCGATATGCCACAGGTAGCCAGTGAAGGGATATGAGAATCGGTGTAATATGCTCATATTTCCTTGAACGTGTCACTAGCCTGGCAGCGGTATTTTGAACTTTCTGCAATTTCTGCATGGACGTGGCCTTCACACCATAAAGAAGAGCATTGCCATAATCTAGTTTAGATGCAACGAGTGATCTTACGATTGTCCTGCATGCATCCTCAGTTATGAGGGATCTTATCCTACCGATGTTACGAAGATGGAAATAACAGGATCTAGACACTGAATTAATTTGAGAATCCATGCTAAGTTCACTATCGAAAAGTACCCCAAGATTTTTGACACAGAAAGCATTAGTGATGACAGATCCCCCAAAGGCAAGTTGACATCCTGAAAATTCATTTGCCTTACGTTTTGGGGAAAAGATGATTAGTTCTGTCTTTTCTTGGTTCAGTTTTAGTATGTTGTTTCTCATCCAGTTTTCTACATCCGAAAGACAGCTTTCAAGTCTATCTGCAATGTTGTCCCAGTTTTCCTTCGGATTTATGATCAGGTATACCTGAGTGTCATCCGCATAGCAGTGATAACACATATTATGCCTCCTGCAAATCTCTCCGATTGGTTTGGAGAACATACAATATAGACGAGGTCCCAGGACAGAACCCTGTGGGACACCAAAGTGGAGTAAGAACTCTTTGGACAGCGCAGTTCCAACAGCAATTTGTTGACTTCTACCTGACAGATAAGACCTCATCCATGATAAAGCCGACCCTGTGATACCAAACGCGTATTCAAGTTGCCCGATGAGTATGTTATGGTCTATAACATCAAATGCAGCCGAGAGATCAAGCATCACGAGGGCAACACATGAATTCCTATCCAATGCAGAGGTAATATCATGGTGCACCCGCAAAAGGGCAGTTTCAGTCGAGTGACAATTTCGGTATGCAGATTGGACTTGGTCATGAAGCTGGTAAGCATTTAAGTGTTTTTCGAGTCGAGCTGCCACTACTTTTTCCAATACTTTAGACAGGAAGGGTAAGTTCGAAACAGGTCGGTAATTTTTTTAATTCTTCCTTGTCAAGTCCCTGGCGTTTGATTAATGGCCGTACTATGGCTTTTTTGAAATCCACTGGTACTTTTGCTTCTGAAAAGGATTTGTTGATAATTGCAGCAACGGTTGGTAAAACACACTCAACCCCAAATTATGTTCAGTTGCTTACGCATCATTTAATTAGGCTATTCAAATGATTCAAAGGTTAGGGCAGGGGGCATTATATCGCAAAATGGATTTATCCAGTGCTTTTAGGCTGTTGCCTGTCTGTACATCCTGCCGATTTTTCTTTGTTGGGAATTCCCGTAGGTGATCAATTCTTCATTGATAAATGCATGCCATTCGGTTGCTCCATTGCTTGCGCAACTTTTGAGAAGTTTTCCTCATTACTACATAGGATAATAGCTACTCAAGCTGCCAACAGTAATATACATTACCTTGATGATTTCTTGTTTGTTGTCTGATCATTGCTATAATCTCTCTCTAGTTTTCAGACAAACTCAGGTTCTCTGAGACATAACCTTCCTCAAGTTAGTTCCTATTCTGTGGGTATGGGCAGGTAGCTTCGAGTCTAAGAAATTGTTACTACATACATACAATTTGGCTTTGGTCCACATCTTAAATTCACAATCGAGCAAATCTGAAAGGGTCATGCAGTTACTACAGCCATTAAGTGCTGTTCTGTTTAAAACACAATATACAAATAAAAGCTGTTCATATTCCGAGATGTCAGAATTTGATTGCTAATACTATTCTCGCTTTCAGTGGGACTGCTGCAAATCCCTTGCCCTACAGGCAAAGAAATACCCGATATGGATACCTCATACAATATGCAAGTCTCAAGTAAGAAGCACTCTTAGCAGCAACAGTTTCCAAAAACACTGCGGCTACTTATAACAGTGCAATAAATTCATTTACAGAATTTTGGATTAAGTACAACCTTCCAACCTTATGGTCACCTTCTGTTGACCAAATTGTTTACTATTTAGCTTATCTATCAGCAAAGAACATATCATTTTCCACAGCAAAATTCTACATCAGCGGGCTAAGTTATCATTTGCAAATTCAAGGTAAACAAGACACAACTAAAGTTTTTATTGTTAAGAAGATCTTAGAAGGTATGCATCGTTTAAACCCATCAAAGGACATATGGGCGCCTATTTCATTGCCCCTATTAAATCGCGTTACATTGGCACTTTCTTCAGTCTGTAAAATTTATTATGAAACAACTTTGTTTACTGTTGCCTTTCTTTTGGCCTTTTTCGCATTAGAGTTAGTGAGTTAACAGTCTCTACAAACACTTCATATGTAACTTCCATTCAAGATCTCGAGTTCCATAAGAACCAAATTAAACTGTGTATTAGGGGTTTGAAGACGGATCAGTATGTTGTGGGTTCCATTGTTCAGATAGATCTCAATCACCAAACCTCTACCCTATTTCAATCATTACATCTGAACTCTAGACCAACATCATCTGGCCCTTTATGAATCCACCTAAATGGTAAGCCACTCACTTATCAGTTTACTTCAATCTTGCACATAGCATTACAGTTCATTCAAGTCGACAGATCTACATTTAAATCCCATTCTTTTAGAATAGGGGGAGCAACCCATATGCATCTCTTGGGGGTCCCAGAAGAAGATATCAAAATCAAGGGTAGATGGAAGTCTAATGCAGTCAAATTGTATATTCGTGTATGAATTGTTATTATAGACGTGGTGCTTGTAACATTATACTGGTCACTAACAGTATGATACTGTTAAGTTTGTAGGTATCCATACAGTCATATAGATAGTCGGATCATCTTTAATATATCATGCATGCAACTACACTAAACCCTATTTCGGTAATCAGCACCTGAACCTACTATCCAGGAATATTGCCATAAGATGGTTTGGTCAGAGGGACATGACCCAAGACCATATGGAATCTAAGATCTAAAGGCTAGTTGTTTAATTTGATCCTCCCAATGTTTTGATGTTACATTGCGGTGGTAACAGCATCGGGACCTTGTCGCTTAGACAATTGCTAAGGTTTATGAAGCAAACCATGTATACACTTAATCAGTTATTGCCAAATTGCAGATTCATATGGTCCGAAATCTTGCCTCGTACTTATTATCATCATATGTTCTCGTTTAATTCAGCAGAAATGACCCGCAAAAACATAAATAGTGCGATGAGTGCATTTGTCACTCAACAGGGTGGAGGTTATATTTCATACCCAGATCTCAAATCATGTTCCCCTGTCTTGTTTTGGGACAGGGTACACTTAACTGACATTGGTCAAACTATATTCCTGAGTTTGTTTACAACGTCCGCCATTTTGTTTTTCCGCGAATACTTTTGAGGCAGCGCTGTAGCATCGGGAACGGCAGAAAAAGTTCAAGCCATGACCTTACTCCACGTGGTTGGCACTGAAGCTATTGAAGTTTATAATACATTCGAGTTCACCTGGGATGACAAAAATATAGAAAAAGTCGCGGACATTTGTGAAAAATTCGAGGCTTATTGCAACCCAAGGAAGAACATTACAGATGAGAGGCACATGTTCAACACCAGGGTTCAGAAAGAAGGTGAGTGGATAGATGCATATGTAACCGAGTTAATACAAAGAGCTGTGAGTTGTGAATTTGAAAATTTACAAGATTCTCTTATCAGAGATTGGATAGTGTATAGGATCATGAGTGATGCTGTATGAAAAAAACTATTCAGAGAAGAAAACCTTACATTACATTTGTGCGAATGAAGCAAGTGATGCACAAATTAAAAATATCGTGGACGAGAAAGCTGTAAATCACATGGTCACGCAAGGAGCACATGGTGGGATTAGGCGTGGCAGAGGAAATTCATGTCACAACAACAGACCGACATATGATAGAGATGAAAGCAAGAAATGACAAGGAAAATGTAAGTACTGTGGTAGTTCTCATGCTAGAGGAAACTGTCCAGTATATCGGAAAGAATGCAGAAAATGTGGGAAAATTAATCATTTTCAAAAAATGAAAAAGTCGTGGAGACCGAGTACACATGCTCCAGGAGGAGCCTGATTCGGATACAGACAGAGATTCACTGTCAGATGACGAATTCCTAGCATACGGGATAGAGACCATAATAGACAAGGGAAGAGAGCAGGACTGGATGGTTAGAGTGAAAATTAATGACATTCCTAAACAGTTTAAGATAGATACAGGAGCAGAGTGCAATGTGATCTCAGAGAAACTTTGTTAGGAAGCAGGAATTAAAGACATTAATAGCAAATCGAAGTCATGATTAATATCGTACTCCAAGGATGAAGTAAAAACAATTTGCAGAGTGCATGTTGCGCTAGAATACAAACAGAAATATCATAATGCTGTAGTTCATGTTGTTGATTATGATGTTGTACCTGTACTTGATCTACAAACTTGCATGGATTTGAATCTTGTACAACGTGTAAATCTGGTTGACAAAAATCAAAATACTGCGAGTACTGACAGTGTCATAAAGGAATACCAACACTTATTTTCTGGAATCGGATGTTTGTCCGGAGAATATGACATTAAAGTGGATGCAAACATTGCACCTAAAGTTCACCCTACATGAAGAGTTGCACACGCATTGAAACCAAAAGTCCAGGAAGAGTTGGACAGGATGGTTAGTGAGATTGTTTGTTTGTTTTGATGTTTTCTGCCACACTCAACAATTTTTCAGTTATCTGGTGGCGCCCAGTTTTTGTTGGTGGAGGAGAGAACACAGATACAATATACCCGGGAAGAGACCACTGACCTTCCAAAAGTAAACTGGCAAACTTTCTCACATATATCGGTGCGAGTGAGATTCAAACCCGCACTGACTAGAGGTGAGAGGCCTTGTGATTTTGAGTGCGATGCTCTAACCACTTGGCCACAGAGGCCCGCTGGTTAGTGAAAAAGTCATCACAAATGTGGAAACACCAACAGCATGGGTTAATTCGACTGTCATTGTGGAGAAACCCAATAGAAAAGTCAGAATCCGTTTGGACCCGGGAGACTTGAATCGTGGAATTTAACGTGAACATTATCCGCTGAAACAGTCGAGGAGGTAGCTGCAACATTAAAAGATGCAAAAGTTCTCAGCACTCTTGATGCTCATCAGGATTTTATCAGATCAAGTTGACAGAGAGGAGTACCTGGGTGACAACATTTAATACTCCTTACTGGCGATACAAGTTCCAGCGTCTACCCTTTGGAATTTCTAGTGCGCCAGAAATTTTTCAAAGAACTATTTCACAAATCTTTTCTGACATTGATGGATGTAGTACTATTGCTGACGACATTTTGATTTATGGATGAAATCAAGAAGAACATGATCAGAGACTTTCAGCAGTGTTAGCAAGATTGATTGATTGATTGATTATTTATTGCTTTCCGCCACATTCAACAATTTTTCAGTTATCTGGTGGTGTCCAGTTTTTGTTGATGGAGGAGAGAACCCAGATACAATGTACCTGGGAAGAGACCACCGACCTTCCGCAAGTAAACTGGCAAACTTTCTCACATAACGCCGCGGCCGAGATTCGAACACGCGCCAACAGAGGTGAGGGGCTTTGTGATTTTGAGCCCGATGCTCTAACCACTCGACCACGGAGGCCCCGTGTTAGCAAGAGCACAAGAAGTTAACTTGAGGTTCAACAGACAAAAATGTAAACTCAGCCAGTCAGAAGTCAACTTCGTAGGTCATGTGTTTGGACCAGATGGATTGAAGCCTTGTAAAAGCAAAGTACAAGCGATAGTTGAGATGAAGAATCCGGAACACAAAAAAGACTTGCAGAGACTGGTACTAGCACAAAGTTTTCATGTAGTCTATGTAACTCATTCGTCACTTCTGCTTTCTTAAAAGCAGAAGGATTAAAAGTGCGCATTTTCCCCATCAAATGGTGAATGTGGGATTTTAATAATTTTCGAATACTTTTGATCCACTCAGACAAAGTGTCAAATTCCTCTCCTTCAGATTTCGTCCAACGTCTGGCATATTCTTCCACAGAATTCATGATAGCCATGAAATTATGTCGCCATCTAAATGAGCGAGGTTCTCGGAATTTTGGACCTTTTAAAATCAGGGACTTAAGATCTTCATTTTGTACAATATTTATATCTCCTGTAATGATATGATCAGAGGGACTGTAATTAAATGAGGAAGAAGAACATAAACACTTTGGAAGACTTTGTTGTAATTGCTCAATATCAAAGCACTGCAACGTCTGTTTATAATTAAATAACTTGGATGCAATAGTGGAAGTATATCTATATGAAACACAAGGTGTGGATTTCATCTTAAAGTAAGGCGGAATACAGGACTGTACTTTTTTATGGTTGAGGATGTTGTTAATGTTGACAGTATCAATTCCTTTGTTGTCAAATTTAAGATAAAGGAATCGGCGAGGTTTCTTGAGTTCACTATCATCAATAATGCGTGGAGGACCAAAGAGTCTGTGATGGACAACATCCCAAATCATATATTGAAGTCTGTATTCCGGTTTAGAGGAATCCAAGCAGGAATAAGCATTAGCTTTTTCTTGTAATTCATACAAAATTTTCAAAGAGACAGAGTAGAGTTTGGTGCGAATGTGATGAGGACCCAATGGTCTATTCACAAAAGGTAAAAGGGAGTCAAAAGGAACATCATGTATTATGGGTTTGTTGTACGAACGATGTTGATGAATACGTTTACATCTTGGTGTATTGTTAAAAAGTCCCATCACATTTACATTGTTACACTGTGGGCTGGAAATATTTCCTATGCTTCCAATATTGTCGTTGCATCCATATGGAAAGACAGTGCCTAATTTCCTAATCCAGTATTCCTCTCGTTGTCTACGGAAAGGTGTACATAATGTAGGACTGTTGGTGTGATGATAAATTTTTTCTATAATTCTCACTTTCATTGATAAGATGGAATGGCGGGGGAATTAAAATGTTTATAAAGAAGTTGTTGGCCCCCCCGTTATTAATTTCAAATCTATGTTACAGGATACAAAAAGTCTGACGGTTATAAAATGTCTCCGACAAAACTTTCCTAGATATGGCATTCCAGAGGAACTCGTTAGTGACAACGGACCTGAGTATTCAAGCTGCGAATTTTAAGTTTTTGCTGGAGACTTTGGCTTCAAGCACATCACATCATCTCCAAGGTACCCCCAGAGCAATGGACTCACTGAAAGGACTGTACAGACAGCCAAAAAACTTCTGAAAAAAGCCATTGAAGACTGCCAAGATCCGTACCTAGCTCTTTTAGAGCTTCGCAATACACCACTTCCTGGTGTAGGACTTGCACCTGTACAGCTACTGATGGGTCGCAGAACCAGATCATTACTTCCAGCCAAATCGTCACTTTATACACCCAACAACTTACCGGGAAAATCTGTCAAGAAAAAACTACAATTCAAACAGCAAAAACAAAAGTATTACTACGATAGAAATGCCAAAGAAAGAACACCATTAGCAACTGGAGATTTGGTTAGAATCTGTTCACATCATCAAATTCATGGAATCCACGACAAGTCATCAAACAATGTGAAGAACCAAGATCTTACATTGTAAAATCAGGAGATCACACTTTCAGAAGAAACCACAAGGATTTACCGAAAACAAAGGAAAGGTGTTTTCCAAAAAATTCACATTCTCGGGAAGACAAAGATAAAGAAGTTATCGTTCCACCAATGCATGAAGATTTGAGGAGTGTTATCATTAGTGAAAAGTCACATTGGTCGGTAACAGCTGCTAAAAGTGAAAGTGTCAAAATCTGTGAAAAATCTTGTGAAATTAATCAAAATGTGAAAATTTCAGAGAAGAAATCCGTAAATAGTGATATGTTCAGTCTCGGAGTCCGATTCACATGATCAGGAAGAGCTTCGGTGTTACCTGTGAGATACTAAACTTAACTCTTGTATCAATTTCAGTGTCGAGTTACTCTAAATGTATGGACGTTTCTTTACTTTATTTCAGGTTAAAAGTTAATTCATGTGTCCAGTGGTGTTTTTGAAATGCGGTGGATTTTAAGAACTGCTTTATTGTTATGAGTAATTGAAATATACAGGACTCTCAATTTGGACATTTTAAAGTTACATTATCGTCATTTAGTAGTGTGATTTTTCATATTCATAGTATACAAATATTATAAAAGTGGAGATATAACAAGATTTACAGAGTTATGCCGCTTTTCATGTTACTTGTCCTTTGTTTTCTGATATTAGTCTGAGTTTGTAAAATATGACATCACGTAAAAAAGATGGAAATTGTGCACATGTGTTATTGAGAATCTTACAACACGCACGTGATGGTTGTCAGGTCAGCCTCGTTTTGAAAATGAACTTAGTAGTGCGCGTTAATCGAGTCTATTAATTAGTTCCCATTTCAAAGAAAACTGTTTTTCGTCAAATTCATTTAGAGTGTAAATCAATATATTACAAGAGAATAACTCATAATGCTGATTTTTTCTGTTTATCGAGAGATAATAAACCTTTTCCACCAAATTAAAATTTCGTGAATTCTTTATTGTGGGAATTGTTGAAATGAAATTGCACAAAAAATTCCCGTTTGAAATATTCTAAGTTTCATAATGATATATTTCAGTTTTCCAAGATTTTTAATAAAAACAAAAGTTAGGTTTTCACCCAAAATAGCATTTGTCTACAATTATCAAGATCATTTACTTTTTGTATGTGATAGTTCATGCATTAGTGAATTATAATTGCAGGTAAAATTAATGTCAAACTGAACATATTCATAGCTTCAAGAATGACATCTTCCAGTTTTCAGTAATTTTCAATCGAAAATTGAAGTTTTTACTCCCAAATGACAATTTTTTTTTACAATTGGCAAGGTCATATACTTCTAGTATTTCATGATCCATGCATTACTGAATTAGAATTGCAGAGATAATTGATGTAAATCATTTTAAAGTGTCAAGAATTACATTTTCCAATTTTCAGCGATTTTTAATCAAAAAGTAAGGTTTCAACCTCAAAATGAAAGTTTTCCCCTACTAGTAAGGTGGTAGACTTTTAGTATGTCATTGTAGATGTATTTCTGAAGCCAAAATTACAGAAATACTTTCTGTTGCAATTTTGTTAAACTTGAGTTGTTTTTTTAATGGGTTGACTGGACTAGAAAATTTATCTGTTTCTACTTGACTATCAAAGTTTCATGATATACCCCTTGATTTAAAACTGGCTAAAAAGTACAAAGTTAGTGTGCAAGTTTTGAAGATGAAAGGTAGTGTGTCACGTATTGTTGATTGTTAAGTCACAATATGTACAGACCCATCAAGCAATGTGCCAGTCTCTGTTCATGATTACAAGTCTCTCTCTCTCTCTGGAATATAATATGTACTATAATATATTCCAAATTATGATTCAGTCAAGAATTATGTAAGTTGATAAAAGTGTAGACCTTGTTGATACAAGGTTAGCTTATTTCTTTATGGAAATAATTTTCAACACGACTGCAACAAAATCACATGAATATTTGATTCAATATAGCAAACTAGAAGAGAACCATAGTACATCTCTTACCAAAATACAAAGTTTGCTGCAAATGTGCCACAAGTTTGTGGCAAACAAATCGGTGTGCCAGCTGAAGTAAACAGTAAATGCCACTAGTGGCATAGTGTGCCTGAAGTGCACCATATCTTTTCCTGCAAGATTTTGAAACGAAACAGTGTGCCAGAAATTCACCAGAACATTTTCTTCAGCATCTAGAATCAAAACAGTGTGCCAGAAGGTCACCACATCTTTTTCTTAAAATTTATAATTAATTGAAACGGTGCACCAAATCTTCATAACTTTTTCTTGAATATTTATCAAAACATCATCAGAATGTTAAGTCCATCACAACTTTTCCTGTAATCTGTTCTTGACCAATTTTAGGAAAGGAATTCAAACTGTTCTGGATTAATTCTTTATATCTCAAAAATGAATTTCTACAAAATTTTAATCCTTGAAATTTTTACAAGATATTCCTCAAATTAATTTTCAACTCAATAAAGAATTTTTCAGGATATTTATTTATTTACTTATTTTTTTTATGAATTCTGAATTAAGTACTAGTAATAATGAGATAGCTCGTTATGGCTAGATAATTATCTCTGTACAACAAGTCAGTATCTTGTTATAACAAGTAAATTCTTATTTTGTAAAAAGAAAATTGCCTTTCTTAACCATTTTTTAATTTTCAGTTAATTTAAATAAAAATGGAAAATTCACTTGCTGTTTACTGTCATTAATGTGACAATATTGAACAGTCTCCTTTAAGCATACCACAGAAAAACTTCATAAAATTTACAAGGGGTCATTACACTCATACATATACATTATATGCAAATAAAATGTGAAATTTTTCACACATGCAGAATATAGAATGCCACTCCCTTTTTACCTTAAATCTTACAACGTATGGTGTGTTCCCCTCAGTTTGCCCTTGAATTTCCCTTTCTGTCAAATGCCGACATCTGTTGTCATACTTTGGAGTTTCTCCACGTTTGACAGCATCTTTTCTGATCAAATCCAGACGGAATTTCGAACAGTAGCACTTGTATGCCGCTCCTCTCTTAAATCAAAAAGATTACCTACTGCATGCATTAAACTCTGTTGCCTTATAAACTGGGTCACAAGCATGGTTAAATCAGGGGTTGGATCTATGTACATCAAAAATCAATAAACATTGATACTTTTTTGCAATTTATTTATCTGTACAGAGATTGAATATTGTTTAACATTCCTCTCAAGAATCTTTCTCTCATATGGAGATGTCATCATTGCAGGTGAAGGACTGGAAAACTTAGGCCTATCCTTGGCTCTAAGGGCTTTGGAGCATGCCAGACCTTTTGTGACACAGGGCCTCAGTTTTTGCAGTTTCAACTGAAGGAACACCCCATTTAGTACCTTCTTTTGACAAGCATGGGATACGGAGAACCTATTCTAACCCAGATCTCCATGGAGCATCTATACAGAGAGAGAGGGGCCTCCGTGGCCAAGTGGTTAGAGCATAGGGCTCAAAATCACAAAGCCTCTCACCTCTGTCGGCGCGTGTTCAAATCTCGGCCGCGGTGTTATGTGAGCAAGTTTGCCAGTTTACTTGCGGAAGGTCGGTGGACTCTTCCCAGGTACATTGTATCTGGGTTCTCTCCTCCACCAACAAAAACTGGATGCCACCAGATAACTGAAAAACTGTTGAGTGTGGCGGAAAGCCATAAATAATCAATCAATCAATATACAGAGAGAGTATAACACTTCACTGTATACAAGGGTGAGTCAATAAGTAACCAGCCCAACTTATTTCCAGTTGAGATTCACCTCTTCTTTTTCGATGTAATTGCCCTCTAGTGTGATGCACTTAGACCAACAGTGTTCAAGTGCCATCAACCCTGAACTGAAAAGGCAGGATCCTTTCCACTGACCCACTCCTCAACTGCCATCAAGACTTCTTCATCGGACCATCTATGGATATCCTTTTTCAAGTTTGGGAATAGGAAGAAGTCGCTAGGTCAGGCGAATAGGCAGGATGTAGTATTAATTCATACCCTTTTCTCTCTACAGCATCCATTGCAACTTTGTAAGTATGGACTCTTGCATTGTCTTGTTGCAGCAAAACACCTTCAGGGAGTTTACCTTGGAGTTTTTCACAGATGGTGGTTTTTCAGCTAGTCTAGCAAGTTTATACACTCCAGTTATTGTACTTCTCTTGGGTAAAAAGTCCAACATAATTGTGCTTTTTGCATCCCAAAATACTATGGACGTCACCCTGCCACCAGATGGTTACCCACTGACGACTCGGAGCTTTATTCTCTGGCTCATAATAATGAACCTAAGTCTCATCTACAGTCACCAGACTCAAAAGAAAATCATCTTTTGACCAAATACGCTTCAACAAGGAGCTACATACTGATGCTCTAGTTGCCAATTGCTCATCGCTAAGGGATTTGGGGACCCAATGGGCTTGAAATGCTATCATGTGAAATGCCTAATGCCTGCACTATTTCTTCCACCTGAATTCGCCTACCAGAGTATACCAGACCCCGAACTTTGTTACACATTTCTTCATTGGTGGAATCCAGTGGACATCCAGACCTGGCTTTATCTTCTAAAGACATTCTATGCATTTGAATTCCCCTACCCACAATTTCCTGAACATAAGATGTTGTGGAAGACCCATCAACATTGGCTAACTCACCTGTATTTCCTTGCTTGTTTTCCCTTTTCAATACAAGTACCAAATTACAACACAGTACTCAACTTTAGATGAAAAACATGCCTTTGAATCACTAGCTATTCTTGGCATTCAATGTCTTATTACAGAATGACACGTGCAATTTTGTACCCAGGTATAAAACATGTATTGAAACAAGGCATGAAAATCCTAACCATCTCGGTCAATCAGAAATGGAATGGGATGGTTACTTATTGACGTGCCCTCATATACACGTATAATATGACATATTCTATGTATGCATAAACAACTTAGTACATGTATACAAACAAGTTACCAAAATAATATTTAGTGCATGACTATTGCAGTGTGCTAGGATATTTTTTGTGTGTAGAGATAAAGGACCAATACCAGGGGGTTTCCTTAGGTCTTGATATGAGGGCCGTGGGCCCTTCCAGTTAGGAGCCCCATGAGGATCCAGGTTGTTAGAATAGATCCTCAGCACCCCTAGCTTGTCGTAAGAGGCGACTAAATGGGGCGGTCCTTTGGATGAGACCACTAAAACTGAGGTCCCGATAACCAATAAAGATCCCTCCCTGCTCAAAGGCCATAGGTGCCGAGCATAGGCCTAAATTTTGCAGCCCTTCACCAGCAATGGTGATGTCTCCATATGAGCGAAATATTATCAAGCGAGATGTTAAACAACATATAATCAATCAATCAATCCAGTTAGGAAAAAAATAGTGACGGTTGCTTGAAAATGAGAAATGTTTCATAAAAAGAAGTAGGGAAATAAGACAAGAGGCCCAAAGGCCTTATCAATCACCAGAGTATTAGTCAAAAGTATCACTACACCCAAGAGCTATTGAATCTAGAAAAAGAAAAAAATTTCTCAGCTAAATTCTAATATTTAGCAACAGTATAAAAACTTAAATGCCCCTGAACATGCCTATACTGATGAAAGATTTCACATAATACAGTGGTCTCTGTTTAATGTGATGTCTTATTTTCCAAGCTATTTCATCACATTATGTGGAGCATTGTAATAAATAACTTCATTCAAAAGCAGGTTAAACTGAACATAATGTGTTTGCTTTCTCTTGTAGTGATGCAAATTCATTTCAGTTGAAATTCTAAATGTGTAGAATTACAGTTTTCAGGTTGAATATATGAAAATAAAATGTTTAAAACATTTGGTTCTCGTTCGATTATTCATTTTCAGTTATATTTTATACATCAATCATCTCTTCTCTGCCATCCCCAGTTCCTATCTGCCACACTTGTTTGCTATAAAGTACTTCCAGATTGACTTATTATTTCATATGCAAAATATTCTTGTAGTGTAGCATACATGTACACCACACATTAACATACATGTGATAATTTTTCAATTACAAATCTGTACAGTGCCTTTAAAAAGGCATGATTTTGAGTGAAAAATCTGTACACAAGTTTGCAAAATGTGGTTAAAAAATCTGCACAGATTATAAAATGATTTTATATCATAAAATGGTTTTATATATCTATAAAACTGTAATGCTGAGAATTATTTTCATTGTTTTCTTAATTTCATTGACCTATATATTTAATTAGGCTATCCATTTGATTGACTTATAAATATTTCATCATTTCTAATTTTCTTGACACATTCATTGCATTAGTAAAGATTAGGGAAAATTTTGGTGAACACAATTGGTGACACAATCAACTTACAATTAAAGTGATTATAAGAGTTTTCATCAATTATTTCAATACAGCATATGAAAAATAAGATTTTAAAACCTTTTCATAATCATAAAAGATATTATCAGGGGCATGCAATTTACCTGCAAATTTATCTAATGGTGAAAAATTGCTGGTAACAAATCTGCAAAATACTAATATTGCTTGACATAATGGCATATTCGTATTTCAACACTGGCATTAATTATTGGTAAGGAATGTGCATTTTGACACTATATAAAGTCCAGTATAATGGCAGGTTACCTGAGATAGCAGAGTTAATACATGTATGACAATAGGCTATCAGCAATATTTTCATATTTGACCAGGATTATGTAACAGATTAAATTCCTTGTCACCTTTGTACAAGACAGCTGTCCAGGTGATGTTAGTTAAAGCACAGATGTGGTTTACACTAATTAGTATTTGACAGGATGACTTTAAAAAATAATTGCATGGGTATGTTTGATAGCTTCCTGTAAAATAAACAGTCAACCTGAGAAGGACACTAATGAAGAGGTGGTCCTAATTAAATTGAAAAAAAATATATAATCTATTCATTTTTATATTGAATTGCAATAGGCAAGGTAGGAAAAAATTAAGAATGTCAGAACCACTGAAGAAAAAACATTGTACCCAACCCAATGTTTTAGAAATACAGGATATCATTGAGTTCAAATCCAAAAATCCCAAACAATCTCAAGATCAGATACTCAGTCATTTCAGCAACCTCTGGAATAAAACCATCAGCAGGTCAACTGTTGAAGACATCTGGTTATCTATTCCGTAACACGCTGGAAACGATACACGGTTGTGTTTATTCAAATATTTTACAAAAGTCAGATTGCCAAGTCATCATCAAACAGAAATTTAATTTTATCACTAAGTTTTTTCTTTATTTCAAATAGAAATAGGAAAAAAGGGAGTGCATGAACGTGCATGGAGATTGCATTCTTATTGTGATGACGAATAAACAAAGAGGAATAAACTTGTACTGGTAATATCAGCATATTGTTACAATGGCAGATTCGTTTTAATGGCAAAATCTTGGAAACAAACTTGGCCATAGTAACAAGCACTGACTATACTTGACTTTCAGATATGCCCCCCCCCCTTTTTTGGAAATCCTGGACCTGCCACTGCTTTGAATGCCTTAAATTTGAAATTATATGGAAAGTTATGGATTTTTTGCAACTTTTTGTAACTTTAACAGATACACATCTACTAATAATGACAGAAAGTACAAATGTAAAACATTTAATTTGAAAATATTTACACATTAGTTATTATATTTCAAAATTTGAATGTGGGTATACATACTCTAGAAGCCATATATTTTAAATCATGTGGAAAGTTATGGATTTTATGTTATAAATAGTTGTAATTGAGGTTTATCTACTGATATAAACAGAAAAAAATATATGTAAACCATGCTGTTATAAAAATTTGCTCACATTTGTTTTTTTTTTTTTCCTTTTCTATATATTTTAGTATTATGCCCTTTTCAATAATTGTGCATAATTTTTTTTCAAAAGCTCAATAAAATTTTTAAATTGATACATATTCTAAATCATTGACATGTGTCCTGATAAAGAAATGCAATATAAAAATTGTCTTGCATTATTAATTTTGAAATAACTACAAAAACATGTTTTTAACGACATTGTTAAAATCTGCATAGGGGTACAGGATGTCAATAATGTCTGTAACGAAAATTAATACATAGACCTTGAAATATTTTGCTTTTGTTTATCTCCCTGGATGTTAATCTTCTGATTTCAAACAAAAAACTGTTACCCAAACCAAAAAAATCCAGGAGTAAGGACCCACCTTAGGAAAGGGTTTTGAGATTTGAAAAAATATCACAATACACCGTAACATTGTATTAAACCACAATCGCATTAAACCTTTGTATATGTCAAATTAACATGATATTACTAGTTTATTTGGACCCATCCTAGAGTCAAAAGTTACATAATTCACAACTTTGTACATCCTTTTCTGCTTTTTCTAATGTGCACTGTTTGTTTTTTGGTTTTTTTTGTGTATTTACACTGTATCAGCAAACTTAAATAAATCTTTCAAATGATAGACAATAATCACTATATTTGGCCTCACCCTGAAACCAAAACATTACCCTCTTGGATCATATCAAATTTACAATTTTAGTAAAGGACAACCTACTTATTCTAAATATCCATTTCTTTCAATTTAGTATCAATAGCATTAAAAAAGATGTTTAAGTGTTTTACACATACACACTATATGCCAAGTTTAGCCCTGCCCTAAGGTCATCACCTATATCATGGGGATCATGAAATTTACAATTTTGGTACAGGCCTTCCTGCTCTACATTACTCTATTTAGTCTTTCTTACAAATGTACATTTCTAGAGAAGAAAATTTTTGAAAATTGGTCACTTTTTGACAGTTTTGGCCCCACCCCAAAGGCCCCAGGGATACAGGACTCCGGAAATTTACAATTCATATTTGCTTTGTCCCAAAGATGATTCATACCAAATCTGAAAAGAAATGAAATAGTAGTTTTCAAGAAGATAAAAATGTTAAATTGTTAACACATTTAATTACTGACCATATTGGCCCCACCCTCAAACCAAAACCCCTATCCCTGGGGTCATGATATTTACAATTTTGGTAAAGGATAATCCATTCATTCTAAATATCTATTTAGCTTCAATTTGGAATTGTCCATGGGGATCAAGGTTTTTAGAATAGATCCTCAGTACCCCTTGCTTATCGTAAGAGGCGACTAAATGTGGCGATCCTTTGGATGACACCACAAAAACCAAAGCCCTGTGTCACAGCTGGTGTGGTATGATAAAGATCTCTCCCTGCTCAAAGACCATAAGTGCCGAGCATAGGCCTAAATTTTGCAGCCTTTCACTGGCAATGGTGAGTGAAAAATTCTCGAGCAGGACATTAAACAATATATAATCAATCAATTATATAATCAATTTGGCATCAACAGCATTAAAGAAACTGTTTCTTAAATATTTTACACAAAAATATCATATACCAAGTTTTGCCCTGCCCTGGGGTCAGAACCCCTACCCCAGGGGTCATGAAATCTACAATTTTGGTAGAGGCTCTACATTACTATGTATTTAGTTTCCTTTACCAATTTGCAGTTCTAGAGAAGAAGATATTTAAAAATTTGTAACTTTTTGGCAGCACCCCTAGGGCACAAGAAGGTGAAAGAGTCCTGAAATTTATAATTTCTGTTCCCCACCTCCCAAATGTGCTTTGTACAAATTTCCGTCGGATTTGGAATGGTAGTGATCATGGAAGAAGTTAAAAATGTTTAACTGTTAACAGATTTAGTCACTGATCATGTTGGCCCTACTCTCATACCAAATCCCTTTCCCCTGGAACCATGAAATTTACAATTTTGGTAAAGGGCCACCTGTTCATTCTAAATATCCATTTATTCAAATTTGGTATCAATAGCAATAAAGAAGATGTTTTTTAAAATGTTTTATACATCAATACCAAGTTTCCTTCTACATACCCTCCCTCACCCCTCCCTCCACACCCTGGGTACAGAACCTCTGTACTGGAGGATCATGAAATTTACAATTTTGGTACACTAGGCCTTCCTGCTCTACATTACTATACATTTAGTTTTTCTTAGAAATGTGCAGTTTTAGAAAATTGGTCAATTTATGGCAAACCTAAGGCCCCAGGGAGACAGTAGTCCTGAAATTTGCAATTTATGTCTGTCTTCTCCTGAAGATCTTTCATACCAAATCTGAAAAGAATTGGAATGGTAGTTATCAAGAACAAGTTACAAATGTTCAATTAATAACATTTAATTACTGGCCATATTATCCCAACCCTCAAACCAAAACCCCTATCCAGCGGATCATGAAACTTACTTTGGTAAAGGACTACCTACTCTATCTAAATGTCCATTTAGTTTTAATTTGGTATCAATAGCATTAAAGGAGATGTTTTCTACATGTTTTACACTTAAAAACTATATACTAAGTTTGGCTCCACTCTGGAGTCAGAACTTCTACCCACGGATCATGAAATTTACAATTCTGGTAGAGTTCTTCCTGCTCTACATTATTATGTATTTAGTTTTTCTTACAAATATGCAGTTCTAGAGAAAAAATTATTTTGTACAAAGATAATTCATACAAATTTGAAAAGAACTGGAATAGTAGTTATCAAGAAGTTAAAATTGTTCAATTGTTAACGCACAACAGACACATGACGATGTTCGCAGACCAATTGCAATAGGTGACCTGAGTTTACTCACCTTCTTAAAAAAAACATCTGCTTTGAAAATCTACATACTGTCATTGAAACAGAGTTACAGTTTGGATTAGCATTCAGGCTTCACAGTCCCAAATCAAAGTGAACTGCTAATTTAGGCAGTTTTTGAGCAGTTCACAAATTTATTAGCAGTTTCAAGCAGTTTGGCATTAAGCAGTTTATAAAACTGCCTACTCTCTTCTCATGAACAGCTTATTTTAACTGTTTATCTAAGCAGTCACTACAGATGTACATTCTCATTGCTTAGCAGTTGTATTAACACAAGCAGTTCTCTTTGAAAGTGATAATAACATAATATATGTAATACAGAAATAATATTATATTAATATATGACAATAAAAAAATTAATATTCCCATGGGCATTTATATTTATATTTTCAAATTTTGTGATCAATAATAATATTATATAGATAATTGTCTATATGAGTGAAAATTGATTAAGAATTATCAAAAATATTAACCTTAAGTGCACGTTTCATTCTACTTTTATTTTCATGATAATTAGCTATTTCCTATTTCCAAGTGTATATTATATATGTTATAGGACAAAATTTTCCTTTATGACCAATATTTTCAATGTGGAATTTCATGTTATTTGAATCACAGCAATTAATTAATATATTGCTTGCCTTTGAATTTATTATTAAAGGACCCATGCATTACGCAAAAAGATTTTTCGGTAGCATAAACATTTATCCAAATTAAAACTTTGTTGAAAATTTGATGAATATATCAATTGAATTAATGGAGATACTGGTAAAAAATTCCAAAATCATATCTAAATGTATGTCTGGTTCAGGCGCCAAATTGCTGTGATGTCACATGGAGTGATAGGTACCGCGCCTTGAGAAAGAGGAAAAGTATATTAGCAGTTCAATTTCACTTCATTCTATATCATTTATTTGTAGTTTTAGTGCATTTATGTTAGGCCTATGGTTAATTAGATTTAGTTAACGTGAGCAGTTTCATTATCAGCATTCTAAGTACTGTGATTCTGATACTCTGTTCAGATATGGCTGAGGAGTCGGCTTGCAAAGCCAGTAAGTTCATCATGACAATATTACTCAGATTTATTTATTTCCTAGTACCAAAATGTTTTCAATTACTAAGTATAGATTATTCAAAGTAGCACTGTTCTCATTAAGACTTTGTAAATCTGAGAGTTGTTAGAATTGTATTACAGTATGTCGATACTATTTCCAGTTTGGTGTTGGCTGGGGCTGTACATTTCAATAAGACCTCTACAAAACCCCAGACAGTCACAAAACATAAAGATTTCCAGTATAAGATAGCATTCCCATACTTAACAAGGGGAGTTTATACTATCAAAGAACAAAGACTCTAAGTACTTTAAGTCTATTGGTAAGTAAACAGTGTGTTTGGTTTGTATTTTTTTTTTTTTTTTGGTTTGGTTTGGTTCTGTTTGTTGTTGTAGTTTTTTTTAATGGGGGGGGGGGTGTACTAATAGTAAATATATAGTAAAATATCTTGTTTATATCATTTGAAGGTTCAAAAGTTAAGAACAAAAATCTTAAGAAATTAATTCTTATTCATGCTGCTGTTTTGGTAAATATGAATGTTATTTGTAAGCAGTTTGGTAAGCAGGTCAGTAATAAATGTTTTGCACTTCGACAAAAATAAGCAGTTTACTAACAGTTTGGTATTCCATATATGACACAGTGAATAGGGTCAAAGGTTAAAGTAAGCAGTTCCTTAGCAGTTTTTTAAGCAGTTCAAATGAATATTCATGGATGCAGGCTTGTAGAAGTATCTAATTCAAATTTTTCAGCCAAAATAATTACCTGAAAATTGCTAAGGAACTGTGAAGACTAAGAAACTGGTAAATGAATGCTCTTATGCAAATGAGACATGCATACTAATGAGGCTTGTTGGTGGTTAAGGAGCTGTTTCCTTTAAGTGAACTGCTTGGAGAAGGCCTTGCACTTTGACTTGGGGTTTACATGCATGAGGATCAAATACACCAAATTTTAAATCCATGGCAAATATAGCAGATGAATTGCCCTTCCATGTAACATGAGGCCCACCATCTTAGGCCGTATCAGTCACATGAGTATTAGTTAAAAGTAGCACTATTACCCAGAGCTATGAAATCTTGAAAAAATTCTGCTCTGAATATCTAAGCTATATTCTAATATTCAGCAACAGTATTAAAAACAAGAAACCCATGGACCACATCGCTCACCTGAGTCACTTTGACCCATATTAAAGATTTTCACTATATTTTCACATGTAAAACTTTGATCCTCTATTGTGGCCCCACCCTACCCTTGGGGGTCACGATTTAAGAAAAAACTAAATCTGCAATATGTCATGAAGCGGCAATGCAAATTGAAACTTTTCTGGCCGAGTGGTTCTACAGGAAAGAAGTTTTAAATGACCCCACCATATTTTTGCAATTTTGTGATTATCTCCCTTTTGACAGGGACATGGCTCATCTTTTAAACAAACTTAAATCCTCTTCACTCAAGGATGATTTGTACCAAGTTTGATTGACATTGGCCAGCTGTTTCGGGAGAAGAAGATTTTCAAAATTTGTCAGTATTTTTTCAATATTTTACTATTATCTTCCCTTGAAGAAGGACGCTGCCCTTCATTTAAACAAATTTGAATCCCCTTCATCCAAAGATACTTTTTGCCAAGTTTGATTGAAATTGGTCCAGTGTTTCTGGAGAAGAAGATGAAAATGTGAAAAGTTTACACCACCACATATGTCGTCGTTGCTGACAACATTGACGATGGACAAAGGAAAGTTTTGATCAGTAAAGCTCACTTGAGCTTTCAGTTCAGGTGAACTAAACATTCAGAATTTTGGCATATCCGTTTTCTTCTTTTCTAATTTAACTCAGGTGAGCTAACAATTTGATGTTGGAAAGGGATTTGGGGGTCATCAAATTACCCCCATCATTGCAAGCCACAGCTGATATATACCCTCCTTTCCCTTTTCACCCGTGGCTCTCTGTGTGAAAATTTCCTTGTTTCTCATAAATTTGCAGTTCTTAGACTGTTTTAATTTCTGGCAGATTTTTTTTTTCCCTTGCACTTGTTTTCTGCAGCTTCCATCTTTTTCACTTTCAAATTAATGCCTTTCCATCTTTTTGCTTTTTCATCATTAACGTCCCTGAACCAACAGGTGACTGATGCAGAGTTCATTTTGTATAAAAATGAAGAAAAAATAACATGATGAATTAATTTGTGTAGGTCTACAAGTACCCTGATTTGTAGAAATAATATTTTGCAAATAGATATATGGAAACGTATTCAGCATAAAATGTGAAGATCTATATATTATAATCATTGTATATCTGTCAACTCAGATTTGTGTATATTCATGACCCCTCTCTCGATATCTATTCAAAGGAAATACTTTATGAAATTAATGTAAATAAAATTTCTGTTAGATAACAATTTGGTAGTCCAACATTTATATAGCAATTTGAAGAAACACAATGATACATTGTTATCATTTCCACGTGTCATCCTGGTGTGCTACATAATAGATAACTCTTTCCGTAGTTGTTTCTATCAATGGCGTAAAAGTATTCGTACATAAATAAGACATGTTTGTTTCAATGCATGCATTTAATAATAAAATCAAAAATGAAAGCAAAGAGATACATAATATGCAAAAGAAATAAAATGAAGTCTTTTATTCACAGCATATGGTCAGTTTACTTTTTATCAATAAAAACCATTATAGATTTTTGAATGTGTGTGGCACTAAATGAATCTATGGCACTAATTACACACCAAACACTGTCCAAATGGTCTACTCCAAGATTAGAATTCTGCTCTAAGAACTTAATTGTCGTCATTAATCCAGAGCGGGCCTCAGATTTGTTGATGGGAATCTCAGCATCACACGAAGATTCATCATCACCACTATCACTGTCGCCATTTGCTGTCCGATTTTCAGATATGTGATCAAGAATTGCATCATCCGTTAGCGATTCGCAGATCTCGACATTCTAATTTTTTCCAACCTCACTTTTCGAAATGCACAATGAAAATGAATAAGCATAATTTTAGTTTTGTTTTTTTTTTAATTTAATTAGTAGCACCGCTTTATTAGTGTCCTTTTCTAGTTGAATGTTTATTTCATAGGAAGCCATCAAACATGCCCGTGCACTTATTTTTTTTTCAAATCATTGGATCAAACAAAAATTAGAGCATCGATAAAACCCGTCAGTGCTCTCGATAAACAAACTTTACCTGGACATGCATAGGTGACGAGAAATTTAATCCATTACATAATCCCAGTCGATTGTAAATATACAATTGCCCATAGATAATTGCCATATGCCCGATAATTGATGGAGCCATTTGACAATCTCAAGTAAGCTGTCGTTATATCAGATTTTATACAGTGTCAAAATGCACATTTGTTACCTATAATGACTGCCGGTGCCGAAGTGTGAATATGCCGTTCTATCAAGCAAAATTGTGCAGTTTTGTGCAGATTTGTTACAACTAAATTTTTGCCGTTAACAAACAAAGTCCCAGATGTAGCTGAAAATGACGTTGAGGTCAAGAAGGAAATTGCAGTGTATGCAATCTCTGTCGATGGTATTGGGGAACTCATTGAATACTACTCAGATTGGACAAAATTAAGACGAGCAGTCGCATGGATGATGAGGTTCAAGACCTATTGCAGACATAGATATTTAAGACATCCTGATATGTGCACAGTAGGAGAACTGTCCTTAAGTATGTCTGTTTGATAAGAATGTCTAATTCCTCCGATATCATTCCATATAAACAACAAGCAATCCGTACTAACTTGGGATGGATAGTGCGTGGACCAGTGCGCACAGACTCCTGGAGGAACTCAGCTCACATAAACTTTGAGAACACCGAGGAAGTACTTCTTCACAAACAATTAGAAAGACTTTGGAATATTGATTTCGATGATAAATTATCGAGCCAGAAAGCCAGTATGTCTGTTGAGGATAAAAGAGCTCTTGCTATTATGGAATCTACAATTACCCATGAAGACGATCACTATAAGCTTGGACTACCTTGGAGAGACAAGGATGCAAGTCTGCCCAAGAACCTTCCTCTTGCACATTCTAGATTACAAACCCTACGCAAAAGGCTGTCACGTGATCCAAGTCTGCAAGAAATGTACAAATGTACGGTGAATGGTTATATTGAGAAAGGATACGCCGCAGAAGTAACCAAACATAAAATGAGTTCAAAGCGTGTGTGGTACTTGCCTCACCATCCTGTGATTAACGAGCACAAACCTGGCAAAGTATGTGTCGTATTTGACTGCGCAGCCACATATCAAGGCAAATCCCTCAATAGCGAACTGTTACAAGGACCAGATTTGATGAACAGCTTGGTGGGTGTATTTCTACGGTTCAGGCAACACAAAATAGCTGTTGCTGCAGACATAGAAGCAATGTTCCACCAAGTCAGAGTGACGGACGAGGATTGTGATGCCCTAAGGTTTCTATGGTGGCCAAATGGTGACAAATCAGGATCCGAAATGGTACCAGATGAAAGTACATCTCTTTGGAGCTACTTCTTCCCCTAGTTGTTCTTCTTATGCTCTTAGACGCACAGCTATAGATAACTCAGACAAGTTTGAGACTGAAGTGATATCAACAGTAAGAAAAAATTTCTACGTTGATGATTTGTTGAAATCTGTTCCGACTGAAGAGAGAGCCACAAAACTTGTAACAGATCTGCAATCGTTAATGGCAATTGGAGGATTTCGGCTTACAAAATGGCTGAGTAATAGCAAGGCTGTGCTTCATTCAATACCAGAAGAAGAACGAGCTCCAGCAGTAATGGCGCTTGATCAGGATTCTACTACAGTACCAGCTGTGAATCGCGCACTTGGAGTTCAATGGAATGTTGAAAACGATTCAATCGGATTCAAAGTGAAATTGGAGGAAAAACCGCTCACAAAGCGAGGCTTAGTGTCCACCATTAGCGCAATCTATGATCCGTTAGGATTGATATCCCCTGTGACACTTCATGCAAAGGCCTTGGTACAAAGACTTTGTCGGTTGAAAATAGGATGGGATGATGAAATGCCAGAAGATATCACCCAAGGATGGCTAAGTTGGCGAAGTACTGTACCCTTCATAGAAAACATATCACTCAATTGATGCTTTATGCCAAACTATTTTGATGACATCAAGAGCATTCAACTACACATCTTTAGTGATGGATCCGAGATGGGTTTTGGTGCCTGCGCTTACATACGAGTTGTCGATGTAGAAAACAAGGTGGAGGTTTCCCTTGTACTAGGGAAATCTAGATTAGCACCTATCAAACAACAGAGCATTCCACGTTTAGAATTATCAGGAGCTGTAGTTGCTTGTCGTTTATATGGAATGATATCGGAGGAATTAGACATTCCTATCAAACAGACATACTTATGGACAGATTCTACGATTGTTTTGGGGTATATAAGGAACGAATCACGCCGTTTCAAGACCTTTGTTGGGAATCGTCTCAGTGAAATCCATGAACGAACAACCGCTGATCAGTGGCATCATGTTGGTTCTACATCAAACCCGGCAGATGTAGCGTCAAGAGGCATCACTGCATGCGATACTGATAAAATGCAGTTATGGTTGAACGGACCAAAATTCTTGCTTCAAGATCCCACCAAATGGCCACAAGAATCGACAAACAAAGTCCCAGATGTAGCTGAAAATGACGTTGAGGTCAAGAAGGAAATTGCAGTGTATGCAATCTCTGTCGATGGTATTGGGGAACTCATTGAATACTACTCGGATTGGACAAAATTAAGACGAGCAGTCGCATGGATGATGAGGTTCAAGACCTATTGCAGACATAGATATTTAAGACATCCTGATATGTGCACAGTAGGAGAACTGTCCTTAAAAGAGGTGAGGGAAGCTACAGATGTGATTCTCCTTTACTGAAGAGCTTGAGAGTATGAGAAAGGGGAAACCCGTCAAACTTGACAGTGGTATTGCATCCTTAAACCCAGTACTAGATGATGGTATTATCCGAGCAAAAGGACGCATTAATTTCAAAGAATTGAATGCATTTCCCATCATACTGCCGAACAAGCATCATGTTACAAACCTTATCATTCGTTATTACCATGAAATCCAAGGACATATGGGAAAACAACAGGTGCTTTCTGCAACACGCAACAAGATTTGGATCATTAAAGGATTAAATGCTGTTAAAAGATTCGTAGGACACTGTATACCTTGTAAACGTCGACATGGAGTATTTTGTAAGCAACAAATGGCACCTCTACTGGAAGAACAGACAACAGCGGACAAACCTCCATTTACATTTGTTGGCATCGACTATTTTGGTCCGCTTCTGGTGAAATCACACCGTTCACACGTGAAGAGATATGGTTGCATATTCTCGTGCCTTACGAGTAGAGCAGTTCATCTAGAGATTGCCCATAGTCTAACAACCGATTCCTTTATTGCTGCTTTCCAACGTTTCACTAGTCGATGGGGAGTGCCAGAAAAGGTATACAGTGATGATGGCACTAACCTTGTAAGTGGTGACCACGAAATACGCAAATCAATCAGGGACTGGAACCAATCTAATATCAACAGAAGTATGTTGCACCAAGAAGTTGAGTGGCATTTTAACCCCCTGTCAGCCAGTCACATGGGTGGAGCATTTGAAAGAATGATTAGGACAACACGTTCAATCCTTAAAGCAATTGCCAATGAACAACTCCTAACGGACGAACAACTATTAACAATGATGACTGAAGTCGAGAAAATCTTAAACGACAGACCAATTACTTCAATAAGTGATGACCCAAGTGATCAGCCACCACTTACTCCAAACATGATACTTTTGTTTAAGACAAACTCATGCATTCCTCAAGGAGTCTTCAAGAAAGAAGATGTATATGCCAGGCGATGGTGGAAACAAGTTCAGTATTTAGCTAATGTGTTCTGGAAAAGATGGATGCATGAGTATTTGCCCCTATTACAAGTCAGACAAAAACGGCAAAGGCCAATTTCGAATATCCAAAACGGGGACATAGTACTAGTAGCCCAAGAAAACGTTCCTAGAGGACAGTGGCCCTTAGGTCGAGTCATGGATATAAATGTGGGTAGAGATGGCTTCGTTCGTAGCTGCCTTGTAAAAACACAAAAATCAGAGCTAATTAGACCAATTACTAAGTTATGTTTATTAGAATGCTCTAGTTAACATGATTATTCCGATATTTGCAAAATGGTACTGTAGTTGACTTCTGACCTTTTTTAACGACTGATCTAGATGGTATCTAAACATATCTTACATGTTTTGTATAATTTTATGGAATTAGTAATTCCATGGTGGGGAATGTAAGAATTAGTTTATTCTTATTTATATTACATGTATAATTTATTTTTATCCATGAGATATCTGGCACGTTGTAATTGCGCAACGTCACACGTGTATTGTGATTATGACGTCATTAACGTTCAACTTGTTTACTTTGGTCTATCATATTTGCTGTCTAGAGAAATCAAATTTCGGTAAGAATTATAATTATTGAATTACTGTTGAGCATTGTTTAGATTATTAATTTATGCTAAGTATTCAAGTTTGTTGAACGACAGTTACATTCTGTATAATTTTAATTCATTTAAATGTTTGAAAACAGATTATTGTTTTGTAGTACGTACATTTATAATACGAATGTTTATTATGAAATTGTATAATTGATTCTTTCAGAGAATCGTCGCCGTCGTCGTCATCAAGTCATGTTAGTTCATGACATGTATATGTTTCACCATTAATAAACTGTATTCGACGCATACTCGACTGATTCATTTGGGCAGCATTTAAAGTCAAATATGCCGGTAAATCGAATGTCGCTGTAACACGAGCTGACTGTACATGATCCTACTGTCTAAAAACTCTCTCCAAATAAATCATTAGCACTACTACAGTTATAATTCTTTTTAAAAACACTGAAAACTTCCCCAACTTTTCGATAAATCTTAATTTTTTTTACGGTAATAATATGTGTTATGATTATAAAATGGCTGAAATTTTGCCAACATGGCATAAAACATCAACAATTATTTCCACCTGTTAAATCAACTTTAGAGTTGTTTGATAAGGATTATACATTATTACTTGTAGACAAAATATATTTTCAGTGTATTTTGAGTGGAAATAAATCTTTGAAACTGTCACTTTATTTGGGGATATTACATACAATATATGCTACAGTGCATGTACATGTATAATGGAAAGTAGGGTATTTCATTCAAATAAAATACGTTTCCTAGAATCATTATTATTGATACACAAATATTTACGGATTGATTAAATTTCAATTTGTCAATTTACAGATAAGAATTCTGCAGGCATGTTCATGAAGCTATCTTGGGACTAAGACGTGTTCTAAGTATGTCTTAGCACACGTCTTAGTCTTAAGTGTGTTTTTCAAAGCTTTCCTAAATTTAAACATGCCGTAAGTTCGTCCTAACTTCAGGACAGCATATCCCTTGTCCTAAGATCATCCTAAGTCTGTACAAACATGGTGGCAGCCATAATATTGAGGAGAAGAGCTCAAAGAAATCGTGAAAGGTTACTTAGAGACATTGATAACCCCCCTAATTATTTAAACGACGACAATATAGTGAGTAGATACAGACTTCTGCGACCTTTGATCATTAATCTCTGCAATGTTGTTGGCTATAGACTGCAAAGACCAACTGCATGATCATGTACATTGCCAGTATCTCTGCAAGTTATGGTAGCTTTAAGATTTTATGCAACCGGTATCTTTCCGGCAGTGATAGGGGATGTGCACAATATACCTAGATCTAGTGTGAGTCGTGTCATTGCCGACATGAATGAATGCCTGCTACAAATATCTCAAGATCACAGTGAACATGAATTTCTCCCGTTGAAAAATTTGGATTCCTCTTCCTACTCATGATCATCCGCATACATGAATTGAAACCGGTTTAACTTGTTTCCGAATCAATATTTTTTATTCAAGCCCTTGACATGAGTTCATGTCAGTCAAAGTATTACTGCAAAAAATTGAAATACTAGTATCTTACATGTCGAAAGGAATGGCTTGGCTTAGTGGTTTCGCATAGCATTTATTTATTTGCTTGTATCTCAAATACACATGTAAGGGTTCGAATCACAAGATCTGTTTTTAATTTTTAAAATTTATTTTATGTAATGTACTAAATCATTATATAATTTTTAACTTTATAATAAAAATAATTATCATATTGAATGTATGATATATTTATTTTAAGAATATTTACATGAAGAAATGATGTATTTCTTTTCTGTTGATTTATAGGTCTTAATAAATTTATATTTCAATTTCAATTTCATCACAAATACATGTATCATGTGAACAAATAAATGTTTTTTGTTTGTTGTTTTTGCCACACTCAACATTTTTTCAGTTATCTGGTGGCGTCCAGTTTTTATTGGTGGAGGAGAGAACCCAGATACAATGTCCCCGGGAAGAGACCACCAACCTTCATATACAAATAAATGTATCTATACATCATAACAGCATGATGGTAATGCCTCCTATTAGAAATAAGATTGTTCCTAAGTAGTTAGGATGTCCTAACTAAAGATGTTCCTAAGACATCGTTGAGACACATCCTAAGACATGTCCTAAGACAACTTTTTTCCTAAGTTGTATCTTAGGACATGTCTTAGGACATATATTAGGATAGCTTCGTGAACATGCCGTCTGATCTATAAATAACCAATTAACTCCAACTTTATTTAGTTCCACTTAAGATTTTTTTTTTAGGGTGGGGATAGGTGTGCAGTTTTATTACATAGATGTTTAATATCATTTTAGTAAATGTTAATATATCCTTGACTGTCAACAATGTTTTAAAAGTAAATACGGCTATGCGAATCAAACCAAGGGAAGGGGGGGGGGGGGGGGAGCTCAAAGTAAACACAAGGAGGAGAACCACTCTCCAGAATCATGATGAAGAATCGAAGAAAGTGAACAAACTGATTCACAAAACTGTTGACCTTTTCAGTCAATATTTAATATCAATATGGAATTCAAATTTATAGAATAAAATGATGCAACTTCGACTTTGAATTTTTTTTTTATTTTTCAGGAATATTAAAAAGTTCATTGGGCTAGTAAAAATGTGAAATCTACTAGCCCTACTGGCCAGTGGATTAAAAAAGTTTTTGTGAAGACTGATGTATACTCTCTATCTCTCTCTGTTTAGATACTTTATGACATCAGAAAAAAATTATGTGGTACAAGGGATTTTTGATTTTCTGCAAAATTATTTCCCTCATCATTTAGAATTAAATTATAACATTGCATATCATGTATATTTACATGTGATATTCTCAGGTTTGTAGCTTTTGTGTCAAAGTGGGGGATGGGTTGTTACACTGAAACCTTCAAGAAAACCTAATATTCCCCAATCGCCAAATCAGATGGGGGTGTCAGAGGAGCCAAGGTTCTCTTCATCGGTGCATTCTTGCATTTTCACTCTCATGAAAAATCAAAGCAACAGAAAGAGAGAGAGGGGGGGGGGGGGGATGAGTAAGCAGTCAATAAATAAAAATTCTGAAAGAAAAATACTGTTACACCATATTCTAATTCACAATCGCATCAGGGTTAGGGTTGATGTACTTAGATGTATTGTTTTCTACAATATGGAGACAAAAAGTATTGATCCACGTCATTTAATCTTAGTCTCTAAGCCAATAGACAATAGTTTGTGCATACCTAGCAGGCAGCTTTTGGTATATGCCACTTTCAAAAGCACAATTTAAACCCTTATAAATATTGGCATAACTTAGTCTGACAAACTTATGCCTAGATATACACCTTTTTGAAAAAACAGGCTTCATAAGTCATCAAACTTTCAGTTTTGTATCCTGGAAACAATTGTTGTTGTGAATGCATTGCTCTCTGGTGTAATAAAACATAAAATGATGAATGCAATGAAGCAAAATAGGACTGACAAAGAAAGGGAAACAACATATTGAATCTTGATAAAATTGAGAATGTTAGGTCATAAAATTAGAATTTTAATGTAATGAATACAAGAATGCAATAAGGTGAGATGGAATTAAGGATTTCATTTATATTATAATCAAAGATGTAAGAATGAAGCAAGATGAAAGCAAGTACAAAATTGAAATATGTGGTATGGAATTAAGGATATCATGGAGCAAAATAAAATTTAGAATTAAAAATGGAAATTGAAATGTTATAAGGTAACATGTAATTAAGAATGTCATGTAGTAAATTCAGGTTTGGAATTAAGAATACATGGGCAAGTCAATAAGTAACCAGCCTACCTTATTTCTGATTGACCAAGATGGTCATGATTGAAAATGGAAATTGAAATGTTATAAGGTAACATGTAATTAAGAATGTCATGTAGTAAATTCAGGTTTGGAATTAAGAATACATGGGCAAGTCAATAAGTAACAAGCCTATCTTATTTCTGATTGACCAAGATGGTCATGATTGATTGATTATTTATTGCTTTCTGCCACACTCAACAATTTTTCAGTTATCTGGTGGCGTCCAGTTTTTGTTGGTGGAGGAGAGAACCCAGATACAAAGTACCTGGGAAGAGACCACCGACCTTCCGCAAGTAAACTGGCAAACTTGCTCACATAAGGCCGCGGCCGAGATTTGAACATGTGCCAACAGAGGTGAGAGGCTTTGTGATTTTGAGCCTGATGCTCTAACCACTCAGCCACGGAGGCCCCTTTAGATGGTCATGATATTCATGCCTTGTTTCAATACATGTTTTATACCTGGGTAAAAAATTGCACACATATCGAGTCATTCTTTAATAAGATATTTAATGTCAAAGATGGCTAGTGATTTAAAGGCATGTTTTTCATCTAAAATGGAGTACTGTGCTGGAATTTGGTATTCATATTTAAATGGTAAAACAGGCAAGGAAATACCTGGTGATTTAGCCAATCTTCATGGATCTTCTGCATCATCTTATGCTCAGATTAAATTCTGGGTAGGGGAATTCAAATGCGGTAGAACATCTCTAGAGGATGAAGCAGGGTCTGAACACCCTCTGGAAGCCACCAACGAAGAAATGTGTATCTAAGTTCAGGATCTGGTATATTCTGAATTCACGTGGAAGAAATAGTGCAGGCATTAGTCATTTCACATATAGCATTTCAACAATCTTACATAATCGTTTAGGTATGTGCAAGGTAACAGTCCGTTGGGTCCCCAAATCTCTTGGCGATGAGCATCAGTTTACAGAACCTTATTGAAGCGTTTTAGATGATTTTCTTTTGCATCTGGTGACTGTAGATGAGACTTGCATTCATTATTATGAGCCAGAAAATAATGCTCAGAATCGTCAGTAGGTAGGGCTGGAGTCCCCGAGGTCAAAGAAGTTCAAGACACAACCATCTGCTGGCAAGGTGATGGCCACAATATTTTGAGATGCAAAAGGCATTATTAGGTTGGACTTTATACCCAAGAGAAGTACAATAACTGGAGTGTACTATGCAAACTTGCTAGATCAGCTGAAAACTGTCATCCATGAAAAACACTGTGGTAAACTCTTTAAAGGTGTTTTGCTGCAACAGGTCAACGTGAGAGTCCACACTTGCAAAGTTGTAATGAATGTTGTAGAGAGAAATGAATATGAATTAATACCACATCCTGCCTATTTGCCTGACCTAGCTTGTATCGACTTTTTCCTATTCCCAAACTTGAAAAAAGGATATCCATAGATGTTATTTTCAGTCTGACAAAGGGGTTCGGATGGCAGTTGAAGAGTAGGTAAATGGAAAGGACCTTGACTTTTTCAGTTCTGGGCTGATGGCACTTAAACACCGTTGGTCTCAGTACATCACACTGGAGGGCAATTACATCAAAAAAGAAGAGGTGGATCTCAACCGGAAATAAGTTAGGCTGGTTACTTATTAACTTGAGCTTGTACAAGAAGGATGCATAGATTTATGACCATAATTCCCTTCTATAATAGTACAGTCAGCTCTCATTACAACGGCCACATTTGTTTCCAAAGATTTTGCAGTTATAACGAATCTGCCGGTGTAACAATTTGCCGACATTTTCGGTCGATATTATGAGAACGAGTTACTCCCCATTGTATATCTGTCAACTCAGATTCATGTATATTCATGACCCCTCTCTCAATATCTATTTAAAGGAAATACTTCATGAAATTAATGTAAATAAAATTTCTGTTAGATAACAATTCCGTAGTCCAACATTTATATAGCAATTGAAGAAACACAATGATACATTATCATTTCTACGTGTCGTTTCCGGTGTGCTACATAATACATAAATAAGGCATGTTTGTTTCAATGCATGCATTTAATAAAAAAAATTAAAAATGAAAGCAAAGAGATACATAATATGCAAAAGAAATAAAATGAAGTCTTTTATTCAAAGCATATGTAAGATGATCTTTTTCTTTTCTTTTTTCCTCTGATGGGCCCGGTTGCTAAAAGTGGCATTTGGCTCTAGTCTGAAGAAAAGGCCTGTTTCATCTAGGTTGTAGATGTTGGCAGGATCTACACCAGATAGCGTTTCTTTCATTTCTGCTCACCCTAAAGTAACGTTTGTCATATCTGCACTGATAGCTTCACCGTGGGCTACATGATGTGCAATGGTGTGTCGCTTCTTAAAATTCTGGAGCCAGTCAGATGAATATTGAAAGTCCAATGTTCTACCTAAATTTCTGAATTTCTTTGCCTTTTCTATCAACATCTGATCTGTAATGCAGGCATTCTGGGCTCTGACATCTGAAAACCAGAGGAAAAGCGCCTCCTCGAGATTTTCATATTTCCCGGATCTCTGACGCACTACACTGGACTTAGGGGCATTGGACCATTTTTCCTTTTCCCTCCAGATGTCTCCAACAGTTGACCTCCCCACAATTTTATCCCCACAGTTTATTAAAATGCGTGGCGATTTGGTCTGGAGATTGTTTAGGATTTTTATTTTGTAATCCACAATATCCCGTTTTCTCCGAGACATTTAGTTGTGTACGGCATTTTTTCTTCGGCGGCTCCGACATTTCAATTTTTTCCACCCTCACTTTTCGAAATTCAGTATGAAAATGAATAAAGCATAATTTTGGTTTGTTTGTTGTTTTTTTTTTATTTAATTAGGGGCACCTCTTCATTAGTGTCCTTTTCTAGTTGAATGTTTATTTTATAGGAAGCCATCAAACATGCCCGTGCACTTATTTTTTTTCTTCAAATCATTGGATTTAACAAAAATTAGAGCATTGATAAAACCTGTCAGTGCTCTTGATAAACAAACTTTACCTGGACAGCTGTCTCCTGCAGAGGTGATGAGAAATTTAATCCATTACATAATCCCGGTCAATTGTAAATATACAATTGCCCATAGATAATTGCCATATGCCTGATAACTTATAGAGCCATTTGACAATCTCAAGTAAGCTGCTGTTATATCAGATTTTATACAGTGTCAAAATGCACATTTGTTACCTATAATGACTGCCGGTGCAGAAGTGCGAATATGCCGTTCTATCAAGCGAAATTAGTACTGTGCAGATTTGTTACAACCAAATTTTCGCCAATAGTCAAATATGCCGGTAAATTGAATGCCGCTGTAACGCGAGCCGACTGTACTGTCATAATTCATAGCTATATTATAAGCCTGACATCAAAACAACCCCTTTGGTTTCATATATTATTTTTGGGAGTTTTGAACGAACAAATTTGGGGAAAATGCATTATATTTTTGTATTAAGAATGGGGCCTATATATTGGTCCCTGAAAAAGTGTTCATAAATCCATGAATACAGAGAAACTTTTCGTGTATCACTTTGGATTTCATACATGCAGTATTTGTTAAATTGAAGCACAGTACCTTAAGTAATTCGTCTAAATATTTCTTGTAGAATTCTGTTCTTTGTGATTGAATGTATGGTCCACAGTTTCCACCAATGAGGGGCCCTTACAAAAGAATGTTCATTTAGTAATACATCCAACACAGGTTTCAAAATAAACAAGAATGAGTGGTTGTACAGTACTATAAATGACATATACAGTACAACCAACATGGATCCATTCTTTACTGTGACGGAAATAATCTAATGCAGTAATCTATCTAGGTACCTCAGGTACACCACATTGTCATTGCAGGACAACTGTCAGCATTACGGTAACATCTGTTGAAATATTTGTCATGATCAGTTTGTACATGTACCATAAACAAATGTAAGCTAACTCCCCTGATTTTATTTCTAGCTACTTTAAAAGTTCATTTATCTAATCAAATATTTGTTACGGATTTATTATTTAGTTTTGCTTATTTTGTTTAATTATTTCATTTTATTGTTAACTTGTCTTTTAAAGATTACTGATTGCACGGAAGATGATTATTTTAAAGTTAAGTATTAGTGTTTGTGTACTTTTAAAAAAAGCACAATATATTACATGTGTGCTATGCATGACTACATGCAAAATATGAAAGAATATTTTTTTGAAATTGTATATATTCTTTTGTGAAGCTAACACAAAACATTCTTGTTCACAGAGAGAGAGAGAGAGAGAGAGAGAGAGAGAGAGAGAGAAGTCACAGTAAACTGCTAATTTAGGCAGTTTTTGAGCAGTTCACAAATTTACTGGCAGTTTCAAGCAGTTTGGCATTAGCCAGTTTATAAAACTGCCAACTCTTTTCTCATGAACAGCTTATTTTAACTGCAGTTTATTTACAGTCACCACAGATGTACATTCTCATTGCTTAGCAGTTGTATTAACACAAGCAGTTAATTCTCTTTGAAAGTGATAATAACATAGATATGTAATGCAGAAATAATATATTAATATTTGACAATATATAAATTAATATTCCCATGAACACACTGATCATTTATATTTTCAAATTTTGTGACCAATAATACAACATTATAGATAATTGTTTATATGAGTGAAAATTAATTATTAAAGAATTATCAAAAATATTAACCATAAGTGTATATTTCATTTTACTTTTTATTTCCATGATAAATAGCTGTTTTGGTGCCTCTGTGGCTGAGTGCTTAGAGCATTGTGCTCAAAATCACAAGGCCTCTCACCTCTAGTCGGTGCAGGTTCGATTTTCGTTCGCGTTTTGATTGATTGCTGTTTTCCGCCACACTCAACAATTTTTCAGTTATCTGGTGGCGTCCAGTTTTTATTGGTGGAGGAGAGAACCCAGATACAATGTACCTGGGAAGAGACAACCGACCTTCCGAAAGTAAACTGGCAAACTTTCTCACATATATCAGCGCGAGCGAGATTCGAACCCGCGCCGACTAGAGGTGAGAGGCCTTGTGGTTTTTGTAAAACTTTATTGAAGATTTGACGAATATATATATTGAATTAACGGAGATACTGGTAAAAAAAACCTCAAAAATCACATTTGAGTGTATGTCGGCTTTAGACACCAAATCGTATGTCACATGGAGAAACGGGTATCATACCATGTTGAAAGAGGAAAAGTAGACCAGCAGTTGAATTTCGCCTTATTTTATATTGTTTTTTTTTCTAGTTTTAATGCATTTATGTTATAGTTTTTTAGACTTAGTTATTGTGCAGTTTCGTGATCAGCATTGTAAATACTGTGATACTGATACTTTGTTCAGTGGAGTTGATGCAGAAGAAACTGTGATAATTATTACAAAATATCAAGCAACTAGCAAGTGAAAGATTCAAAGGATTAACTATGATCATTTATGTGATTTCTTTATGTGTGCACTCAAGATTTATCATTTTTCATAGTGTAATTGATCTGTTTCAATATTAGCTTTGTTAGGAGTTTGTTATCTATGATGATATATCAGGAATTTGATATCTCCAGTCCACAATGTTCTAGTGATTTGTTAGTGGTTTGTTACCTATAGTTTGTTAACTATGGATTGATAGTAGTTTGTTTTATATTGTTGTTAGTTTGTTTCAAATAAATTGCTTCAACTTGTACAATCATTCATCTCAAGAAATTAATTCTTCTTTATGTTGGTGTTTTGGTCATTATGAATGTTATTTGTAAGCAGTTTGATAAGCAGTTTAGTAATAAATGTTTTGCATTTTGACAAAAATAAGCAGTTTTGTAGCAGTTTGGTATTCCATATATGGCACAATGAATAAAATATCACTGGAATCCATGAGGAACTAGGACTCGCATCCAATAGTAGGGAACTCAACTGAGAAATTAGGATCCATACTAAATTAGGAGGGGACTCAACTGTCCAAGTACTGCAACCATGCACAAACTACAGGGATCACAGCTAAGTGCCAATCGTGTTCATCTGTTGTAGAACTTATATTAATGTTAGCAAATGCTACAAAAAATGGGCATTTTCTGATGAACTCTGGCAACTATTGATAATATATCTATGTAGGGATTGATTTTTTTTTCATTGTAAATATTCATTTGTTTCATTTTGTGTGTGTGTTAGTGGAGTAATAGAAGTGAGAGTGCGTGAGGTTAATGTCCTTTTTTCTGTCTTTTCTTCCTTTTGTAAATAATTTTTTTTTTCATTTAATGTTGTGTTCTTGTTTGATTGGAGATAGCCTTGCCCCACCTTACAATGCCCCTGTACTTTCTTGCTTGGACTGTGGTAGCAAGTATAATCAGTTTCTCGAAAACATTTCTTGTTATGATATTCATGTACTTAATTCTAGTTTTTTTTACAGAAATTAATAATAGTTGACATAGCATTACAGTATATAGCTTGATATAGCTTGTTTATGTAAATGATTGAAAAGCTACTTGGTGTTTGTCAGGAGAGGTTAGAGGGGATAAGCAGTACATCCTACTGAACTGCAATTTATGCCTTTTTTATCATTTAAGCTATCATTTATTAATATCTTATGTTTCTCCATGTTGATTATGAAATATGAATTACACATGCCATTTATTATGACTGAAAATGCTGTAGATTTGTATTATTTGTGATTATAATGAATTTTGGCAAAATGCCCAAACCTACGGTTTTCATAACATAATAAGTCAATTGCGTTAAGTATCTTTGATATGAACATCTTTAATGACAGTTGATTATGCTGTACGTATTTGCCAAATTAGTTAAATTCATCAATGAAATGCAGCAAAAAAAAAAAAAATCCCTTTTTGGCAATGTGCCAAATTGCAATACATTGGTATCCTGGCCAGTAACACATTCTTTACCATGGATGACTATAAATATAATGAATAAGACAACAATCTTATGATAATTAAAGATTTATGGAGAAAATTTGTTTTCAATTTTAATTACCCCGTGTGGATCCGGGTTGTTAGAATAGGTCCTCAGTACCCCTTGCTTGTCGTAAGAAGCGACTAAATGGGACGGTCCTTCGGATGATACCGCAAAAACCGAGATATTATGTCACAGGAGGTGTGGCACGTAAAAGATCCCTCCCTGCTCAAAGGCCATAAGCGCTGAGCATAGGCCTAAATTTGCAGCCCTTCACCGGCAATGGTGATGTCTCCATATCAGGGCTCAACATAACTAAATTGCCACTTGTCCATCGGACAAGTTCCAACCATATGTTACTTGTCTGAATGCAAATTTTACTTGTCCGACTTTAAACAAACACAAGGATTATTGTTAACTTCATTTCAACCTTGGAAGTAGTTATTTATAATAAATTTAGTCATTTTTATCAAAGTTTAAAGCTTTATTTATTAATCAGAATAAATTTTCAAACAAATGTAAATTGACACTCTGTGACATGATGATAAAAAAAAATAAAATGGATGTCACTGTGTGACTGCTGAGTGTTCATTTCAAAATGACTGCAATATGTGTTTATGTCTCTTCCTCCGACTCAGTCAGCCTCTTCAGTTTCCATGAAATCCTTTGGGTTGAAACCTGGACTCTTCTTCCTGCCAGTTGTCCACCATCTGTTTACAGTTTATTGTGGGACCCTCAATGACAATATACATGAGCATGTGTAGCAAGTCTGGCTGTAGAGTACTTCTCCAATCATTCTTTATTCTTTTCATGGCAGAGAATCCTCTTACACATGCTGCCGAAGAGAGTGGGAAAACCAAGCAGATTTCAAAAATTTGAAGAACATTTTTGAACCTGTCCTTTACTTGTGTAAATAGATGATTTGACAGGGCCTGTGTCAATAGACATATGCTTACAAATCCTTCCATTCATTTTGAATTTCTGCTATATTACAGTTAGCTTTTGTCAACAGGATTCTGAAATGTTCTGTAAGGATTCTCAATTCATCATTTCCATGAGTTGCAAGAGAATTTAGATCTTTTGGATAATCCTGGATTTCCAAAATTACTGTTGCCGCTTTGATTATTTCAACTTTCTCTGTTTCTCCAAACCTTGTTGACAAATTTTCTGTTATTATTCCAACAATCTCTTCCTTTGAGTTTCTGTATGCTTCACTGCCCTGAATGTGTTCCAGGTTGACACCTTTGTAAGAGTTACTTTCAACTACTTACAGGAACATTGACAGCTTTGGACCATCAACATGTTTGAGTTCAATAAGAGACAAATGAGCTGTTGTCAAGGCATCAAACATTTTTGACAGGGTCATTTCATCTTCTTGAAGTTTTTTACTAAGAATGCTGAGAACTCCTAGCACGTCAAGAGTAAAATAGACAAAATACATGAAACTGTAATCTCTTAGCAACTTTGTGATAAATTTGGCTCGCCCTTGCACCTCTGCAGTACCACTTCTGCTTGAAATGATGTGCTCAAAATGAGCAACAATTCCTTCCTAACTTTTCCAGTGCTCTTTCTACATGCGGAAGCCATCGTGTGCCACCAAGGTTACCTGGTTTTAAAACCTTCTGCTCCAAAGCCTCTCCAATCTCTTTTAATTCCCTCATTGCTTTAGGAGAGTAATGATAATGCTTGTAGATATGTTGTAAAACATCTTGCACTTTTTTCATTGCTGAATGATTTTTTATAGCAGTGTTGGCAGCCAACTCTAACCTGTGAGCAACACAGTGAATTTTTACTAGATGTGGAACACTCTCCTTTAACTTGGCACTCACTCCACCCCTTTTACCCATATTAATGGAAGCCCTGTCTGAACCAAAACCCACCAAGTGATCTTTCCATTCTGGATAATCTATTTTTTCAAATGCAGCTTCGATGGCATCAACAATTCCATTTGCATCGACATGTTGAAGATCTTCAATACAGATATAATGGTTTTCTGAGAATCTGTCTTCATTAAGATTTAGATATCTTGCATAAACTAACTCATTTTCCGTAACTGAAGAATCTGTTGCACCATCGATAAGAATTGAAAAAAATGACTTGCCATTTAGTTGTGTTGCTGATGTTGTTTGAAGCTCATCAAAAATGTATTTAACAAACCTAACACAAAATAATCAAAAATGTTTTATTATGTCTTGTAATAAAATATCATTTATGAGTTATGATATAAGAATATCTAATTATTTTGATTTATGGTCACGTTTAACACATTGTTAACTTTGCCATGCGATATGTGTATGAAACAGTCATGTTTAAATTGTTACTGCTTTATTTATGAATTCATAACTCAACAATACTGATAATTAATAATACAATAGCATGATTACTGTTTTAATATGAATTAATTTACCTTCTGCAGCCATGTCACTCCGATAAAAACCTCCTAAATCTACACCATTGATTTCTTGAAGAAGCAAATGCTTTGAGTAATGTGTAAATGGCCATTCGTTTTTACAAAGAAAGTAAACAGTAGAAATAATTTGCATGATTTCTGTTTCCGTTTTTTCACCAATTTTATTGATCATTACTGCTATTGGGCCAATCTGCTGAATGTTTCCACCTACTTTTTCAGCCCGCTCACGCAAGCTTTCTTTTTTGGCACATTGCCTGTGACTTCTGCTTTTTTAGTGAGCTATTAACGTATCTTTTTTGAATTTTGATGTTCCTGTGAAAAGTGAGCAAGATTTGTCGGCGCATTCTTTATTGCTACGACATATTTGACAAAACATTACATCTACGCTCACTTAACGCCTGTCAGAGCTACTGGAAGGACCACATGTATCTTCACCCTCGTATGCCAATCCAGGAAATTTAGATTTCCAGCTCTCTTGAAACAATCTTTCCCTTTTTGTTCATACTTTCTCTTTTAGTCTATTTCTTTTTTGGCCTCTGTGGCCGAGTGGTTAGAGCATTGGGCTCAAAATCACAAAGCCTCTCACCTCTGTCGGCACGTGTTCAAATCTTGGCCGCAGCATTATGTGAGCAAGTTTGCCAGTTTACTTGCGGAAGGTTAGTGGCCTCTTTCCAGGTACATTGTATCTGGAATCTCTCCTCCACCAACAAAAACTGGACGCCACCAGATAACTGAAAAATTGTTGAGTGTGGCAGAAAGCAATAAACAATCAATCTTTTATTTTACCTTCTTCATTGGAATCAGACTCTTTCTTTCTTTTTCTTGCAGACGTGAATCCAAACTTACTCAAGTCCATACTTTTCTTAACTGGTTCTCGTAGACCAGTTTACATCATCGTGTTGTATTGGTTACAGATATTGTTTCGTATTTAGAAAAAAAAACAAATTACTGAAAACAACCCGAAAAATGTCAATGTTTGTTTGATTGTTTATATTTGTTAATAGTTTTAAGTCACATAGTTTTACAAATAATATGTAACAAGCACAAGCTTAAAAAAGTTACTTGTGCGATTGGACAAGTGCTTGTAGAGATTGACTTGTCTGATCACAAAATGGACTGGGCACGGACAATCGGACAAATGTTAGTGTTGAGCCCTGCATATGAGTGACAGATTCTCTAGTGGGACGTTAAACAATATTTAATCAATCAATCAATTTTAATTTTTATATATCCCACAAGGACAAAACATGGATAAAATGAGCTGAATTTTGCTGTTCAATTATCTTCATAGACTGCTGTTGGTTTCCATGGCAACAAATAGAAATTTGGTGATGGGGTTAAAATTACATTAGATATTGCAACTAAAGTTAATACTGTGGAAATAAAAAAAATCTGTTGTCAGACTCTATCTATTTTTTTTTTTATTCTTACATATAATTGATATCAATGCCCTCAAATGTGCCTATAGTAATGAAAGGCTTTACAGAATATAATATATTACAGCAAAATGACTAATTCTGACCTGCCCCAAATCCTGGAGTTGTGAAATTCACAATTTTGCTACATCCATTTCTGCTTTTCCTAAATATACATTAAGGTATTATACTATTTTAACAATCTTCAAGAAGTCTTTCAAATAATAAAGACAATAATCACTTTGATAATTTTAGCTTCTCCCTGGAACCAAACCCTATCCCTTAAGATCATGAATTTTACAGTTTTGGTAAAGGATTGTTTACTGCTTCTATATAAAAAGAAGTTGAATTGTTCTATTGTCACTGACCATATTGACCCCACCCTAATACCAAAACCCCAACTTTCGGGATCATGAAATTTACAATTATGGTAAAGGGCTACCTGTTCATTCTAAATATCTATTTAGTTTCAATCTAGTATTAATAGCATTAAAGAAGATGTCTTTTAAATGGTTTGCACATAAATACTACATACCAAATTTGACCCTGTCATGGAGTCAGAACCTCTACCCTGGGGATCATAAAATTTAGTAGAGGCTTTCTTGCTCCACAATTAGCATTTCTCACATGTGCAGTTATAGAGAAGATTTTTGAAAATTGGTTAATTTTTGGAAGTTTTTGCTCCACTCCAAAGTCCTGAAATTTACAATTTATGTCTGCCTTGTCCCAAAGATGCTTCACACCAAATTTGAAAAGAATTAAAATGGTAGTTATGAAGCAAAAGTTTAACATGTTCAATTGTTAATGCATGACGCACAATGGACAATACACAACAACAGACACAGTCTTACTGCAATTGCAATTTACTCAGGTGACCTAAAACATAATTCCCCATACCGAGCCTTAAAATACACTTTAAAACTCATTTTTATCAAATGTTTTGTGTTCAGTAGACATTTGAAACATGTTTAATAAAAAAATCACAGTGTTTTTGAACTTTTTGAGTTGCAAGGGTCATGATAATGCTTTGTGGCAGAATTCTGCAAGTCAGAATTTTATTTTTTAGGGTCATACTCTTTTTTAAAAAAAAATATCAATTTAAAATATTTAATTTTTATCTACATAGTATAGGTACACTACAGTGTTTTGTTCATGGAATGAAAAAATATTGGTTCAATGCTTATGAAATGAATACTTCATAATTATTGATAGACGGTGAAACTCTCTCTCAGCCCTTTGAGAGTGAAGCTCTCCCTATAGGTAACACGTATATGCATGTTTAAAAGGAAAATATAGAAAACTAATGAAAAATTAAACCATACCCTTGGAACTTGAAAATTTTGGTCAATTCAAACACAATCACACAAAAATGGATACCGCCATTTTGAATCTCCTACCCAAGTTCACATTGTTCTAAGATGTTACATAAAATCCAGAAAAGCATGTAAACCATACTTTCTCAATTATAAAATTAATCTTCGGTTGTATAAAGACTCTAATGATTGTTAATTTGCTTACGTATCGACACTACATATGACTGTTTACAACAACTGTCTTTTATTTCCCACAGTCAATGAATAGGTGGATCAAATGTCTAAGGAAATTTTTTTTTTTTAATTATCAATATTTTTCACACATTTGTTATGGATATAAATGCTTCACACACAAACACAGTCACACTGTAAGACATATTATAATTTGAAAATCGTCTGTTTCTCTTATACATGTATATTTGATCAATGTTATAAGGTATAGTCATTAAATAATAAGGAGCTTTCCCTGCATTTTGTGCCACCATTATGACTTCTGTCACTTCACAGAAACTGACAGTTATATCTGTGAAGGTTAACAATGTAAACAACAACCACTGAGCTTCATGAGCACTCACAGAGCTCAGAGGTTGTTGCTTACATTGTAGACCTTTACAGATGAAACTGCTGACTCCTGTGGTTGAGACCATGTCCATCCTGATCACCCTTTGGTTGTTTTCTTGATTTAAATGTCAGATGGCATTTTATTTGGTTCAGTGTAAATATAAAATTGAACAATGTCGCTGTGTTGAAACTTTGTTGTTTTATATACTTCCAGGAAAGAACATTGAGCTTAATCGAAAATGTGAACTTTGTATTTTTTTCTGCATCATGGTGACCCTTTGTGTGATGTTTTTGGGGGTAAAATGTATTTTTATGTGTAAATTATGCAGAAATTGTGGTTAACAGAAACACTGAATCACATTAAATTTTATGTATATTGTTCATATTTTTGTAGGTCTTCAGCAACTTTTAGGTAGGTCTTCAATTATGCCCCATAGTGTCCATTCCCTCTGTCTTTAAATTGTACAAATAAAAATCAGTTCTGCCAGAATGTATTTTACTGTAATTACCTTCATCTGGTTCAATATTAGCCCATTGAAGTGTTTCTATGATCTTCTCAATAGCACCATTTACCAGCCTGTTCTGGAATGAAACAAAAATATCTACATCTTTTTGTCACACTTAAAGACGGCTGGTAACTATCAGGTGCATAGCTGCCTATACACAAGTAAACATCATTTGCTTGAGAGAGAGAGAGAGATCTTGAGATCTACCATTAAAATATCTGTACCTCAAGAATAACTTTGTGTTATGTAGTTTCGATTTATAAGTTAATCAACATCATAATGTCCATTCAGTAAAATTTAAAGTCCTTTTTGAATTTCAAATCATGAACATCATGTCAAATATCACTTTAATGTACAGTCATAAATTTACATGTAGTAGATGGATATTCTTTGTTACTAGTAACATTTGCCATATATATCAGTCGAAACATTTCAGTCACAATCTAATTAAAAAAATTAATTACAAAAAACATGCACAAATTTTTTTTTATATTTCTCTAGCATTTCTCACATTTTTTATAAAATCATAGAAAAAAGTACATGTGTTTATTTTGTTGGATTTTTCTTCACATACTTAAGTTTATCATTACTTGTGTCATTTAGACAATTATGGTAATACCGACTAAAGAATAGCAGTTTAGCATATATTGATATATAACTTTACATAAGTATGAGTCCTAAGGGGATTTGGATTAAAAATATGAGCACCACTAAACTGGTACATGATACACCTGCATACATCTTAATTGACCCAAAAATGTAAGTCCAAGGGCCATAACTCATTAAAAAATTTTGAGACAGCATTCCCTTATAATATGCACATCTACACACTGTCATCTTTCTTTGTACCATGTTTCATTAAAATTTCCCCAAGGGTTTAGGAGGAGTTGCAAAGACAAAGCATGTTGCATAGAAAAAACTAAGTCCAAGGACCATAACTTCTTTTTAAAAATTGGACAGGGTTCCCCTTGTAATATGCACATCTACACACTGTGATCTTTCCTTGTACCAAGTAACATTAAAATCCCCACCAAAGTTGCAAAGACAAAGCTAAGGGGACAGATGGACAATAGTGGTATAGTACAATATGCCTGCATTATATGCAGGTGTATAAAAACCATACTATGTGCCCGATACAGTTTATCATTCTTATGTGCAGCAAAAATGAAGTTCAGTCAAATTTCTGACAATTTTCTTACATATTGTAATGAAAAAATATATGTATTTTGATTTATTTTAATTACAAGAAAAACTATAGCTTACCAAAATAATATGTAATTTTAGTCCATTTGTACCTCATGTACTCATAATGTAATTAGATATGCATAGTATTTTAGATCTAATAAAAATGATTTTATTAGGATTAATTTTTCAAATATTAATATCTTACTTAACAATTATTCTGGAAATATATTGTTTATTGGCGACATTTCACCCAAGTACATATAATCTCATGAAAATGCCACTTGTGTTCATCTGCCCATGTAGCACATCGACTTTCTTTTGGTTCTCGGTAATAATTGTGAAATTCTGTTGTCTTTCCACATATGGTCATATTGAAATTCAAGAAACATGTAGACTTGAAATTTGTTGACTTGTAATGTGTCAGACATGATGTTGTAAGGTACAAATATATAAATACCAAGTCTACACGATTTACCAAAATATACCTATAAATTACAGAAATACACCCTAAAACTACCAACATATTCTCAGTATATGTTTATTTATATGCCATCTAGTTACATTTTAAATTTCATAAAGATTGGTAACGATTTGAAGAAGTTGTGGACATAAAACTGATTATTTTGAAGTGTAAATCTGAATTATTTCCGTTTAAAGAACTGTCATACACAGTGAGATGGGTAGATCAAATGAATATGAATGCATTGCACTACATAGTATCAGTATAGTTCCTTATCAGACATATTTCTGTAAACATCTCAAAATAGCATTGTTATTCCATGTGTAAATCCACTTTTTCAAGGTTAATAAAGCTAGTTTATGAAATATCTGGTAAATTTTGGGTAATTATCTTATTGTAGTTTTTATTTCCCATCACAATGCATAATTACCAATAGATACAGTGGTACTGTATATAGTGTAATCAATCAAAATCTGTGATCAACACAATTCAATGCTTATTGTGTTACAGAAAAACTTGACATTTGCTTAATATTGATTTATTTACATATATTTTGCAACCAATGTGTATGTGAGTGTAAGGAATGATAACAAATGATACTTTAACGATGCTAACTGGAATATTGCAATATTGTACTGTAGGCTTTTATATATGTTAATTAATGAGGGGAATTTTTTCAGTCTTATTCAATATATCATCTGTAGTTTCATTGCCTTACTTTAATACGGTATTTTCATTTCATTTTTAAATGGCTTACAGCATACCGAAATTAAATGATAATTATGTGGACAAGGCATGACAGTCCAGTGCTCTACTGATCAAGCCAAAGGGTTAACCCACTAGTCTGAGCTAGTAGGAAGACCACCATGTATCTAAAATTACTAAATTAATTCAATAAGGATGCAGAATTTTTTTTTTCTTTTCTGATTTTCATCTGAGAAATTTGGCTTCATTCTTTGATATTGAACAATATACCTTTGTATGGATATTTTAAAAAGGTATTTAAATATACAAGATCATTTTGCTGCTAATTTCTCAAACTTTAATCAATAATACGAAGAAGTGCATAATCTACATTGCAAAACACAAATGTGTCCTTTTTAATCATAAACATTCTTTATTTCTATTACCAATATTCAAATTTTTACAAGATTGTAATGTCACAAGTTCAAGTTCAGTCTTGACTAAGAGGCGGTGATTCGCAGTTCTGATTTTTTTTTTTTTAATTTCCACTGAATACAATATATTGCAAACTGTCGGCTTAAAATAAAATAGCTTTAAATGAATTAGAAAATGATTTTCAGCAGTGCTTGGAATACTTGAAGTCACATAAGAGAAATAATTTTGACTAAATTTGTAGACACATGAATATCGTTCAGATTAAATGGTGATCAATGTATCATTAACTATCAGACTGAAAAGTGTTTTGTGTATGCTTATGAGTGAATAATATTGTTTTCTCTTCAAATAAAATAAAAATATTACTAAAATTTATGCTATTTCATATACTTGAAGATGAAAAAAGATATGTTACATGTTTGAAAGTAAAATGTGTGTCCATCCACTGTGTGTGTGGCTTCCATCTTGCATAATCAGATTGGCAATTTAATGGTAGCTTGTCATTTAAGGGTGCATGTGCTAAATGGGTAACTATCCTTTGTTGTTGACTGTAGAATATTGTGATAATAAAAAGGAAGCCAAACTCTACCATATGTCCACATTTGATCCATCCCTATGTGTAAAACATCTCCCTGTGTACAAAAGTTTTTTAAAGGGAAACAACTCAGACTTCCACTTCAAAATAATCAGTTTAATGGCGACAACTTTTTAAAATCATTACAAATCTTTATGAAATTTGATATGTGACTATATGACACATAAATGAACATATACTGAGAGTATTTTGGTAGCTTTAGGGTGTATTTCAGTAATTTATAGGTGTATTTCAGTAAATCACGTGTATTTAGGTAATTCAAGGTACCAGAAATCAAATGATAACACAAATGAAGAGTACAACACTGAGGTATACATTTCTGAGAAACATAACTTACACCCTGACTTACAAACATGCATACCTGAAACTGAAAAATTATCATGGTTGCATGTTTGGATTTTCAAGCTTTCATCCCTTGATTTTTTAACAAAATTACCCTCCATACTAGACTTCTCCCCACTCAGAGATAGCAAACTTTGCAAGCATGAAAAGAAAACTCAGCAACATGGACTGGGAAAATATCCTTTCAGCTAGTGATTCAGAGGAATAAATGTGGTCGAAGTTCAGAAAGAAATTGCTTGAAATAGAAAATGTTTGTTCCACTAGTGAAGGTAAAAAATAATCAGAAATCACAAACACCACTAGACAAAGACTCTTAACCTAATCCCAGAGAAAACAAAGCTATCTCAAAAATTTGCTGCGAGTAAAGACCCACAAATATGAAAGAAATACAATAGGACAAGAAACCAAGTCACAAAACGTGTGAGGAAAGCGAGAAAACAATTTGAGAAAGGACTAGCATAGGACGCTAAAGACAACCCAAAAAGAATATGGCAATACATAAACTCTAAAAGCAAGACAAGACAAGGAAGAGGTGACCTCTGTATTGACCCAAAGAATTCGAAATCAGAAAAAACAGAAAATGAAGAAAAAAGGCTAACATCCTTGCAGATTTCTTCAGTAGCATCTTCACAGTAGAACCTGACGGGAAATCCCAGAACTTGATGAAAGACAGATAACCAAGGAGTGTGAAAATGTCACAAAAGAGGAAGAAATAACCATATTCCTTGAGTCTCAATGCATCTGGCCAATTGCCAATATGTAACTAAAATGCCCATGGTTAGGATGTAGAGATGTTAAAAGAGTATATTATAGAATTTAAATAGTCTCAATGTTGTTTATTTTGGTCCTAATATAGGGAGATGATCATTCCACATTGATCCAGTGCCTTTTTATGGTATTCGAAACTGTGACTGTGAAATAGGGGAGAGCCTGACTTCCTGGTGGTCCATTTTACTTTCAGTTTAAACGGTAAGTTGAAAAGAGCAGGCTGCATCTCTGTTGTAAAATATCTTAAAAATGAATCAAGGGACGTATTGAAAATTTGGTCTTGTTGGAAATGTTAGGATTTGTGCTCAAAGTTGAAATCTGTCATTTGCTGGAAAAAAATTTGTGTTTGAATCACGAGGGGTTGAAAATGGGGTGATTTTCATCATTTTGGGTGAAATTTTACTCCCAGGATGGCATTTGCTTGATTGAATCTCAACCCATTTCCAGGCCAGCATCAGATGTCCTCATGGACCTTTAAAATCTGTCATATGTGTACTTTTAAGAAATATATACATAGTTGTTGCCATGTTAACAGAATTTGAAAATAAAAAATGGACCTCTCAAAGGTGAATTCGTCTTCATTTTGGGGTAATTTGAGACCTTGGTCAACTTAAAGTAGACATATCCCCAGGCATGGATGGAATATATCCCAAAATTATTAAAGAACTTAAGGAAGAACTAGCACAGCCACTTGCAAGGATATACAGAAAGTCACTTGACAATAAAGACATACCTGAAGAATGGAAAACTGTGCGCATTAGTGCAATATTCAAAAAGGGAAACAAATCCATAGCAGGAAACTATAGACCTGTAAGTCTTACCTCGATAGTAGGGAAAGTTATGGAGAAAGTTGTAAGAAACCATCTTTTAGATCACTTCACCTCAACTATTTACCAACAAATAATACAGATTTATCGGAAGAAGATCAACATCATTTCAATTACTGAAAGCACTGGATGAGTGGACTGAAGCTATAGACGCAGGAAAAGATGTAGACTCTGCATTCATGGACTACCAGAAAGCATTTGATACAGTTCTACATAAACGATTAGTAAAGAAACTAGAGGCATATGGAATCAGAAGCCAGATGAGGGGATGGATCAAGAACTACTTGAGAGGAAGGAAGCAACAAGTATCAGTTAACGGACACACATCAAAATAGCATGAGGTAACATCTGGCATCCCACAAGGGACAGTCCTTAGCCCGATACTGTTAGTCATCTATATCAGTGATCTACCTGACATTGTCGACTCCACAATTTACTTATTTGCAGACGATGCAAAAATTTTTAACATTATAGAAGAACAGGAAGATATAGACACAAGAAGAAGGCTTATATAGACTGCTAGCCTTCTGCCTAATCCTTTTATGTTGCAGGCATAATAAAATACTGTTTAAAAAACAACAACAGGAAGATAGAGAGACACTACAAAGAGACCTTAATAAGTTAGCAGAATGGAGCAATAAATGCCTGCTAAGATTTCACCCACAGAAGTGTATACGTAAGCACATGCATATCGGGAAAAAACATGCAGACTCTGAATTCACCTACAACCTAGAAGGGAACATCTTAGAGCAAGTGCATGATGAAAAAGATATTGGAGTTATCATAAATGACGAGCTGAAATTTGATAAACACATATCAGAAAAAGTTAAAATGGCCAACTCTACATTCGCACTAATCAAGAGAATTTTCAAACATCTAGATGAAAGAACCTTCATTACAATGTATAAAACACTGGTTAGGATGCACCTGTACTATGCCAGCTCAGTGTGGTTTCCATACAAAAAAAGGCATGTGGAGCTAATAGAAGGAATCCGGAGAAGGGCAACCAAACAGATACCTGAAATGAAAAATCTCAGCTACGAAGAAAGACTTAGGAAGTTGAAACTACCAACTCTGAAATATCGAAGAAATAGAGGTGATATGATAGAAATATATAAGATAATCAGTAAGAAATATGACCCGGAAGCATCCAACTTCATTATGCTAAGGAGTGACCATACAGAGAGATACAAACTGGGGGAATTCTAAGAAATTACTAGTACAGAGACCAAGATTAAACATTAGGAAAAACAGCATCAGTATCAAAGTCACACATCTTTAGAATAGTCTACCAGAAAGAGTGGTCAATACAAAAACCTTGAACTCCTTCAAAAATAGATTAGACAAGTTTTGGTAACACCAGGACATTGTATATGACTATACCGCCGAGTTTAAAACCCATCACTGGAAGTAACCCACATAACATTAATGACAAATTTAATGTATCAGAGTCTAGCGTAGAGGACCAATAGGACCTGAGCTGGAAATCATCAATAAGTAAGTAGTATTAATTCTCTATATATATACTGTTCGCTCACACTACCTCAAGCTTCTTGAAAAATAGTCGCCATTTGTTGGATGCATTTTGGGGTACTTATCAATTTCTGTTGGGAATTATATCTACGTTTTACCAGCTCACCTGGTCAGTATCTTCGATCCTCAACACAATTTTTCCTCCGCTGGACTTCGCAAATAAATAATTGTAAAACGCTGTCCTAAGAGAACCTAAATGCATGTCACCTGTAGGACTAGGTGCAAACCTCACCCTTACACTTCTCTTGCTACTAAATGTTGCTGCTGTATTAAATTGTCGTCTAATATGTCTGCGAATTGGCATTGAAAGCACTTTTAATGTCACACACTTTAAAGCCATGTTGTTTTGAATATCTAGCATACCGAACCCGTTTTCTTTTTGAAAATGTAATCGTTCAGTACCACAAGACGATGGCAAGGCGACTGTTGGAAAAATTTAGCGAAGGTGACCTTAAAACAGTACCGTGATTGTAAATGCTTGAATGAGCAATCATTAATGGTAATTTATTTTGTAGATGATGCCTTGTAAATTTATAAGATATTTGTTTTCTCATGAGAGAATAAAAAGAACATAAAAATTATGTACATGCACTGTTTTTCTCTTGAATTTATAAGGAATGTTTGGCCCTTCTATTTTGTAATATCCATACGATTCTAGCATGCTGAGTCATTCAAAATTTAAATATCAAATTCAGAAGAGACATAGATGTTACTTTTAGCTCGCCGAGGCCGAAGGAATGCTGGACAACTCGCCCGAAGTCAAAGACAACCAGCCCTCGAATTAAGACAAGTCGCCCCTTGTCGAGACAATTCCATGTTGGTCTTTTATACACTGTAATATTTCGTTGTTTTTACTAGAAATTATAATAAATAAAATATTAAATCTTATGGTAAAAATAGTCTGGATCATCCGGACGTTTGGGTATACGCCGAACCAGAATAGATACTCTCCGCATTCACCTCTGTCAACGCTTGAAATGTAGTTCCATACCACATGATTATAATTCGATCACATGATCAAAACATGGCGATGCCTGTAAAAGTTACAGCCGTGGATTGTTTTGTGTGTTCTGCTAGACAAACTCGAACCATAAGCTAAATGGGCGGAAACTCAAACAAGCTTATTCTTGATGTTAATAGACTCATCGTACTTCTTCAACGCTTCGTTCAATCTGTTCACTGTTCCCTTCATTTTGACTAACACGTGATCATTTTGATTTTTTCCTCCGCGAAATGGTTCCCTGAAAACTTTGTGGATAAAATGTGTGCAAGAGATTATTTACACCAACTAAATTATCATTTATAGTCTTTATTAATAATTACAATAATGAAGGATTTTAAATGCCCATAGGTTCACTGTTTAAAACTTTGCCAAGAATCTTGGCAAAAAACATTTTCAAGCGTTGACAGAGGTGAATGCGGAGAGTAGCGCAGCGACACCTATATGTAAGAGAATGACAATGGATGGTAGTGGAAAATTCATACTATAACAAAGTCGGCCTATAACCTATAACATCGCATACTCGGCCTATTTACTTATTTACATGTTTTATGTAGTGTTTTTATTCTTTTATTCATAAAATTTTGTTCATGTATTTTATACCATTGATTCTTATGGTCTAGGAGACTTGAGATTATATTGAAGGATGGATTTCAGTGTGACCTCTGTAGTTTATGGATATATATTTATTCATTTATTTACCTAAAAAAGCTTTTTACATTTATATAAAGAATCTAGTCAATGTTCCGTATATTTAAAAGAATAATCTTTTAATTTTTTCCCATTTCCCCATCTTCTTTTCTCTTATTTTTTGTACCCCTGATTAGGAAAATTTGTGTAATTTGTAGAAATAATCAATTGTTTACAGTGGAACTATTTGATGTTGGTAGCTGAGGCTACTTCCTGAGGAGCACTCGGTCTGTTTACACACATGAAAAATACGTGGATTTGAAGGTAATCTTGTTTTCGGGTAAAATTATTTCGAAAATGTCGCGTGGGGTGTCTTTTTTCTGGTGTCAGCAGACGAGAGAGGTAACAGAACATTTCCGAGTGCGTTATTTGTCATCAATTTAGTAAACTGATTTTTAATGATTTTTTTTCCTCTATAGTAATATATAGTGAAAATAATTACCGGTGTGATACCTTGAAGGAAGTCGTGAAATTCACAATTTCCCACTTTTCTTAGTCCTTTCCCTTTTCATCATCGCAAAATCAGTACTGGATATCAAAAGACGAGATCTGATAAACAAAACTGTGTTTTATTAGGTCATTAAAAACACTACGCAATACACAATGCGAAATTTCAATCATATCCAAATACGTTTGAACAACGTATTTTTTGCCGTAAACAGCTAGAAAATCGTTAATATTTGTAAATAGCATACACTGGCCTTTTTAACACTTGACACATTCCAAAAGACCTATTAACATTCCATATAACCTTTATAATAAGCATATTGTACAATACCCCCACCCCCTCTTCCTGCCTTACACAAGCGTTAAATGGACTTTACTTGACCTTCATTAGTATTACACGGAACTCTATGACTTCTTGGTTCAAAATCCCTATGGTAAATTGACACAATTCAGTGATTTTTTATTTCTGCGTTGAGGTTAGAAATTTTATTATACATTCAATTTTATGTCCTAGAGAGGAATTCAGATAATTTTATTGTAAATGCTCGTCAAGGTCACTCGTATGAACACCAAAATGTCTCCCTGACACAGAAGATTTTAAATAATTCGTTGTTAGGACCTGGAACGCAAAGTATTATCTCTGACACGATTTACGACAGTCCCCTCTGTAGCAGGATATCACAGTTCTGACGGCGTAGTACATGATTCTGTTGACGGCTTCTAAAGCGTTGACAAAATTTTGGTGTTCTGTCCTGGATATTAATTTTGTTACCAGCTATTCTTACCGTATAGAGCATTTTGAGCACTTGTAATTCAACGTCACTATTCTTAACGCCCTTTTTCTTTGGTCTACATCTTCTTTAGAGCCAAGATTTAGGAAATATTTTAGTTTAGGTTTCTTGTAATGAACAGTTAGATGGAAAATTTCTGTATGATTTGTGTATATGTTTTAAAAGGCCATACTGCCCAGCCAGACTTGAGCCGTGTTTATTTGTTTTAACCAGTATATAGTCTTCTTTTATGCATTACCCCTGCTTTGATAATACGCACAACCCCTGGTAGATTATGTGACTGTGATGAAGTTGAATTTTATATTTCGCTATTTGTTTGGTTTAGCTGTACATAGTTATGTCAGTTAGGGGTATCCGTAGTGTGAGTTTGGCCACTACGCCTATTTATAGTACGACCGGTTTGGTCAGTGAGAATAGCGGCCGTTTGTCAAGCGTGCGGCCACGTTTGCAGTTTTGTCCTGCAGGAGGTTTTTGTTATGGTGAATTCCAGCAATATTAGAGTGGTAGAATAGGGTAGCCAGGAAACCTTATCACGTTACTGTTAGGACATTCTGATTTCTCCAGCCGGTAAGCTATTTTTGTAAATACGTATAGGGTAATTTACTTGCATTTTGTGTGTTATCGTTTTACTGGTTGTAAAGTCGTTTGTGTGCAGGTTTTAGGTTAGGTGTTGATTATTTCAGTGCTAGAGAGGGTTTTAGGAAGTCTAGGGACATTTGTCAGGTACCCAGGCCAAGTGTAAGGATAGCCGTTGCGAAACTGTCCGGAGGGAGACTTGCGAGTCCAGAACCGGAGGCGGAGAGCGTTGGTTCTGAGGGAGGCATTTCCTGTGGCTTGGCAGTATAGATAAACCCGTGTACCGTCATTTGGGATAGAGAGACCTGTGAGTCCGGGACCGGGGACGGAGATGCTGTCAACAGTTATTTCTATGGAGGCCTGTTGATGAGTATGGGCGTGGCAATATGGTAGCTGAGTAGCGTCACGTATGTGTCAGTGGACTTTCAATTGTGTACTATAATACTGAAATAACTGCATCAATAAGCTATATTGATAACAATTAACAAAATTCAAAAGAAAATTGAAACTTAAAACTGAACTTTTTCTGTGGAAAGCAAAAACGTCTTATTCGGAACTTTATTATAATATTGTGTTTATCATATCAACTGTTATAATTATATTTAATTTTAAAGTTGATATTTTGTATATTGACGATTGCAAGTGCTATCTTGCTGTGAAATTAGCAACCCTAATTTGTAGTTAATATTTGGCTTTATTACATTAAGTTATTATCTGTATTTCTTTCATAGTAAGAGTGAGTGTAGAGTGTGGGTGTGGGCGAGTGTGTAAACGTACTCTATTTCTTTATCTGTATATTTAAATTTTCTTTATTATTAAAGTATCTTTGTTTGTTTATTCTGCAAATTATTATTTCCTCTTACGCCATCACAAAATCCAAAAGAACTTCATTACAGTGACCATTACCTTAAACACCAATAACCCGTGAGTATCAACTCGATTTATTCTGTTAAGTGTAATAAACGGACTCTGCTAGGATACCAAATTGACCAGATGCAGATTCCATTATAGTACCGAAAATTGAAACTTTTCATAAAATCAAAAATCTCATTGATATAAACTTTGATATAATTAGCAATTTAAATTTTTTTGTAAATTAATTAAGGATTAATAACTGATTAAAATAACAAATTTCATTATTCTTCTTTCTAATGATACTGTATTTACGGAAATATCTTGATTTTTGACAAAGTTATTTCAATTTAAAAAGTTCTACACGTTGTTCATATTTCACTGATAAAACACGCAGAAATCACAATACTCCCAAGGGGAAGTAAATCACCAGTTACGTCAGTATTCTTGCTCCGATCGCTTTCTGCATGGAACATTTTATTGATGAATATATCGGGCACCTGCTGTGCAAATTTGAGATTTTTTAATGATTAATGATCACTTCAAGTCTAGCGCTTCTATAGTGCGTCACATTGGTGACGAATCCATCTACTCTCCGTTGACCCGCGGTAACAACAAGAATAAAGGAAAAAGTGAATTATACTTGTCCATCCGTCATACTAAAGAAGATGTCTCGCATACTAATTTTCAGCAAAAATTGAATGCGGATATTTATAATGTCTGAAGTGGTGAGTACATCGGTGTAAGAATGCGCGAGATGTGAACTAAGTAAAATGTGCGCTGTGCAAAAAAAAAAAAAAAAAAAAATCCTAACTGAAATTTAGTGTTTTTAGATTATCATGCACGAAATTAAGACTTTTTTTTCGATCTTGTCACCCTTCTGGGTTTACAAGAAATGTTTGATATTTCCAATCAGTTCCTGGATTTTGATGCTATGTTAAGGGTACGATACGACATTTAAATTTGGATATTTTTTTATGTAACGCTTTTAATTTTTAGGCAAGAATTCTTTGAGAACAAACCAATTAATCTTTCAGCTCTTTGATCCACGAACATAAATATCAAAACTGTCACAGAAATTTGTTTGTTTATATTGCAGAGAAGATTCTATAATAAATAATTTTTTTTTTCTTCTAAAATTGCCATAGTCACCAATAGGTTTGGTTTTTTTGGTTTGTTTTTTTTATTTATAGTCGCCTGAGCAATTTTTCAGCTATCCGGCGACTGTCACTATTACCGGTGACGGGGCTGCAAATTTAGACCTATGCTTAGCACTAATGGCTTTTAGCAGTGAGGGTTTTTTACATGCCACACCTGCTGCGACACGGGACCTCCGTTTATAAGGTCCCATCCGAAAGACCCGTGACTCTCACTTCGTAATGCCGAGCTCTTGGCGAAGGAGCAATCACTACCTATTTTAACGTCTTAGGTTTGACGCGGCCGGCCCGAGCGGGGCTCGAACTCACGACCTTCCGTTCACGAGGCGAGAGCTCTACCACTGAGCCACCATGGTCACCAATAGGGAAAAGGGAGTTTCAATTGCTAGTGCTAAAATTATGTCAAATTTTGTAAAGCTGTTGGAATCGTTTAAAGAGTGGTTTTAAGTTTTGGTTGAAAAAAAAATTGCATTCTAGGTAGTAAAATTGCTATTTACATTTGGAATTTAAGTAATATTTTACAAAGCGATGAAGAAAATGCCGAGAATATTATTACCGAAGTTACATGAAAATGATCACAGGCAACAGTTCAATATTCCGATATACATTTGAAATTCAATACATTAGATCATGCCGCAAAATGGGTCGCCCAGCAATTTCCTGGTCTTTACAATCCATTTCGTGGGATAACAAACAACGTGTCTGAAAATATAAATAATATTTTAAAATTATGTTAGTGGCAAGGAACTTGCAGTCGATCCATCAACTTTAAGTTTACAGTTTTTATAACATTCAGTGTGGTTTGGTCAGTGTCGGGCCTTATGAATAACAAGACGTTTTCTGGCATAAAAATTACAAAAGACGAAATAATATTTCCAAACTAATTAATGGAAACAAGTACAAATAAAATTTCGAAATCATGGAAAATCAATTCCTAAACCAGTTCGAAAATAACAATAAACAGATAAACAAAATAATTATAAGTAGTATAAACCCCATTCATGGCTGGTTCAAAGGTCAAGCGATGACGTCATAAAGGCGAACAGGATGGTGTTGTGTATTAAGCTGTGTATTCCGCATTGTATCGATGCTGTGTATTCCGCTGAGTGGTTCATGACCTTTTGACCTCATCATAGAAGGTGAGCGGGATGACGTGGCGATGTTTTGCTGTGTATCGGTGCTGTGTATTCCGCTGTGACGTCATAATAGAAGTGGTGGCGGAAGAGGAGGACGCTATGACAATACTGTGTATTCCGCGGTTAAATTCTGTATTCAAGTGTATATTAAGCTGTGTATTTCAGTGTTAAATCCAGTGTTAATATCCAGTGTTCAATCCCAGTGTTTTTAAAAAGAAGATTTTATAAGTTTTAACATTCTATTTTTTAATTCAATTTAAAACAATTTAGAATACAGGCAAATAAGTCTGCAAAAGTCAATCACCATACTACTTCTTAATCGTTTCCCCCGCTACTTTAGAAAAAATGTTAAAAGGAAAAGAAGTTCAGGTCTGTTACCCACACTTTATTCAAAGAACGCGACAACACTATGTTCGTACCCTGCCTTAAGTCAAGAAATACCGGATGGTCTACGATAAAGGTCAACGTGTACGTCATTATGACACGCTTCCTTACGGGTATTAAGATAATGATGAAGAAATAAACGTTAGTCTATCACCATGACTAAATGCGGATCACTACGCTTTCCTACACATCTAAAACAAAATCTTTCATGCTGAAGAATTCTTTGGTAACGGAGGTATATATGCCGATATTATTCCGATATACGAAACACTAGACTTCTCATATGCTAGAAAATTTGACTTGATCTTAAATAATTTTCAAACCCAAAGTTTAATTTAATAGTTTAATTCAATAATTTTAAAAGCAATTTTATTTGATTTAAGGTGTGAATGTCATTCTTTGATGCAATGTTTGAATAAACAATCTTTAAGTCTAAGAACCTTTTATCGTGAAACTAATATATAGTTAAAGTCTGCATTTGCATACAATACGTAATAAATTACATTGATAATGGTTTTTAGTTACATAAAAAAAAAGAACAGTGTTTGAAAACATTCATAATTTTCACTCATTATTATTTATTACTATCTGCCTTTAAAATTTACCTGAGTTGTATATGTCCCCTGGGTATCCGGGTTAGAATAGATCCTCAGTATCATATATGCTTGTCGAAAGAAGCGACTAAATGGGGCGGTCCTTCGGATGTAACCGGGGCCCCGTGTCATAGTAGGTGTGACACGATAAAGATCCCTCCCTGCTCAAAGGCCGTAAGTGCCGAACATGGGCCTAAATTTTGCAGCCTATCACCAGTCTCTGTATGAGTAAATAAAAATTCTAGTTGGGATAAAACAATATACAACCAACAAACCGAGTTGTTTATTATATTGTTTACACAATTTAACCTCCCGGAAGTGAAAAATGGGTAGAAAGTAAAACCCGGAATGGACTCTGATAACCGAGAGTCCGCGGTCTTGCGGAAGAGTGGCATTGCATCTGTGAAATCCATTGAATGAAATATGAATTTACTTTTAGTCGAATAAGCTAAAAGTTGGAAAAATTGGCCTTGTCATTGCAAAGTACTATGAAATTCATTGAATGAAATATGAATTGTCCCATAGCCTAATTAGATACATGATATTTATGTATATGTGCATTTTTTTTTTTTAAGAAAAAGGCATTATTAAACTCGAATATCTCATTTGATTTTCAAATACCAAGCTCATTAAAAGTTTTAATGATATTTAGTAGTCTAATTTGAGCTATTTCCATACCTGTTCTTGGGAAATATGCCTTTCCAATATGTACCTTTTCTTCCTTTCTGAAAAATTGCCAATTTATAGAGATATCTGCCCTTTGATTTGTTGCATGTTTGATTATGACCATTTTTGGAAGACTATTGTCAGCTGAAATTACTGATGTGTGAATTTGATTTCAGTTTAATAACGTAAACATACATAAAACCTTTTCGAATATTTCTTTGAAAAAATGCTAATTTAAACCCAATATCTCATTTGATTATGAAAAGCCAAGCTCATTTGTATGTTTTAATGATGTTTAGTAGTCTATTTGACAGCAGTATAAAAAAGAATTATTTCCTAACCTGCTCTTGGGAGATATGGCGTATTTTATCTTCCTTTCTGAAAAATTGGCATTTTTAAAGAGTTATATGCCCTTTGATTTGTTGCATGTTTAATTATGAATTATTTCATTTTTGTCTGTTGTGACTTTAAAAAATATTTGAAAAATAATTAAATTTTTAATAAAATAAATTACGTCTGAGTTTTCATTTTGTTGTTGTTGTTGTTGTTTTTTTTTTTTTTTTTTTTGGTCTATTATATTGATGAAAATATGTATACAAATTACAGATGGCGCTTAGTATGGCGGATATGTTAGAAATGGCATTTTTTTCATTTTCCAAGTTTAGTTACCCACCAAATTTCATCAAAATTTGAAAGTTTTCTTTACATCACATTCCCATATCTTCATAGCGAGGCTGAATTTACAATGAACAAATGATGTGGAGTTGTATAAACAAGGGTTACAAACAAGGAGGATTCAATTTCAAAAGTTAATTAAGAGAACAAATGATCGATTACCTACATGTATACCACATAATGAGTTTTGCATTTATATATATCAAAGAACATATCACACACTGACAACATAAGTTTCGAATACGCATTTCTATCTAAATATTCAATAGATAGTGCATTGCGTAACAACAGTTACATAGTCAGTGGATTGACGTTACATGTACCCTGTTGCAATTGCCAAGTTATATTTAACATCTTTATATTTACATTAAACGAATTGTGCGGTGCGTAGTTATAAATACACATTTATAAAATAAAATTTTGACCCAGTTGGCTTTCTATACAGGTGATCCCATTCTTAATTTTTTGCTTAAAGAACATTTTGCTCGATCATGCATGTATTCAAAATTTGCATAGGAAAGCTATATCACATGTAGAAATTAATACTGAATATTAATTACTTGGAGGGGGCATAGATAAACCGCGCTCCATGCCTCTGGAAAAATGTATGCCCGTGATAAGATCTCCTGCAAGTACATTTTGTTGGCTAAACAAAAAAATACTTGGAATTGTTCGCCTTAAATGTGACATATGGTGAATTTTGATGAACAGTCAGAAAAATATACGTCATGAATTTGTCGAATAATTAAACATGTTTACACAATATATCTAAGTTTATTGTAGTATTACTTGGTGAAGTTTGAGGGTTAGAGCAATGAAAATCCTCAATTTCATTTTTGTTTTTTCTTTGGGATATATCACCGCGAAAGGTAAAATATTCAAATTATAAGAAAGGCATGTATTTTATCAGATTTAAAAATTCGATGTTATTTAACAAATGTTGATCATTTCAGAATTAATTGTACACATAACTGAAAATGTGCATATATTTTAGTAAAGATGCATTGGATTCTGTAAATATGGCTTTATTTTAAATACTTGATTACAAGATTTTCGCGTAAACTATGCCCATGCGCTTATTTCTTATTCGATGTTACTGACATTGCGTAATTACGAGGGCTGTTCGATATTGACAGATGACCGAAATGGGTACGAGTACAAACCGCTAAGCAATTGCTCAAAATGTTTCCCAAATTCAGTCAAAGACAATTTGCAAACATTACTATTGGTGACGAAACATGAGTTCACTATTTCGAACCAGTAAGAAAAATTGGAAACAAAATATGGTTAACTAAACACGGTAGAAGGCCTGTAGTTGCCAAAAGAACCATAAGCATAAGGGGCCTCCGTGGCCGAGTGGTTTGAGCATCGCGCTCAAAATCACAAGGCCTCTCAACTCTAGTCGGCACGGGTTCGAATCTCGCACGCGCCGATATGTGTGAGAAAGTTTGCCAGTTTACTTTCGGAAGGTCGGTGGTCTCTTCCCGGGTACATTGTATCTGGGTTCTCTCCTCCACCAATAAAAAAAACTGGACGCCACCAGATAACTGAAAAATTGTTGAGTGTGGCGAAAGCAACGAACAAACAATCATAAGCACAAAGAAAGTTCTTCATTGCATATTCTTCTCATGTGATGGTATGGCCGTACAAATTCCGGTGCTGAAGGCTAAAAGCGTTACAGGTCGGTATTACCGAGATGTTATACTAAAAAAGCTCAAGAAATATTATCATAAACGACGCCGTTTTTTCAGGATTTAGGCATGTTCGTCTAATTCAATATAATCCATCACATAGCTTGTGAAGCAATTTTTGAAATCTGAGGTTATTGTCTTGTCACACCCACCTTACTCTTCCGACCCACATGCGACTTTTTCCTTTTTCCAAAATTAAAAAGTTCAGTCATTACCTCAGAGGTCTACCTAAATCAGCGTACCGTGACACATTTCAGAAATGAATTCAGAGACTGAAATTGTGCATTTCAAACTGCGGAGAATACTTTGAAGGGATGTGATGTTCATTTCACTATTTGATTCAAATGCTTTTGAGATATCGTACAATACACATTACATATCGAACAACTCTCGTAAACACTATGCGTGTGGTTTGCAAAAGAAATGCACGTCTTGACCATGTTTACAGTATTTGCAAACAACAGCAAGATTTTTTTAAAATAATTGTCCCCTTTAAAATTGCTTTCGCCAATAAATGACTTTTATGTTGAAAGTATGATCTACAGCAAAATTTGTTACTAACTGCTTTTGAAAAGTTGCGTTTGACCTTTAGTTCAGAAATAGGACTTGAAAAAAATTCAACACTTTCCCAACCTCTTTACATTAGTGCAATGCTAAATTTTCTTGGAACCCTTCGTATAAAGTTATTCTAAGAGCGTTGAACATTACTTAGTCTAACACTAATTTTGACACACTTTGATTTTATCCAAATATATATTATTTTGTCTTTCGTCTGGTGTTGTATATTAAAACAAATTGGTAGAATTATCAAGATTTTGGCTTGGAAACGATTTTTGAATCGATGCAAAAAAATGCAGCAAATTGTAGTTTGAAAGAGGAATTTGTATTTCATTATTATTTGAGGTGATGAACACTTTTTGTCAAGAGTTCGCCGTATCATCGGAGGCACTCCCCTTACGGAAGGCGAAGCGCCTTATCTCGTCTTTGTGGCTGGTTACAGCAGTACACAAACTCGTGGAAGGCGGAGTATATTTCGATCCTTGAGCCGAAGGACAACGACGACAACAACTAGTAAGCCTGACCCTGGAGAATCCTTTGTAGTACCAAATCAATTTTGCACAGGAAGTCTTATTAATGAACGATGGGCATTGACAGCCGCGCATTGCTTTGATGGGACAACCGCGTAAGTAATATTATGATCAGGAGCTAAAATCATTTCTATATTGTCAACTACTGGTACGTGAAGACCAGTATATAATTGAGTTCTGGTTTTTAGAAATGTCTACCGTCTAGGTATTCATGTTATTATTAGTGTCTGATAGGCGATTACATGTATAGATTTAATTGTTTATTATCAAAATTTTCACAAGGATCCTCCCTGTGACGGAACTGATTGTCTAATTACTACACTAAGCCAAGTCAATAAGTTCTTTACATAATTCACAATCCAAAATCACATGCTTTCTCCTTCACTGGCAAACTTAATTTCCTCATTTCTCATAATGTACTGCTTATTTAATCCGTTCACATAGGACCTTTTCTCAATCAAAGACATAAATTGATCAGCTCTTATGACTCCATCATTCAAAAGAAACAAAAAGCACTCGAACCAATTAACTTAAAAATACTAAACATTCACTCTTCTCTCTAACTTGCGTGTCAACACTCCTGGTAAAAGGAATAGGCGGTCAGCACATTGCTCATACCACTTCAAATCTTTCTATTTCACAATAATTAGCTGACAAAGAGATATACATGTAACTTCTGGCGAAATGATATATGAACAATTTAACAATAAATTACTTTATAAGCCTTTTTATAACATTTTGATGGAGATGTAATTTATTGCGTGGACGCTAATGAGGTCCATACAGAAAATAGAGCAAGGGTGAACCGGATGTTACGGGGAAAAGTCAGCTTGCGCATGCATAAGTGTACGTTTTCACTTGTGCCAATCAGAACACCACTAGGCCTTTTCCACCAAGTCGAGAAAAGCTTGCCGACATGACAGAAAAGGCGATCGCGCAGGAGCTTGATGATGCGACCTTTATTAATAGATACGACTTAACAGGTTAGCACATGATGTACACATGGAGAGAAAATACCTCTTGCTTGTTAGTTGGATTCAGTAATATTCCATAAAAAAGAGAATCATAAAAATGATTTGTATGGTTTGTGAAAAACAATTCTTAGCATTCTTAACAACAACAACAACAACAACAACAACAAAAAAGCGATTAAAGTTATATTTGGTCTAATTTATTCATTTGTACATAGAACTTTACATGACAAAGGAAGTGATATATTGTTGTTCATATCTTTAAGTGGACATTATTTGTGAAGTTGTACTTAGCTTTTGAAATAAAAATTACATTCATGCCTGTGAGCATCAATATTTTGTTGGCAGATTGTATCATTTAGTCGCGGATCCAGAAAATTCTCAAAGGGGGATGCAACTCAAGTTTGTATCTTTTCGCTCAAGAAAGGGGTGATGAAGACTGTAAAATGGCAAAAACCTTACCTTTTATTTTATAAAATATATTCAAGGAGATGCAACCCTGTAACCCCCTTCTAGATCTGACATTGGAATAATGTATTTCGTTGCCAGATATATATCATAGGATTATGTACTGCATGAAACTCAAACGTTAACTTATTATTTAGACCAGGTTGTGTCTCCTGTTGAATTTGAATTCGTCCACATTAAATACAAGGGGAATTCTCAATTCAGAGGTCAAAGCTACAAATATTTAATATCCAGTATGTCTGTATATCATTGCAGCATTAGCAAGATTTATAATGAAATATTTGCATGATTTGCAGATTCTAAAACTCTTTTTTTTTTATTTCACCCTAGAATTCTACTTTTTTGTTAGAAACACATCTTTACTTTTCAAATGGTCATAGATCCTAAAACGGATATGCATACCAGACTTAAATATTTGGTGCATTTGAAAACAACTTGAAATGATGGAGGTAGAATACATTTTAATAACACTGCTTCTGTAAAAGCTATAGATGTAAAGAAAGTATTTAAATTCGATCATGCATTTAAAGAATAGACATTTTTGGGGCTTACAATTCCCTCTTGATAGAAATTAGTTTAGAGGATCCATGTGGTTTTAAAAACTTTTTAACGAATGACAGAAGAAAATTTTAATTATCTACTGAATTGGTCTCTCCTCTTATTTAACGTAATAGTACATGGAGGGAAATTTTGACAAGTAATCTCAGCGCTTAATTGGTCAGGTCCATGCATCTTGACACAAGGAATAAAACCATACTACCCATAGTCTTATGTGTCTCCACACACAGAGACACTATCAGATACCATATAACACATATCAATTTAGATTTATGTACGTCTGCAATTACAATGCAATTACATAGCGCAATAAGTGCGCAATTAATAAAAAGCATAAAGTTTCATAAATGAATTGAATTTGCAAGGTACGAAATTGGAGTCTATAGAAAAACGAAAAGTTCAAACATTCAAGTAAATGTTATAAATCGGGGGTTGACAAATAGCACTGCCCGATGCCCGAGGTAACCATATTTTAGTATCGGCCAAGTAAAATTGCAAGAAGAACCTGTCCGTGGGCAAGTGAATTTCTAAAGTAAAATAAAAATATGATATTGATATCAAATGCAATTGCCTTGACAACGTCGATCACCGACAAACCGAAAGTACGTCAGCATTCTTCCGGTGATTTAAAAGAAATACACAGATCCATCTAGTGAGAAATAACACGGTCATTAAAACGCTGATATGTACGGAAAAGTTAAAGTTGATTGCAAAGTGTGGAATCTACTTAGACGCAATGTCAAGGTGAATGCGAAATGCCGCTTTTGAATTAAAATTTGGACATTTAGCGGGAGTAGATAAAAAGACCCAGAATATATCAATAACAATAACCAGCCGTCTGTCTCTACAAAGCGTGTAAAGTATGACAAAGGAGGAAAATCCAAGGATATCTGAAATTATGGCAAGCAATTTGGTCAATGTTTTGTTATGATGAGCAAACAGAAATAGAATTGAATAAATTGATTTAATAATATACAATAAGATACACAATTTCAAATAGTTTTATTTATGTTCTTCTTAATTTAAGGTGGGGCAAGTAAATTTTGTGGTAGGGCAAGTGAATTTGGCTTTTCGTTCTATCCTTGGGCAAGTACTTCAAAAATTTATTTGTCTACCCCTGATAAATGTGTAACATTTCTATTTTCACTTCAAGAGAAGACATGGATTCAGACTCGTGCGAAACAAAGATTGAGTATCAATTATGAAGTCGGAACAAGTCACTGCACAGTGCCTTCTTATAGGCAAGAGACATTGTGTGCCTACTACTAACTAGCTATAGGAAATGAATCATTTTTCAGCTGATGCCATTTCTTTCTGATGATTCCATCGCCATCTTTATGAAAAATAGTTTTCGCGGAAATTCCATATCTCACAATGCCTCTATGGAAGAACAAAGGAACTATGGCGGAAGTTTGGAACAAAACAAGTTCTATTCCCTCTGTCAAGTTGCAACACCCATTATATCTGTCAAGAGACCTATTTAGATCCATCCATCTAAGGTGCATGTCGCAAGATGCATAATGTAAAGCAGCCTGAACTCTGACGATGCTGTTGAAATTAACAGTTATGATAAGTTTAGGTGGTGGTATTATATAGCTTAGTATTGTAAAACATGCCTTTCCCTATATATTTATTATCGAAAACGATCATGATAGTATTTTATGGTGTCAAAACTGCTATCAAGGCATAAGACTTGCAGTTTGCTTTGTTATTTACTACCTGATCATAGTGTTTTTACGATTATTACGACATTCATACTTGTATTTTCCAATTACTAGAAGATTCAATCAGTAAAATATAAAACAATATGTGTTATGCATATCTTTTAGGAAATGTAAATGCCAGAATAGGCTAAAGGGCGATTTTATGACTGATCATTTTGTAAAAGTATTTTACATAATCAAAATATGAACATGGCAAAAACCTTCGTCAATGATGTAATTCTGAAACTTGTATAAATAATTACAATAGATTTTTACTGATCTTCAGGCCTGTGGATTCTTAATGGTAGGCATCACAGGGACTTCACATTATTCAATTTGTTACACCGATATTTGCCCAATGCCATATATTGGAAAAGTATATTTTTTTTATGCGTGCTTTTCCTCATTTTTCGTTATTCTTTTCATTTAATATTTGTACCGCTGATTAGAAAATTTCGTGTATTTTGCAGAAATAATCAATTATTTACAGTGGAACTACTTGATGTTGGTAGTTGAGGCTACTTCCTGAGGTGCATCAGGCTTTTAAACACATGTGAAAAAACACGTGGCTTTGAAGATAATCTTGTTTGCAGATAAAAGAAATTAGAAAATGTTGTGTAGGGTGTTAGTTTTCCGGCGTCGGCAGTAACATGACATTTCCGATTGCATTATTTGGCATCAATTTAGCCATTTACTAGTATTTTATGATGTTTTTCCTCTATATTGATATATGGTGAAAATGAAATTAGTTATGTAGACACTAAGAGGGGTAATACGGACATATATGAGGTCCTTAAAAAATCATATTGGGCTAGGCGTAAAATGTAACGTCTTTACCTTAAAAATATTTACATCAATCTTACAAATTGTTCTTCATTAACTTTAGTGCACTTTATGAGTCTTTTTATCCAAGTGGTCCTGACCTGTATGCCTCTTCAGGCATACCCTTCATACACTAGGAAATGACACTTTCGACAGCATGACACCTTTCATATCGCCTAGGGCCTCTTTGATCATTGCGTTTAACCAAACATCACATGCAGATAAACCAGGACTATAGAGTGGATGTGGCAAAACATCAATTCCATTTTCCTTCAAATAGTCTATTACGACGAACTGTGCATTGTCATGGAGTATCTTAATCTCTCTGGTACCGTTGTCTGGACGGGCAGTTTTATAATGTTTAACGACCTAAAATAGGACATTTTCAGTATAGAACTGCCCAGTAACAAACTCGTATATTCTAGAACCGAAACTTGGGCAACGGGACCTTCAGTATTGAAAAGTAACGCATACATCACTCTGCGAACAGACGTGCTTTTGCGCATTATCTCGGGCTTGGGCCAGTTTCTCCCATCCAAACCTTGTTACTGAGTTTAGTGTCTGTATATCTTGCATCATCAGCAAATGAAGTTTTCACAGTGACAGCAACGATGATCAGGCGCAGATCCAGCTTTTTTAGACGGCGAGGGGGGAGGGGGTCCAAAAGGCTGGGGGTCTGGAAACCCTTTGGATATTTGATATCCAAGTTTTGAATGTTTACTATACACAATATGATATAATTATCCAAAGTGATGCATAAAAAGAACATAAATACATATATGGAATATTTATGCCAACCGGTCTTCATTCAGCGTTGATCTCATATAGCTTTCAATCCTCCTTAAGCCAGAAAAGAGAGCTCGGCTTCACTGGAGGTCACTGGTAAGCCTATATATGCAGGAGTGTATGATATCCGGGAAAATAATTATCGTCGACTGTAAATCTAAATATTGACAGCAAACTGTTGAGTCTGTCTCCTTTCATATTTGCATAAAACGTCCTACAATATAAAAGCACCGACCTAAGGTCATCAGAATATACACTTTCCAAGTCTCTCCCCCCCCCCCCCCAAAAAAAAATCAAATAATTTGCTAAGCGACTAACATCAGAATCATCCGATCAGGGACCAGTGATAATATTGAAAAGCCGGACCATCATCTTTCTGGAGCCTGCTACTTAATTCTTGATATTAAAAATCAAGAAAGGGGATAACAATATTGACCTTAAAAGAATCAGAAAGATCAGTGCTATCACCAACATTGCCTCGGTGTGTTTGCCCCTTACACATTTTTGACATCTTTGTAATGATCTCCAACCCATTAGCCATTGTTTTACTTTCCGTAATCCAACTTTCAAACCCAGTGTCGATTTTTGTGCGCATACATTTCACTGCCGCAATACGCTGTTCAACTATAGCTGGGTAAACATCTAAGTCATGTTTTTGGAGGTTGTCTGCAACTGGCTTTAGTGTTTGGAGGACAACCTTAACACACACAAGTCACAAGAAAAGAGAAAGTAGCCAACTGATGTGGCTGCAAACTATGCTAGTCTGTGTTGAATCAAAGGAGTTTTAAATCTAAAAATATTAGTATACTACTGGGTTTTAATACAAAATATATTAAACAGGTTGTAAATCCTGATCTCCTACCCATTACGACATTCTCAGTATGCATAGCATACTTTTTCTCTCTCTCCAACAAACAAATGTACACTATATATCTAGTTTTTTATGGAAGCTGAAGAGAAAGCTCTGGTGTTCACGTAGGACTCGTCAATCTAAAAGAATCATGATTAATAATTATAATTACACATATACATGTATGTTCAATTGCACAAATGCTGATCTATGTGCGTTATTTGCTCATCTTGGTTTTAATTATTTTTTTCATTCACTTTACTGTGTCTGACACTGTGTATGCTATAATTAATATATATTCTGTATGTATCTGTATAGGTGTGTGTTCATGTACATAATGATAGCGCTTATTATTAGTATTTCATTTATCAGAAATGATCTTTATTTAATCACCAAAATATCAGAGTTAAATGTGTTCGAGTACTATGAGGAGCTACACGCTGTTTATAGTATTGATGTGACGGAATACAAGTTAGTTTATGGTAACTGTGACTGAATACAAGTTCGTTACAATATTACTGTAATGCACTACAAATTGGTTTACATTATCTACCAGTCTTGGTTTCATTTAATTTACAGTATTTTCTTTTTAATTTTTTAAAAGACTGAATAGAAATTTATATGTAGAATGCTATTACTGAATAGAAGCTGGTTTACAGTTTGATTTGCAGTATAATTGTAAAAGAGTCGGTTTACGCTATTAATATAATAAAGTACAAGTAGATTTAAGTATTGATGAATCTGAGTATCCTTTAATTCACAGCATTAATATGACTCTAAAATTTTAATTACATTATAACTGTGACAGAAAACGAATCAATTTACAGTGTTAAAGCACATGATTTTCATCTATAGCAACAAAATAACAGAGTAGAAGGTGCACCGGTTACATTTGTAACTTTAACAATAGTCAGGAAAAATTCGTTTACAATATCAACACAAATTGTTTAACAGTTGACAGACTGTAAGTTGTATTACAGTACATGAAAAGGCCAAGATAACTAACAGTATTCAATCTCATAATTCCTATAGAAAATACAAATCAGAGGGATGGGCAAACACGGACCCCTGGTCATACCAGAGGTGGGGGTATGTGCCTTGGAGGAGTAAGCATCCCCTGTCGACCGGTCACATCCGCTGCGAGCCCTATATTCCGATCAGGTAAACGGAACAATCCGTAGTCAGAATCAGTGTGCCAAGGACGGCCTAACAATTGGTATGAAACACATCAGACAGCATTTGACTTAATGGTAAGTTGTACTTGCAAACTAGGTCGTTATAACTGCTGACTTTAGACGAGACTGTACAAACCCCTGTAACATCAACTTCTTTGTCAGGAGCCCACCTCGATTTAAAAACTGATAATAAGCTGAACAAGCTCTTTGCGTATCGAATCAGTTGGGAGATATAAACACCATATGCAGGTGATGGTGGGATATTGCCACATAAATAAGGGAAGTTGACGATGGAGAAATTGAAATCCCGTTTGTCATAAAGTTGAATTGTTAGTTTGCCGACGGCATTTATTTTCAGTAAAATATCTAAGTAAAGCAGAAGTGGAAGACTCTGTGGTGTCTTTTACTTCAAGCTCACTGGGATATATCGAATCGACATATGAATGAAAATGATCATTGTTAATTCTCGACATATCTAAATATCAAATTGAAGGCCACAGCAAGAGATTTTTTCTTCTCGTGTAGAAGCTTTTGAATGAATTTTGCTTCGTAAGAATATAAAAATAGGTCAGCTAACAAAGGAGCACAATTCGTGCCCATGGGAATTCCAACAGACTGTTGGAAAACCTGATCACCAAATACTACGAAAATATTGTCAATGAGGAACTCTAGCATCCTTTTAATATATCAACTTCAGAGTACTTGTGCCTGAAGTCAGGGTGGTGTTTAAAAAAATAATTTTTGGGATGACCAATCACTAAATATGAATATTTCATTTTATCGTTTTGGTTCACGAAACAATTCTCTATTGTCTATGATGTCAAAAAGTCTAGTCTTTAATTTATCGTAAGGTATGGTCGTGTAAAGAGTTGTAAAATCATACGTTTTAATGTTGTGAATTCGAGAAAAGTTTTGTGATTCAAATTCAATAAAAGTTCTTTAGAATTTTTAAGAATCCACATTTGATTAACACCACTTCTGGCATATGTAGTGACACAGTACGTTTGAAGATTCCCCTTCATAGCAGTTAATATTTTCTTAAGGAGCAAAGATGGGGGTTTGATAGAACATTTAATGGATCCAGCAATGTATCTTTGTTTGTAAGGATTTTTGTGGAGTTTGGGGATCCAGTATAGGTACGGTAACTCATATTCATCCGCTTCATTGACTGGGATATTAAATGTATTTAAAACTGAAACATGATTTTGAAGAATTTCATCTTTTGAAAGGGCAGTTGAAGTATACGTGCTATAAATAAATGTGGAATTAATGCCAAATTCGTTTAGAATGCAGTTGTAATAATGAGCCTTACTAACAAATACAATGTTGTTGCCAGCTTTCTCAGCTGGAACCAAAATATATTCCTCGTGTAACCTATCTAACTCTTTTATCACTTCTGATTTACTAAACACAGAAGGATAGATGGTACGCATTTTTGTTTTGACATGTCTGATACGGGATTTTAATATTCTTCTTATACTTTTTATCCATTCTGACAAGGTATCAAGTTCTTCTTCTCAGGTTTAGCACATCGTCTGGCATAATTCATAATAGAGATGAAGTTCTGTCGCCAATGGAAAGACCGAGGCTCTCTGAATTTAGGACCTTTTAAAATAAGTGATTTTATATCTTCATTTTTAACTATATCAACATTACCAGTAATAACATGTCCAGCTGGACTATAGTTAAAAGAAGACGAAGAACAATAACACGTAGGTGGATTGAGTATAAGATGGTCTATATCTAGGTACTGCAAAGTTTGTTTGTAGTTAAAAAGTGTGGATGCAATAGTGAAAATATATCTGTAGGAAATACAAGGTGTAGACTTGAACTTGAAATACTCTGGAAGACTAAACTTTTTTATGACGAAGAATGTTGCTTATAATGACGGCCTCAATGTGTCTTAGTACAAATTTAATAGAATGATTTTCAGTATTTAAAATAGTTATGTTACTAAATATAAGCTGATACACATTAATAACCTGATAGAGTACAAGTTATTTTGTAGTATTAGTGCGAGTATATGACTTAATATATAATGGTTTTGGGGGCTGGTTAGCTAGAGTAAGGTGGTAGCTGATCGGTGGGACTACGATGGTCCCTCCTACCGTCGAAAACAACCCATAACATCTAGCTCTACCCTAGTTGAGGAAGGACTTATTATAACTCGTAACTGCCGTCTTCAGTGTTGTGATCTCACGGCGTGGCGAGACTGGAGTGCCCTCTGAAGGGTGCAGGCCTGGGCAACTGTGTGTGGAAACCTTGTGTTGCCCAGAGGACATGGTCCCCCTCTTTGCCTCACCGACGAATTCCAAGGGAATGCAGGTCAGAAGGGCAACTAGTAGTAGTGTATCGTTTTTTCTTTGGGGCTCCATGCCGGATTTCCGTAGGGTTTATTCTTTAGCCTTTCCTCCTTTCGAAGATATCCTCAAAGTATATAACTATAATCCAATGGCCGGGACATAGTTGCTTAATAGTCTGAAGACAATGGACCCAGAGTATGTAACGCTCCAAGACTGCCCTGCACACCTTCGCACTTCTAAGTGTTTGATAAGACTTTTCCTTGTCCTGGATGGATTGCCTGTCAAGCTCCATCTTCCCGGGCTTAGAAATTAGATATTTCTTTCTATGCAAATTTACAACCAGGGTTATAAAGGTTCATCCCACCTGAGTCAGTTATATCTCAGAGAACTCGGTTGAAATCGTAACATTTTTTCTGAGAACTGGGGGTACCTCAGAGAGGTGGAGCTATGGACACAATTGCGAAGGAGAGGCCAGATATGTACATCCCATCTCTACGTCTGGGAAGGAAGTGACTGTGCTGCACGTCACTTTCCATTTGTGAGGGGGACGCCCTGCCCAGATATCATACCCCTCCCTATTAATTAGTATAATTTGAATTACAGTATCAACTTTACTAAATCAATCCAATTAATATTAGCTGTTTTTAATACCCTACCGCTTTTTACAACTTGTTAGAAGCGGTTGCGTATCTTTAAAAAAAAATCCCAGCTAATTCTGATTATATTGGTTACTGAATACAATTTGGTCTATGGTATACATGTTACTGAGTTAATTTGCTACATGTATATGTTATTAATATAAAGGTCTCTATACTTTAAACTAGGAATTATTCATTTTTAGTATACTTTCAATTTTTAAAGACATATATAGTATAGTATGAGCAGTATAATATGTGTTAGAGGTTTCGCGGCAAATCATCCTTGTCCATTTCTAATGTACCAATTTTTAAAACCCGGGCAATATTTAATCTATGATTACTTTGACTTCAACATACTTCTTTGCTTGGAAAAATGAAAGGGTTTATGATTATGAAATAAATTTTCAATTTTCAACCTCGGTAAGTATAAATTATTGTGTCTCGGTTCTTTACAGTAATGATTTGAGCAAGTACAAAAACAATAAAAATGAATTTAATAATGCCTCAGTGACCATCATTATTTTGTGTCATTTTTTAAATAGAATTTAAAATTTTTAAATCGAGGCAGGCTACTGACAAAGAAGTTGACGTTACAGGGGTTTGTACCATTTCATCTAAAGTCAGCATTTCGCAAATATTATGGTCGTTATAATGATCTAGTTTGCCAGTGCAACTTTTCATTAGGTCAAATGCTGTCTGGCGTGTTTCATACCAATTGTTTGGCCGTTCTTAGCACACTGAATTACTCCGTTTACCTGATCCGAATGTAGGGATCACGACGGGTGTAACCAGACGACAGGGGATGCTTACTCCTCCTAGGCACCTGATCCCACCTCTGGTATGTCCAGGGGTCCGTGTTTGCCCAAGCCTCTAATTTTATTTGTTATAGGAATTACGAGATTGAATACTGTTAGTTATCTTCACCTTTACTTTTAAAAAGTCAATCTTTCGATATTACAACAATTTATTTTTGTCTTAATTTCAAGCTTTATTGTTTTCTCGAATTTCGTTGTCTCTTTAGAACAGGTCGTAGTTTCAGAGATCCATCATTGTGGAGATTAAAGTTAGGAACAGTTAATTTAAAGGTTAGTAAAATAAAATCACACTGAAGCGACTTTCTAACCTCGACCGGAAAAGATCACCAACTATATAACACTGAAATAAATAACAGTATTCCATAGCAGAATCATTCAGTGTCGTTGCATTCTATCAAAGTTTATCCTACTCTTCATATTATCCTTACTATACTTTATCGAGAATATCTTTGTGATATAATTATACACCAAGAAGCATTTATCACTTAGAGATTGTATGGAAATCTTACGATCAGCGTCGTAACGATCATCGCTGATATTTTTTCAGCGATCAGGAAGTACAAAAACATGGATAGATAAACTATTATGGTTCAGAAAGGCTGCTACGCAGACGCCTCAGTACATAGGGATAGATAGAATTATCATACACCCGGGATATAATGCAGGTAAGATTCAGAGAGCGATGGAGTTTGCTGAGGGAATGTTAACTACTTTATTAATACATGCATTCTTGAGTTAACGATAATATACAAGTTATAGTTAGAAATACCTTGTAACAGATAACTATCAAATTAGATGCAGCCGCAATTTAAAAAAAAAATATTGCTATTTTTTCTTAATTTTCAAACTATCATTTAAGAAATAAATGGCGCGTTTTTTGTGGATACTGCATGATACCTTCCGAGGTTTTGACATATAAAAACCGAGGCGAGAACAGAGGTGAGGCGAGAACCGAGGCTTTTATATGTCAAACAGCCTTTTGAGACCAATATGTTGATAATCTGTTAATTGTATATATTGGAGAATAATTTCAGCAGTAACCGCATTCATATCTTAAAAGAATTCTTACTGTTGACTTAGATGTAATCGAAGGTAAAGATGATATTGCTGTTGTTCAACTCAAAGAGGCGGTATCCTATGGACAAAACATTCAGGAAATCAAACTCAATTCGGATAGCAATTATCCTCAGGACGGTACAATATGCAGAGTGCAGGGATGGGGCTGTACAAGCAATAGTAATTACACTGTCTATTTTAACTTATCAAACGCATTCGATGACATTAATCACGCTTACAAGAGCAATATTTCATCGACTATACATATTTTTTCGTGAATCCTAGATGGACCAGGGAATAATGTAGCACTTACCGTCGATCTTCCTATATTTGATTCCCAAGAGTGTGGGGAAGTATGGGATATGACGTACCTTCTATGTGCTGGTGCCTACAATCAAAACAAAGGGATATGTTCTGTAAGACACTTTGTTTCATAACATTTTATATGTGTACAAAAACAATTTATCCTTACTTGTTTCAGTATATTTAAGATATCATAAAATCAGCACTTCGATGACGTATGTAGCATGTAGACCAAATATGAGATAGAACATCAAGTTGGACATTAAACTTGATTAGATGGATACTGTCTAGACGGGTCAAAATAGGCTACATCAATACTGTCTGAAAAGATCAGAAAGGACTTCATAGATATTGTATGGAAAGATCAGAATGGCTGAACTAGATCGATACCATCTTCACAAATCAGAATTAACTGTATTGATACTTTCTAAAGAGAATGAATTACACACTCCGCATTTAGAAGTGGGAATCACGGGTCTTTCGGATATGACCTTACAAGTGGGGGTCCGTGTCGCGGCAGGCGTCAGCATGTAAAAAAAACCCATCACTGGTACGGCCCTGAGCGTAAAGCATAGGTCTAAATTTGTGGTGTTTCACCTACAGCTGGTGACGTCTCAACATGAGTGAAAAATTCTTGATAGGCCGTAAAACAAATAAACATTATTAATCAATTAATCAATCCAAAGTCAAGATCATTTCCAGGCCAGACAATTTTTATATGCATGATGGAGGTTGTGCATAGGATAACGTTTCACCTCTCAGATTTAATACTTATCAGCAGCATATCTAAATGGGACATACAACCTTCTATAAGCCCTGTATCAAGGCGGGTGTCACCGGTCAACAGGAGATGCTTACTCCTTCTAGGCACCTGATTCAATTTCTGGTATGTCCAGGGTCTGTGTTTTCCCTTAATTTTGTATCTTTGATAGATTTATGAGGTTGATTACTAATTCTTATCTTCAATTATCAAACTAGGGTATAATTCTACTCAACTATGTCTTTGGCAAAATGACCCTACGTCAGAGTTATAACATCATATCGCCATTAGATTGATTGATTGACTGTTTGGGGCTTATGCTGTTTTAGCAGTATTTCAGCTATTTTACTGCTGTTAACTAATTGAAATATGTTTAATTATGAATGCTGAAGTTTCCCTGACGGCCCCCAGTGAGTCTACTCTTTTTCGAAAATCTTGGAAACGATCTTTTGCGTGCCAAGGGGGTTGCGATCCTTGACAGGAGGCACCCTTTAACGACCCATCCGATCTCTATTAGAAAACATCGTGATGCTTAATATGCCCCCGCAAATATATTTATAAAAATGTTATCAGAATTATTCGATTCTACAAAACTCGATATTAATTCAGTTAGTTACACGTAACTCATATGTAATATTGAATTCTCTTTGGTAGGGTGACAGCGGGGGGCCTCTTGTATGTGAGCGAGACGGAGAATCCGTACAGGTTGGAGTTACTGTTCTGGCCAATGTCAACGATCCGGGAAACAATCCTGGAATATTTGTGCGTGTGTCTGCATATTTAGATTGGATAAACAGTTATACTAGTATATAACAAGATAAAAAAGTACATCTACACTATTCTCTTTTGATTTCTAAGAACCATGAAGCAATTGCTGTAATGGCAAAGTTTGTAATCAAATCTTATTACTCGTAATAAAAATACACTAAAGTGTCCAAATCATACTGTTCAATGTTTTTATTCGTTTATACAAAGAAAGTGGATGCACTAGATGTGGATTCAACAGGAATCTGGGCGTACAAGGACTGAAAATTTCATCGATGTTTCGTGAACATTCCTCAAACTGATATCATTATTTGGTTTCTTTGGGACTTTGGAATAGGTAAAGGTATCTTGATACCAGAATATGTGTACTAACATACATGTAGCAACACGACAAATTTGACAACAATCCTCATACACCTGTTTTTAAATAATATAGTTGTTTCTGGGTCGTCTTTGAAATTTGTGATGATTGTATTTTTCACCAAAGATCATACCTCTTAGTTTTAAAAAATGGAGCGATGACCCAGAGATAGCAAAACATGTACTTTTATGATACTTTTTCAGAGGGTGCTAAAAAATGCGCAAATCCGTAAGATACGAAACTGTCGCTTTGAATACTACTTTAAACGTTTATTAATTAACGAGTCTTGAATAGGCCAGTATTTTGGGTTCGAATCCTGCTCGGGTTATCCTTTCATAGCTCACCTGAGCCGAAGGTTCAAGTGAATGGAGTTTTGGTTCAGGGCGGCAACCTCTTCAGATTTTCATCCAAAATCACTGGGTCAATTTGAATTAAACTTGGCACAAATCATCCTTGGAAGAGGGAAATTCGAGTTTCTTGAAAGGGAAGATTTTTTTTAAAGGCAAAACTAGGGCGGCGTTATTTAAAAACCTATGGGCCAGAAAATTTTGAATATAAAAGCTTTCCTACATAGCGTGGATTCACATTGTTCAAATCATGGCCCCTCGGGTATGGTGGAGCTACAATAGGGACCAAAGTTTTACGTGCTGTCATATTGGACAAAATCTTTAAAACAACTGGGCAAGTTAAAGCTTCCTGATAATGAGTAGATTCAAGTTTGTTCAAATCAAAAAAGGAGGGAGGTGGGGTTACAATGGAGGATCAAAGTTTTACATATTGATATATAGAAAAAGTCTTCTAAAAAAGCACTGAGCCGGAAAAGTTTAATTTAACATGAAAGCTTCTGACATACAGTATATTCAAGTTTCTTTAAATCATGTTCCCCGGGATAGAGTGAGGCTGCAACAGGGGATAATATTTTTACATGCTGATGTATAGGAAAATCTTTTCGAAAACCACTAGGTCAGAAAAGTTGAAAAATACATGAAAACTTCCTGACATAGAGTAGTTTTGTTCAAATCAAGGTCTCTGGAGTAGGGTAGTACCAATCGTGGATCAAAGTTTTACATGCTACTATATGGGGGAAATCAATTTTTAAAAAAATCTTTATCCCGAAGCAATGGGCCAGAAATTTGAAATTTACACAAAAACTTCTTGGCAGAGAATAAGTAGATTGAACTTTGTTCAAATCATGATCACGGGGGGTAGGGTTGGGGCCACAATAGGGGGTCTAAGTTTTACATTATGATATATGGGGAAATCTTTAAAAATATTCTTCTCAAGAAGCACTGGGACATAGAAGTGGAAGCTTTCTAATATAGAGTAGATTCAAATTTGTTCAAATCATGGTCTCCCGAAATAGGGTCAGGCCACAATAGGAGATCGTTTTACATGCCTATATACAGGCAAAACCTTCTCAAAAAGCACTGGGCCAAAAAGTTGAAATTTACATGAAAGCTTCAAGACATTAGAGTAGATTTAAGTTTGTTCAACTTATAATCCCTAGGGGATAGGTGGGATCACAATATAGAACGTTTTACATTAGAATGTATATGGAGAATCTTTAAAAATCTTTCCAGAAGAATTGAGACAGAAAAGTGAATATTTAATTATTGAATCTTCTTGACATAAAGTATATTAAAGTTTGTTCAAATCATGGCCCCCAGGAGTATGGTCGGACCATAATATAGGGGAACATTTTTATATTGGAATATACAGTACATCAATTAAAACTAATTCTTTTCAAAAGTAGCAGGGTCACACTAAATTAAATCTAAATGCAAATGTTCCCAAGTTCTGTAGATTCGCTTTTTATGCCCCTGTGACTGTAGTTGAGGGAATAGTTTGTCCTGGTTGAATTTAGCTTTGCTCATAACTTTTTAAAGAAACTTAACATGTTCAATATCTCCTGAACTACTTAAGGTAGACATTTCATAATTTAAATAAAGATTCCTTATGTTAAGGCCTTATATAGTTTGATCTTGTGACCTTAACCCTTCAGTTTGATCCAAATTTCAAACCTCTAACCTTACTCTTAAAATTTAAAATAGTGTCATATATACATACCATGTGGTAAAACATTTTATTAAAGATTCCAACTTTTAACCTTAGCCTTGGAGTGTAACCTACTTTTAAGAAAATGTAATAAATCAAATATCTGCTAAACAATTTGATATAGGGCTGTTATATATTATATGTAGATTTTTTTCATGAAAATATACCTTATATATAATACCAAGGTGCGATACCTTGTGACTTTGAATTTTGATCTACTTGAAAAGAAAATCTATTCAATTTCTCATGAACTTTTTGATATAGAAGTTTCATATTTTGTATATAAATTTCTTACTTCAAGTCTTTTATTTCATACCATGATCTTTGGCCTTGTGACCTTTGAACTACGTTTAAAATAACATAACCTATTTAATATCCCCTGAATAGTTTAAGGAAGAGCTTCTGTATTTTGGTCATAGATTTTATGGCAAGACCTTGTTATGCCACAGTGTTTGACCTTGTGACTTTGTGATCTTGACCTAGGAGTATGACCTACCCAAATAAAATCCTCATTTAAACGAGGGATTAGAGGATATATAAAGGTGCCAATTACACTCTTTGGTCAAAGCACAACAATTTCAATGATATTACGTAATCTAAGTTTTTGAAAAGTTAAAATTACCAGTTAAATAAAGAAAAGGAGGTCAACTAATTCTGCCAACCATAAGCATTGACCATGAATTTGCAAATGAACTTTTAATATTAGTAACATTGTTTTGTAAAAATTAGATTAAAATTCCGTATTTAATTGAGAGAAAAGAGGTCAATTGATGCTTCTAAGCGTAATCTTTGCACCTGAATTTACAAATTTCAACGATATTACCTGTACATAATTCTTTTTTTTTTTTTTTATTCAAATCATTAAAATCACCATTTATAAAATCACCATTTAAATGAGGGGGAGCAACTCAAATAAGAGTGTCAGTCAAAACATGAATTCAAAATTCTCACCAACATTTCAATATTACATATTACATAATTTGAATTTTAATAAATTTTCTGTATATCCCCATATCGAAATTTGATCTATTGATGCCTACCCTACTCCTGGGCTCCCGAATTGAACAAGATTGAATTTCAACTACCTGGAGATACTTGCATATTAATATGACAAGTCATGGCCCTGCTGTTGTTGAGATGAAGAAATTTAACGATATTTCCCAGAAAATTCTATGTAAGACTTTGAGCCCCTTTGTGCTTCAACCTACCCCCGGGCCACATTTTGAAGAAACCTGAATATGCACTACTTGGGGATGCTTGCATATTGATATGACAAATCATGGCTCTGCTGTTTTTGAGAACATTTTCCTATATATTTCATGCAAAAGTTTGATCCACTATTGTCGACCCAACCTACTTCTAAGGGCCACAACTTAAAGAAACTTGAATCTGTACTACCTGAGGATGATTGCATATAACTAATTATGATCCTGTTGTTCTTGAGAAGATAATTTTTATAGATTTTTTCTACATAGCCCCATTTAAAACTTTCATCTCCTATTGGGGACCAACTCTACTTCCGGAGGTCACAATTTGAAGAAACTTGAATCTGCATCATCCCTGGGGTACTATCATTAATATTATTGACTAATCATGATTTTGTTGTCCTTGAAAAACATTTTCTTCATGGTTCTTGATAAGATCTTCAATGACCTCACTCTTTTCTGTTTTCTTAATTATCTCCCCTTTCAAGAGAGTGTGAATCTTTATTTGAACAAACTTCGATCTTTTTACCCATGGATGATTTGTACCAAGTTTGATTAAAATTGGTACGGTGATTCTGGAGAAGATGAAAATGTTAATTGTCTAGAGACAGACAGACGGGTGTGGGACTGAATGTGATCAGAAAATCTTACCTCAGATAAAGCTCAAGTGAAGTAAAACAGTAGCTCTTCATTTGAAAATTTTGTGAAAAATGTAATACGCTAAATACCCAAGGTTGAACATTTTAGAATTACGGGGAGAAGGGAAGGGGGTAGTCCGGGGTCCACAAGCAGATCATGATCTGAAACCAAAATTTTGAGGTTTACTGTGTTTTGACCATTTATCTAATTCTCTATCTAAGGCAGTACAAATTGTTCAGGTCTTTTTCCCTTTCCTTTCTTTTAACTGTTCAAGTTAAAAAATAATATACATTACTTGGTATCTTCGCTTATGGAATTTTGAACAAATAAAACAACTCTATATTAGTTTTGTATTTGTGATTTATATGGTGGTCTGCGAATGTCTTAGAAGTTAACCTTGCAAGCATGCAAAGTAAAGTTTTAAGAGATTGTGCTCTGTATCAATTTAGTCAATGCATATTGACAACTATGTTTACTAATATTTATTTCAAAAGGATTAAAGTTTATTTTTTAAAGACACGAGGCTGTGAATTTGATGCCTCACGCCAGCATACTTCATGAAGCGCTAATGTATGACGGTGTAAATCGTCACAATTTATGCCTTCCGGTATTTCCAAAAATGAACTTTTCTTCTATCTACATTCTACATGTATTTTCTTTCATTTTGTGAGTATTCCAAACCACTGAAGTATAGACGTGCTATATTTATTACTATTGATACGCGCATTGTTTACAACTGCTAAGCATTCATGAGGAAATTTTGCTATAATTACGTATACAATTTGTTAAGATATCAAAAGCGAAAACATTGGGAATATAATACTATTCAGCCTTTGAAAAAACTATTATATATGTTACAGAGGTCTAAATAAATGCAATTATATATATATATATATATATATATATATATATATATATATACTGACATGAATTAATAAATACGTACACATTTCTCATCTTACCAATCAAATTTCTTTCAGATAACATATTTACTCTAGCCGTATATACCCTAAATGTGATTGTTACACCTGAGTGATTTTCCAGCTGGACTCGACCAGTGCACATCTATAGGGAATGGGAAACAATTGAAATCACATTTCAAAACTTTATACTATGCTCAAAATTACAAAATACATCTTGTATTATCATAATGGAATGCGAACAACCGGAGTGGTTTATTCCTTTAGAAGACCTTCAGAAAGGGTACAAAACTGAAAATGCAAAGATTAATTCTCACATTAAAACAATGAAGTTACCATTAGAAGTTATATTCAAATGTACACAAATTATGACAATATTGCCTTTCATACCTATATTTGTGACACTTACAAATTGTTGAAGAACACAATAACATAAAATAATAATAATTACTTAAAAACGTGTCCCAAATGTACGTCGTAAACAGTAGAGTATGGAAAATTCGTACTCTAAAATGATGAACCGAATGGATTTCCATAGAAAACACATTTTGACAGAATACTTCTGAGAAAAATTAGAAATACACATTTGCGGCAGGCCTAACTTAGAAGAAAAACATTACATCAAGCCCCATGGGGATCCGTGATGTTAGAATAGATCCTCAATACCCCTTGCTTGTCGTAAAAGGCGACTAAATAGGGCGGTCCTTCGGATGAGACCGCAATTGGCCCATTGTTGATAGTTGTGTTCGCCGGGAAACGACTGGTGTGAGGTGCGCAAGCGTGGCGATATGTTGTATGTATACCAGGTATTTATCCTTAAATTGATGTTATTTATAGAAAATGTTGGCAACCCAGGAAAAAGTTTAAATGAAGGTTGTTTGTTTGTACCGTCGACATATGTTCTATATAGTTATGTCAATAAAAAAGTGTTCTATGAACACGTTATATTGTGTTATGTAATGTTTATCAGCTGGACATTTTACTTGCAACAACCAGGAACTATCAAAATATACTAACTCTAAAACAGACATGGTAACATACCCCGATTTCTGGTAGAAACGGGATAGAATGCAAGTGAATTGTACGTAAAATTTCATGAGAAACGTCTCGTATGTCGTTAACAATCAAACAATTCTGTGCCGACAGATAGCTAGCTAGCTCTCTACAGCAGTGTCTCACAACGGGGTGTTCTTTAAATTGTGTCGGTCAGACAAAGTCATTTAATGTCGTGTATTCTTTGTATTTTGTGTCAGCACAAGTGTGTTGAGAACGAATGGCGGTGTCGGCTTGTTTGTATGACTTTGTGGTCAGGCTAATGACGAATCGTTTAATTACATAAACTACATGTTCTGTTGTGTCCGACGTGCTTTATGTAATAGACCTATATCGTGTTATATGTAGTTCCGTTAGCGTGACAGCGTTCAGATTTTATGTTATTGTTAGGCCAATGACATGGAATCTTAGAAGGACTGTGTAAGGTTTATAATTATGTTTAACCGAATGTGTTTTGTGTGAAGCTGCGTTAGCGTGACTGAACTTTACGTTAAATGACAGCGTGTTGTGTGTAGTTGCGTAGCGTAACTGTGTGTTCTTTACAGTTACATGGCTATACGCTGTGTAGTATCCTTAGCGTGGCTGCGTGTTGATTATGCTTACGTTAAACAATGGAGTGCTGTGTGTAGTTGCGTTAGCGTGCTCTTTACAGTTACGTTAAAAAACTGCATGTTGAGTTCAGTTCCGTTATCATTGAACCAATAACGAGTTGTTTGTGGCTGCGTGTGCACGAATTCGTATTGTTTATCATTTCATGTTGTTTTACGACCGACGGCACCTTGTGTGTACGTAGTTGCTTTAGCTTTGGTTATAATCTATTGTTTATTCGACTGACAACGTGTTATGTGTAGTTGCGTTTGGAGCTACCTATGACGTTATTCTTAGATCAACAATTTTATTTTTTTTTTTTGCATTTGTGTCTGCATTTTGATTTAATATGTGCGAATATATGACGCAACGATGTTGTGTTCTCTCCCATACGCCAAGAATAATGAGAAACTTAAAGAGTTAGGTGTTGTTATATCGTAAAATAACGCAATGCTCACTTGACTGTTTGTGTGATACTCTTGTGCGAGTGTATGAGCTAGTGTTACAGCCATGTTGTGCTTCCTGTAGTAAATATTAATCAAAGGGCCACAAAGGCGTTGAGTGCAATACCATATACATTATAGGGTTCTCATTAAATTCAGAGGGCAGGTAATTAGATAAAGTAAAAGAGGAAATGTTTGACATTTCCTCATGTTTAAGTACATAAATAAAGCATTACAGTCATTTGTAAAATGTCAGCAAACTGTGTTTATTTACATAAAAATAAAGAATAGAATTTGGGCTGAAGTGGTTTATCCTAACAAGTTCATACATGTACTCTCCTCTTGCTAGGTAATATTCCCTTAAGACTAGTTACTTTACAAAGGCTATAATAAATAAATTGAAATTGCGGACGAAAAATACTGAAAAGAATATAAATGCTTCATAATGAGACTACTTGTTTATAGAAGTTATATCTTTTGTTCATGTATAATGTAACAATTATACGGTATTAACTCTCTGTTTTCAATAATGTCTAATAATTCAAAGTTCGATGTAATATGTAGAAAGGTTATTGGAATTCTGAACAAGATTCAATTCCCAATGAATGCTGCCTAGCCTAGGTTTCTTCGCAAAATAACCTGTTATTTTCTACGCGATGCACACGCTACTGTCGTTTTGCTTAATTGAGAATCGGGATCGGGATTACCAAAAAACAAAACTGAAAATGGTCTTTGTGTTTTTGGAATAGGAACCGATCCGTGACAATGCACATTTATCTGTTCCTGCTGATCTGAAATAAGGATTCTTGATGAAACTACGAGACTTTAGATATAAATGAAAACCAAATTTGAGCAGGTTATTTTGCAAGTACTTACTGATATCATGCGACACAAATTTCAAGAGGGGCCTCCATGGTCGAGTGGTTAGAGCATCGGGCTCAAAATCCCAAAGCCTCTCGCCTCTGTCGGCGCGTGTTCAAATCTCGGCCGCGGCGTTATGTGAGAAAGTTTGCCAGTTTACTTGCGGAAGGTCGGTGGTCTCTTTCCAGGTACATTGTATCTGGGTTCTCTCCTCCACCAACAAAAACTGGACGCCACCAGATAACTGTAAAAATTGTTGAGTGTGGCGGAAAGCAATGAATAATAATAATTAATCAAATATCCAATCGCGAATAATGAACTTCGTTATTTAACTAATGAACAAAGATACAATAATAATTGTAATTATTATTACAATAATAAACAACGACATCAAATATCAATTACGTTCATTGTTTCAAAGTCTTGAATCGCAAGAAACGTTCAATACCAAAAGGCACCAATTCATTTCGCCAGGGAGATGGGAAAGCAAGCTCGACGCCTTAAAAAAGTGTGAGGTATTGCTTTATCGTACATTACCGCGATGCTTTGACCGAGTAGTCGATACCTCTCAGCTAGTGATACGCCATTGTTGTGTACCCTAAAGTAAATAAGAAACATGACGAATGAGGCGTTGTTTATCATAAAATAAAGCAATATTTATTTGAATGAATGTTATGCAACCATGTTATGTTTTTCTACGTAGAATTTATAAACGGTGTTATTATGTAGAATAGCGCTATGTTTTGTTGACCGAGTTTGTGATCCTTTTCTGCGCAAGTGTATGAGCTAGAAGCAGTTATGACAGCTGGTGACGTCTCAATATAATTGAAAAATATTCTCAAAGTGACGTAAAACAAGCAAGCAATCTTGACGGCGTTTGTGATATTTTTCTACGCAAATGTATGATCGAGCTAGTATTGCGTTCAAGTTGCGTTCCCTCATGTAAATAATAAGAAACTTGTAGTATGGGGCGTTGGTAGGTCATAGAATAACGCAAGGTTTACTTACACTTTTCTGCGCGAGTTTGTATGCTAGTAACGCGACTGTGTTCTCTTGCTAAATGATGAAAAACTTGGAAGTGTGAGGCGTTGATATGACATAACCGTGTTTGTTTTCTGACGCCAGTACATGTAAAGCGTGGTTACTTCGATGAATAACACGATCTTAACTTGATCTCCAGAACTATATAAACTATTGACGCAATTATGCTGTGTTGTCAAACATAGATAATAAGACACTTGTATGGTAGGGCGTTGTTAAGTCATAGAATGACGGGTTTGTCGACTAAATCTGCGCGAGTGTATGATTCAATGATGTTGTGCTCCGTCACGTATATAGTTGTATTGGAAGAGTGAGGAGTTATGTCGTAGGATAAAGACAGACGGACGGAGGTTGAAACACTACCACGTGAATTGCATAATGCTTGCGCTATTTCCTCCACCTGAATTCGTCTACCAGATCCCGAACTTTGTTACACATTTCTTCCTCGGTTGCATCTAGTAGGCGTTCAGACCTGGCTTCACCTTCTAAAGACGTTCTACCGCGTTTGAATTCCCCTATCCAGAATTTAACCCGAGCATAAAATGGTGCAGGAGACCTATATATATAGGCCAACTCGACGTGTATTTCCTTGCCTCTTTTACCTTTCAAATACCAGAACCGAATTACAGTACGTACGCAACTTTCGATGAAAAGATCATCTTTGCATCACTAGCCATGTTTGACATTTAATATCTTATTAAAGAATGACTCGATAAGCGTGCAATTTTGTACCAAGATATAAAACATGTATTGAAACAAGGCATGGAATTCGTGACCGTCTCCATCAATCGGAAATGGGATAGGCTGGATACTAATTGACTCACCCTCGTATGTATAACAGAAAACATTGTCATTCGAATGGATGTAGCTAAAAGCAAAAGCATGTCCAATACGTTTTATTACAAAATACATGTATTAATTCACTACAGATAATGTGAATAAGTAGAAGAAATGTTTAAGTGCCGCAGGAGGCATATCCTTATTTTCAGGTACATAAATAAAGCATTAAAATCATGTGTAAAATATCAGCAAAATGTGTTCATTTACTTGAAAATAAAAAAAAGAGGAGATCTTGGGATGAAGCCTCTTATCCTAACAAGTACATCCCCCCCCCTCCCCCCCTATATAGCATCCTTTCTAGACTAGTTACTTTACAAAGGCTATAATCATTAACTTCAAATTGCAGACGAAAAGTGCTGAAAAGAATATCACTTTTTCAGAATGAGACTACTTCTTCATAAAAGTTATATCATCTGTTCATGTATGATGTAACAATTATATGGTTTTAACTCTCTGTTTTCAATAATGCCTAACAATTCTAAAGCTCAACGTAATATGTAGAAAGGTTATAAGAATTTCGAACAAGATTTAATTCCCAACGAATGCTACCTACTCTGGGTTTCTTCGCGAAATAGCCCGTTATTTTCTTCGCGATGCACATACTACTTTCGGTTTGCTTAATAAAAAATCGGGATTACCGAAAACAAAATCGGAAATAGTCTTTGTGTTTTTGGAATAAGGAACCGAACCGTGACATTGCGTAACTTTACCACTATAGTAATTATCTGTTTCTACTGATCTGAAATGAGGATTCTTGATGAAACTACGAGACACTAGATATAACTGACAACCAAATTTGAGCAGATTATTTTGCACGTATTTATTGGTATCATGCAACAAAAATTTCGAGGTAAAAATCTATTTCATAGTAAATCCATCCTCGAATAATGAACTTCTCTTACCAAAACAATCGTTATTTAACTATAGGGAATAATATATTAACAAACAATGACATCAACAACAGAAATGTTATTCTGCCCTTCAAATATCAATTAAATTCCATGTTTCAGTCCTGAAAAACCAATTGACACTATTTTGATTTCGCCCATTGAGACTGGCTGAAAGGCGATGTAGAGGCAAAATCTGCATGATCGCTAGATGGCTCTCAAGCAAGCTCGACGCCTTAAAAAAAAATGAAACCATTATATATCTCTTCTTATTTGTTCAATCAAACCCCCTTAAACATATCTAGTTTGTATCCACAAAACTCTGTACTATTTTCAACATTTTCCTAACAAATGAGGCATTTTTCTACAGAACCCCATTACCTAAAAGAAATCCTTATTAATAAACAATAATGGAACAAGAAACAAATTTGTAGAAATTCTTCTGTTAAAACTTAACTTTGGGACATTCGTATAATTTTAAGGAAAATATGTTGGCAACCTATGACATAAAACTTAGATGTTAACATAAAAATATCGAACTAATATACTACACCTGTGATACAATTATTCATTGGAATAAAGCTACTTGTCATTGGCCTCTACAACACGTGCAATATTGTTAAACTTTAAAACAAAAATAAATGTAAATTTCCAGACATGAATTGCGGACTACTCAGATATTCGGTGAAGGCGCTGGTCCAAATATCTAACCAAGCCAAATTTAAATCGAGATTAATGCACACATATGCAACCATCCCAACATTTACGCTGTAAAGAAATTTTACAGAAGCAACCACAGATAATTTACTGTACCAGAAAAAAAGTACTAGATCGAAATTATTTACATTCATAACTAAAATATCGTATTATTAGCTTATCATCAGTTTAACATTAAATGCTGACATTATTATACTTGGTAAAGTGACCATGTACGATGGCAACACGTCCCGTTTATATATGGCCTTGTACAAAAAAAGCAAGATGCCCCATAGTGGCAAACTCCAATGATGGCATGCCTTTATTTAAAAAAAAAAAGTCAAACACCAAGGTAAAAAATTTTGGTACCAACGGAAAGGTTTTGTCACAAGGAATACTCATGTGAAACATCAAAGCCGTTGTAGCATTTACTGTTGAAAAATTATTAGGAAGGTTTCAGACAGGAAGGTTGCTGACAGAATGATGGAATTACAGACAGGGCAAAAACATTATGCAATTCTCTAAGGTGGCCCAATCCTCCAAAGATCTAATCTCATGGATATCCGGGTACATGTAAAATAGGTCCTCAGTACCCCTTGCTTGAACAATAAAGAGCCCTCCCTGCTAAAATGCCGCATGTGCCGAGTGCTGGCCTAAATTTTGCAGCCCTTCACCGCCAATGGTGACATCTCCATATGAGTGAAAGATTCTCGAGCGCGACATTAAACAATATACGACAGACCAAACAACAATTATTCAGAGCAATGCTCACTAAAAATAGTCCCCGCTTGCCCCAATCTGCCAAACCCAAAGGATATACCTTTGACCCAAAAATCGGTAGGGATCATTTTTGTCCCATGGGGAGTCTGTATGTGTGGTATGTTGAGTCTACGTGAAATGGGTAACACTTTAGAGCCCGAAAACCATTGTTTCTACAGATGGACAACTTGATTCCAGTATACCCCCACCCCTCACCAAACTTCCTTGCGGGGGTATGACAACCGAAGACCATGATTTGAACAAAATTCAGTCTGCACTACCTGTGTATGCTTGCATGTTATTATGAGTAATGATGGCCCTGCTGTTCTTGATATAATTCTTAAACAGATTTTTCTTATTGTTCACCATGAAACACTCAGATTCTCTCGTGGCTTCACCCTAACCCCAGGGGTCATGATATGAACAAACTTCAATCTACAGTATCTTGGAATGCTTGCATATGACTAATCATGTCCCTACTGTAACTAAGATCTGAAGATTTTTCAAAAGTTTTTCCTATATATTTCTATGTATACCTCTGATCCACTATTGTGCTCCACCTCCAGGGATAAAGATTTGAACAAACTTCAACTACAAAGTGATAACTCCACATCAGTATGAGTAATCATGGCCTTGCTGTTACTGAGAAGATTTTCCCTATTATATATAACCATATAAAACCTTATCCCCTAATATGGTCCCACTTATACCCTGGGTACCAAAATTTGAACACGCTTGAATCTGCACTACCTGGAAATGTTTGCATATTAATATGATTTGTCATTTGTCATGGCCCTATTGCTCTTGAGAAGAAAATTTTTCCTATAAATCAAAATGTAAAATGTTGATCCCCTGTTGTGGTCTCATCCTACCCCAGAGGGTCATGACTTAACAAACTTGAATCTACACTATATCAAGTAAATTTCAAATTTTGTGGCTCAGTGGTTTCATAAAGATTTTTAAATGACCCAAACTTATTCTCGTCTTTCCTTGATTATATTCCCTTCTAAAATTCCTACCGCGACATGGGACCTCCGTTTTTAAGGTCATATCCGAAAGACCTGTGATTCTCACTTCTAAATACTGAGCATTTAGCAAAAGAGCAATCACTACCTATTTTTACATCTTAGGTTTGATGCAGCCATGGCACGAATGGGGCTCAAACTCACTACCTCCCGGTTATGAAGTGAACGCTCTAACCACCGAGCTACTGCAACCGGTCATTAGCACATTTAATCACTGACCATTTTTGTCCTACCCTCATTCCAAAACACCAAACCCTGGAATTATGAAATTTACAATTTTGGTAAAGAGCTGCCTGCCAATTGTAACTCATTTAGCTTCAATTTGGTATCTATAGCATTAAAGATGTTTTTTTTTTACTCATAAATACCATAATATACCAAGTTTGCCCTGGAGTCAGAACCTCGACTCCAGGAATCATGAAAGTTACAATTTTTGTAGACCTTCCTGCTCTACTATGCATTTAGTTTTTCTTACAAATGTGCAGTTCTATAGATTTTTGAAAAGTGGTCACTTTTTGGCAGCTTTGATCCTGCCCCTAAGGCCCCAGAGGGGCAGGAGTCCTGAAATTTACAATTTATGCCTGCCTTGTTCCAAAGATGCTTCATACCAAATTTGAAAAGAATTGAAATGGTAGTTATCAAGTTAAAACTGTTCAATTGTTCCCCCCCCCCCCCCCCCAGCAGGATTTGAACCTATATTCATTACTGAGTTTGTGAGTGATGAGCCATACATACTGATCTATTCAATATGAAATTTAAAGTGATATTTAAAATATAAAAGTACTGTACATATTTTGTTACCTCTGCATCATCTTTCGATTGCATTTTAAAATGAAACAGTATAATCTTTGGTGAAAAATACACACATTACATGTTTCAAATTTGTAGAGAGATGACAAAGAAACAACTAAACGATTTGAAAACAGGCGTAAATATGTGGTTTTTGCATCAATTTGTTGTGTTGCTTTATTTGGACACATATTCTGGTAAAACCAAATATATTTCAAGATACATTTACCCATTTAAAAGTCCCAATGAAACCAAATAATAATTTGAAATCACAAATCATCGATAAAATTTTCACTCTCCTTGCATGCCTACATTCATGCCAAATCTAACATCTATTGCAAACATTTTCTTTCATAGTGTATTTGTCAGGTTATTGAATCAGATATAGCCCAAGCAGATTTAACAAAAGCTGTCAATTTCTTGGAATTCACTCAGTGCTTTCACTGGCTCCATATTCTTCTTCCTGGCTCCCTTACGGATCTTGGAGCGGAGTTCATTTGGATCCTCTCGCTTGACCAGTGCTTTCTTTTCTGGGGGTTTCATCTTCCACATGACCACAGTGGACTAAAAAAAAAATTACCATACATTGTCCTAGACCTGAATTTTTAAGTTATGATTGAGACAACTTTAACTTTTGACTACTTCAAGTTTATAATAGCCCTATCAGTGTCACATTAGCCAATAAAATAAATATGGATATGCTTTAACAATATGGATCAGCTTCTAACAATGCTTACTTAAAAACCCTTAACAAAATGCAAATGTGCTGCAAGTTTGCAGCAAACAAATCAGTGTGCCAAAAGTATTCAGCTAGTGCCACTAGTTGCACAGTGTGCCTGAAGTGCACCACAACTTTTCCTGCAAGATTTAGAATTGAAACAGTGTGCCAGAAGTACACCAGAACCTTTTCTTTAGTATCTAAATTCAAAACAGTGTGCCAGAAATTCACCAGTATCTCAAATCAAAGTGCCTTAAGTTCTCAGTATCTCAAATTAAAACAGTGTGCCAGAAGTTCACCAGAACTTTTTCTTTATTATCTTGAATCAAAACAGTATGCCAGAAGTTCATCACAACTTTTTCTTAAAGTTTTATAATTAATTGAAACAGTGCACAAAATGTTCACAACCTTTTCTTGACTATTAAAATCAAAACAGTTATTTCAACAGTATAATTTTTTCTTAAATCTGTTCTTGAACAATTTGGGGAAAAGAATTCAAACTCTGCTGGATTAATTAATTCTTTGAAATATCTCAATTGAATTCATAAAAGATAGATCTACAAAATTTTAATCTTTGAAATATCCATGAGATGCCCCTAAAATTAATTTTCAATTCAATGAAGAATTTTTCAGGAAATTTATTTATTTAATTTGTTGATTTATTTATTTATTTATGAATTCAAGAATATTTTACATATAGGACTTATTAAGGACCAATAAAAAATCTCTAAATTTTTAAGCATGAAAAGTATGATTTTTCAGTGGATATCATTTGAGTATGTCAGAAATATCATGATTTATCATATTAATCTGAGAGTCAATCCAAAATACATGAACACTTGGCATGCTCTTATAATTCAAATATATTTAACTTTTTTATGCACCCTTCCCTCTTAATTTCTTTTCTTAAAATAAGATATTACATATTATTCAGTATGTTCTCTTAATATTTACTCTTGGTGTCCAAATGTTTCAATAATATGTCCTATCATATTTTTGATTTCTGATTCATAAATAATATTAAGCTAGGTTCTGAGTGAGTTTGTGAGTTGAAATATCAAATGAGAGTGAGTGGAATGCACCTTATCATATAATTTTTATATCATTATTTTATCCAAGTATTCTACTCTGGTTTGTGGAATGTCCATCGATGCGAAGTTGGAAAAATCTTAGCTGTATACCACAGCACATCTTCACAGGAGTACGGCTCTATGCACCGTAAATTGACATTGGGTTCCTAATTGAAAGCATTGGGTGCATGATTCAATTTTTTTCAAAGTGCAGAAAAAAATTGCAAATCAAGACGCCATGATGCAATACCATAAACATGAACAGAAAACTGGGAGTTAATGCAGATATTCTGAAAAGAAGCTATATTCCAACCTTAGGTAAGCAAATTTACTGTGTATCTTATAAACTTTTCTAGATGGTATCAAATTTTAATAAGACAAAAAGTTCATGATGAGCCCCTGTGGTATTACAGTATCTTGTATGCAGAGGTCCAATGATACCACGGGTACTTAATGATTTTGATGTGTTTTAAGATCTGTCCCCCTGATTTCAGTCAATCGTTAATGTTTAATAAATACCTTATATACTATATTGTTTTTATCATTCATAAATAAACAACAGATACCTTTGTGTCTTGTGAGGCCTGTATATATATATTTGAAAATGAGGTTACAATGATACTGTGGTATTTTTAGAAATGCAACATATGAATGTTTAATTTACAATTGTACAAAAGGTTGTTATCTTGTGAAACATAAACCAGGGTATAATTAACAGAAATATAATTAAGATTCAACAATGAGAAATGTGTTTGTTTTTATATCATTTTAGAAGCACAAAAATTAAGAAAAATAATGAAAAAATATTGAATTTTTATCTCATTATAAATTCAAAGATAATACTTGCCAAAATTCTGGGCATTTTTACTTTTCCAGTTAAGACAAGAATTTCATGAAATATAGTTGACTCGCTGATGGATGTCTGGTTCATTGGTGACATACGTAAAACTGAAATACCTCAGTGCCTTAGGAACCGCGGTATCATTGGATAGTAGTATAAATGTAGTTCATCCAATTCTTTTAAATTATATTCTACTGATTTTTAAAATTCCCTTTAATGTATGACATTAGACTCCTTCTATTTGCCGGATTTTTTTCTCTCCCCACAATGGACCGGACCATAGGCAAATAAGCATTTAGAAAAACATAAAAGACCTATTTACTTAATACTTATGCTATTTTCTACTTCCTACATTTTAGCAAAAGTGAATGATTTATTAAGTAAATGTTTTTTTTTAAACGAATGGTTTATTATGAATTTTTAAAATTCAAATGCTTATGATTTCGACCACAAAAAAATGTCCATTTCAAAAATTGCATTGCATTTGATTCCTCCTATATCAGGCATCATACAAACTTGGGAGGGCCTTTTGTACCTCGTAATTATTTGTAATTTTATATCTTTTTAAGAATATATTTTAATGATAGTCAGATACAGAAGTTATATGATGTGAACATTGCCAGGCTCTCTTCAACTTGCCATTCTCAGAATCTGAGAGTTCCAACAGTCAAACCTGGATTAATATGATAGTTCTCAATTGAAGTTACTTAGTGCGAAAAAAGAATGACAGTTAAATTTATGCACACTTTCCAACTGAATCTGATGAGATTGCTACATGTATTTGTGGGTATAGAGGCACCCTGTACCAAAAATGGATGGGACAGTAGAGTTGTTGCAGACAATGTGATTGTGATAACCATGTACAGAACAAATGGAAGATTAAAAGAAAGTTCTAGAATTTAAATATGATTTTGATATTAACATGCAGACAGCAAGGAAGTTGAGTCATAAAACTGTGTTCATCTAAGATAAAATTCACATTCTATCTATCTTTCTTGCAAAATTAATTCTTTCCATGCCCAAAATGACTTCAAATGTGTTATATATGAAATATTTTGTGTAGTTTTCAAGTTTGAAAGTGACGAAATTCAAATTTTGCAATACACACATTTACTTTTGATATTTTATGTACCATTATGTGTAATGTCATATGCGGCCTCCAAGCGAAAAGTTTTGTTAGCCATTTCATAAACAGATCAGATTTAATCGACAAAAGAGCCAATTATCATGTTAACGGTTTGTGGATAACATTGCATTAAGGTCTTTTGTACTGTTTAAGGTTGTATTAGCTGTCAGAAGAAAGGCTGTAGACTTATTATTATTATTATTGAATTTCTCGAAAGAAGGTGTGAAGAAAAGACGTGGGCAATTTTTTTTCGTAACAGGGACTTTGTCATAATTATAAAAAGTCAAGAAACAGTCGTCGGTCTTAGTTCATGTACTTTTCAAAACACTCATGTAAACTATGAGAAAATGGTTACATGCATATTGAGGCTAAAAACAGTGTATGCATTTTGTCCTGGTCTTCATTTAAGAAAGTACACACTCGGACCTTGGAAATAAAAACTCATATTGTAACAACATATACTTGTGGCACTATTGCTTTATTAAAACAAATACTGTGATTTTTACTTTAAATTTGACATTTTTTTATTCATATTTTTCGAAATACATGTGTGATGTACAGTAGGATTTTATTTTTAAAGGTGTACCATGCTAAAAATAATGATACATGTTTCAATTCAACAAATTTTTTAACATAAATTAATATTTTGAGTTTTAAATTTTGTTTGTGTTTAATGTGTTGTCATCAAATGATGGTCATAGCCAAGGTAGAAGTAAATGTTTTGACCTGTATGGAGTGCAATACCCCCCCCCCCCCCCCCAAAAAAAAAAAACCAAACAAAAAAAACCCACAGAAATATGTCAAATAGTTGAAGATTTTGAGAATTCTATGGTTGAATGACTAAAGATACCATGTCAATTATGCAAACAAATGTCCAATATATAAAAGAAAACTACTTAAAAGTATGTGCATCTTTATGAAAATTTCACAAAGTACATGAATTGTACCCACCCATTTTTGTCTTGAGTGCAACAGTTAATGTTTAGCAACACTCCATTCCCATTGACATTGTTTTTAATTAACTTCTGTTCTCATTTTCAGATGATAAAGACCCAAAGAATATTTAATCCAAGAACTGGGTCAGACAGAGACAATGTCTTTGATTCTGACCAATATTTGTGCTGTCCAGAGTGCAACACTTTTTTTAAACATGATTTATTAGACTTCAGTTTTTAAGATAAAAGTGACTCACACCTCTTTAAATCATCATAACTTATATATCTAAACAGTTTTGGACCAAATTAGGGGCATTTTTGCAGATAATGCCCTTTTCTGATGCAAAAAGATTTAATCATGTGCATTTTTTTAAAATAAGATTTGATAACTTATTAAGTAACTGTGAATCAATTCACCAAAGATTACATTTTGAAAAGATATCATTATGTGAACTTATATTTTTTACAAAAACTGATACATTTTAATATATATCTTTTCAATTTTGGTTACAATTTTTGACCATATGTAAATATGTTGCACTCCAGACACATTTTCAAATTTTTCAAGAATGCCAGCTTTAATGCTTTTTTACCAGAACATACCAACCCTAATTTGTCATATTTGTGTGTATACACAATTCTAGCACAAGTATCATCTGCACTTGTTAGTTATAAGGGTTTAAGATTAATCTTTCAAATAAAATGCACTCTCATGGCCTGGATGGGATTTCACTGAGAATTTCTTAACATTGCATAATGCAACGTATCATGTGAACTAGAAGTCTTTTGAAGTTTCTTTTACACTTAAATTATGTTATTTTTTTAAATTATATTTTTTTTATTTGTATTTTTAAATATGTTAAAACACTGTTAACACTGTTATGTCATTGTTCTTGAAATTATGTAATTGCATTAATATTGTGTTTTTATAATTAGACTTTATGTAGAATCCCTTAATATCAAGCAGACTGTGCCAGAGGTGTGCAGCAAGAGTGTGCCGCAAGTTTGTTGCAAACTGTGTGCCAGAGAAAAAATTTGCATACGAAAAATATACTTGCAGCACATTTGCAACACATTGTGTGCCAGAAGTGTGCAACAAGAGTGTGCTTCAAGTGTACCAGAACAGTGCACCATAGGAGAAATTTGCATACGAAAAATATACTTGCAACAAATTTGCAGCAGTAGTGTGCCACAGGGCTTACATTTCAGTAAGGGAACACATTACATACCCAACGCCGCATGCAACCTAGTTACTGATAATTTATAGTTGGAAAGAGTTGTTTTTGCAGCTTTTTCATAGGTAATTGTTGTTTATACCTCATTATCTCAGGAAAGCTATGCGTAGTGTTTTTTAAGATATTTCAGTGTTTTTGCTGTGGTAAAATGATGTCAAATCAAGAACAAGAGTGATCAGGCAAATTTTAGAAAGACTGAGCAGTGTTCTTTGAATCATGTCAATGTTAACAAAGACATAAATAGCAGTAGTATAGTGTGGACAAATATGCAGGATATATAAAAGGGTTAAGTGGTAAGTTATTCAATTCATCTCAGACAACCATGCAGTCAACATTGTGTTGTTTGCCAGCAGACATTTTCCAGATTCATTAATGAGGAGGCATGAACGAATTGTTCATGGGAGAAGTACACTCAGAATACTGACACCTCAGATCACTGAAACACCTCTTCTTCCAGGGATATCATCAGAAAATTATGGGACTTTTTTTATACCACATTACCATGATCGTTGGAAAATCCATTTGAATTAGAGAATTACTACTAATATATGGCCAGCTCATATGCCCTGTACCAGAAAGAATCTTGTGGATTTATAAGCAATGGCAAAATCTCTATGATGAACTCAAATGGATAACATTTATTCAAGGCATGATAGATAAAAGCAAACTGCATCATGATAAAAAACAAGAGACCTATAGGATTTATCGGTCACCTGAGTATCAGCTAAAAGTATCATTAGTCCCAAGGGCCATGAAATTTGTAAAAAAAAAATCTGTTTTGAATATCTAATCTAAATTCTAACAATTAGCAACATATAAAACAAAATGTGTTCCAAAACCCTTAATGTCCTTAAAGAGTGCCTATACTGATAAAAGGCTTTACATAATATATGCGTAGACCCTGAAACGCACTACTACACCACTTATACAGAATGGAATGAAACGATTCTTGCACATAAAGCTGAACACTTAGCACGGAATACTAAACGGTCAGCATGGAACGAAAGAATTTTTGCATGGAACGCTGAATGGTTTACACGAAACAGTTTGCTTGAAACGCTTCCCATTTTTTGAATGGTCTGCAAGATTTGCATGAAACAGTAGGCGTCTCGTTCACAGTGTGAATGGTAGAGATTAAATGGTTAGTGAGGTTTGCACTCTTTGAAATTCAGGTCTTTGAGGGGCCATTAAACCATGAAAAAAAATTACATAAACTTAATAATAAACTTGGGGATTGATTGATTGATTATACATTGTTTTACGTCCCACTTGCGAATCTTTCACTCATATGGAGACGTCACCATTGGTGGTGAAGGGCTGCAAAATTTAGGCCTATGCTCAGCACCTATGGCTTTTGAGCAGGGAGGGTTCTTTATCGTGCCTTACCTGCTGTGACATGGGACCTCGGATTTTTGCGGTCTCATCTGAAGGACCGCCCCATTTAGTTGCCTCTTACGACAAGTAAGGGGGTACTGAGGATCTATTCTAACCTGCATCCCCATGGTGTTAAAACTTTGGGATAAAATGGTAAAGAAAACAAAAAAAACAGTCTGTTTTTAAAATGATATGCCTGCTCAACTTGGTATTGTATTTGTTTTGACCATTTTTTATTTCAGGTGAAACTTGGCATTATTATGTTTCATTCGGAGACATAGTCTTCATTCACATGCTGTTCACAAATCTATCATAAGAAGATTACTACAGAAACGTAAAATTGTAGAAAAATGTGACACTTAAAAGATGTATACATTGAATTATTTTGAAACAAATGCTTAAAATTCATACATGTATGCCACCATTCAATACCATGTCATGTGCTAAAATAAATGAATAAAGATTTGCCACTAAAAAGTTAGTTTCCTATACTTAAGGTTTATTAATATTTTTCAATGAAATGCAAATGTGAGATTTTGAAACAACTTTTCTTGTGTAATAGAAATAATGAGACAGTGAGCACCACAAGTTTTGCAAAGCCATTGTTGTGTACTTGTACCTTGATTTTGGCAGAAACCCCCTCAGGGTATAAAAGAATGTTTTTTTCTCACACACTTTCTTAAGTGGAAAAAAAAAATCGTGCAGAATGTCTCTGACATAAAACCCAATTTTCATGAGCTGGTATTCATATTTCCCCCATAAATAATTGGCATCAGGGTATACATTACCCATCCTCATGCAACTTTTTCTTTCTCTAAGCATTGCTTTTACAGACAGAACATTCAATATCTATAGCACCTATTGAAGTCTTTGATTATAATTATTTTTATAATTAACAAGGGGGTCGATAAATTCACCTTTGTACATCACATGTGGTATGTGTCTTGATTACAATAAAATTAAGTTTCAACAGAGGAAATATTGAGTCTGTTAAAACTTCAATGCTACAAAATCTCATGCTTTACTGAAATTTACACGATGATTACCCAGGTACCCCCCCCCAAGGCATGCAGTGAAGATTACCACAGATGACTGTTCCCTCAAAACTATAGTTGCAGAGTTTGTTTTATTTTTTGTTTAGAATTCATTATTTCCGCAAAAATATTCAGTAAAATTACTGCACACTACTGCTTGGGCAAAACTTTTGCTGCATATCACACACATGAAGTGCATTATTTTTCATGTTGCTAAGTGTGAGGATCCACAATGCGGGACCTGTCAACATATCTCGGAGGGATCAGAATACAACTTTATTGGATGCATATCAATATCAACATGTTGTGTGATAGTAAAAATGTTGATGAAGTGAACATTTAGGTGTTTGTGGACAAAAACAATTTAATATATTTCCATTTTGCTGGTTTATGGGTGGAAGTGAAATCTTGAGAAGGAATATGTTTATCAATATGTTGAAAACTATACTCAAAAATTCAGTTAACTTTATCACATGTGTGTATCATCATATTCTTTTAGTTTTGCCACATTACTTTGACATCACCATGAACAAAATGTTATAATGTTCAGTATCTTATGATGAGATTTGTTTAACTTTAATGTTCCTCCCTTTCTGACATAACATCATTAAGTTACTATTTGTAAAGCTTCTGAAATTCACCCACAGAAGTACAATAAAATTCAGTGGTCAGTAAATCACATATAAAAGAAGATGTGTTCATGAAACACTGATGCCCCTGGATTACAACAAAGTGAAACTGTAAAAATTGTAAAGGTCACCAGGTCAATTTGACAATGGAAAGGTCTTGCTACATAGAATGCACATACCAAATATGAAAGATCTATCTCTTATAGTGTAAAAGATATGAGAAAGGTTATGGGTTTTTTTCTCTTTTTTTTGAAACTTTCCAAAAGTTAGGTCAAAGGTCAATGTCATGGTCACAAGGTAACAAAACTGGTATCATTTCAATGGAAAGGTCTTCTAACAAGTAATGCACAAGCTGATCATAAAAGCAGTACCTTTTACGATTTGAAAGAAATGGTTTAGGCCAAACAAAATTAATTTTTAGTTTCTCATGCACCGCCGCGTTACTAAATTATATCCTCCATTAGAAATTTTTATTGCGTTCTTTTGAGAATTATTCCGAATTTTTTTTTTACTTTTCTGTTTCTGGCTTTTGAAATACTAAGACATATTAGTGTTAATACTTGAAATACTTGTCCAAAACGAAACGTCCAAATGACAAAGACATTACTTCAAAGTGTTTTTCAACAACATGGCGGACGATTGTGTGCCGCGTGGTGATTTCATCGAAATTAATGATATAGTATTACGATTTTGTACCTCGTGTTTTTCTTCTCTGGAGTAAAATTACTAAGACATATTAGTGCTAAGCGTGTTTGTTTGTGACCGTGTATAAACAACATGGTGTGTTTGTGATATATAGTCAGATATTACCATATACTACGAATATGACATTGTTGTCCATTCAAATTGTATCTGGACCTCATGTTATCCTTCTGTGGAGTATTTTTGGGGTGTTCAGTGAGTCACGCACAAGTGACAATCTATTTAAAAGCATTGTGGAGAAAAAATGACTTCTCGTATTGAAATGAATGCTTCCCTTATTCACGGACACCATGTTCACACTTGTTTTGAATTCATATAAAAGCATTAAATCTCGAAAAGTATGTTTGTTGTGTTGTTTAAAACATATATTTTATAATATTTGAATAATTTGGTATTCGATAGTATGGATATGTCATAAATTTAGTATAATTAAAAAAAAAAACTAAATTTGGATAGGGAAAAAAAAAAACCCTGCCTGCCTCATTTTGTTTTTTAAAAAAACTACCTGAGAAACTAAAAATTAATTATTTTTAGCCTTATATATGAATGTTCTAAATGGTCAAAGATCAATTTAAAGGTAACAAGGTCAAAAATGTTGCTGTCAGAAGAAAGGTCTTGCCACAAGGAATACACATACCAAATATGAAAGGTCTACCTCTTATGGTGTAAAAGATATGAGCAAGGTTAATTTTCTTTTAAATTCCTAAAACTAGGTTAAATGTCATGTCAAGGTTGACAAACCTGGTATCATAAGAAAGATCTTCTCACAAGAAATGCACACACTGAACATAAAAGCAGTACCTTTTACTATTTGAAAGATATGGCTTATATTGGATTTTCTATATATAGGTCATAGGTTGTGTTAAGGTCACCAGGTCAAAAATGTTGGTGTTGATGAAAAGGTCTTGCCATGAGGAATACACATTAAAAACTGAAAGGTCTACCTCTTATGATGTAAAAGATATGAGCAACTTGAAAGTTTCTTGCCACAGACAGATGGATAGACAAAAACTATAAGCCTCCATACTTTCGATTCCAGGGGCATAAAAATAAAACATGAACACATTTAGTAAAGTGCCTTCATTTCAATTGAAAATTGCAAAGCTTCTGAAGATTTGAAATGAAAGTGCTTGTAAAAGCTTTATTAAACATTTTAGTGTTTATCTATCTATCTATATGGACCGCTCTCTGGGAAAAGGGGTCTTAATGACAATTTTATCGAAAATGAGATTTTTACTAAACATTGATGGGAATGGTCTGAAACACAATATTTAGAAGTTTTAACCCTCGACTCCCATTTGTTACTGAGATACAGGGAATTGAATTATGTCAATTTATGTGCTCCAAACCAACGCAACATCAAGAAGTCATACATTTCTCATGTTATAAAATCATTAATCTAGTGTAGGCATACTTTATATAATATCAAATATGTAAATGATTATTGTATTGAAGTTTGCATTTATTAATCGTTGTCTTTTTTCCTATAAATTAACTGATATTGTTTTAAAATTTACTTTACAAATTAAGACTTCACATTTACTCCAAAGTGTTTTTGCCTTATGTCTCCTCAGTGGAATTTAAAAAACGAAAACATAAATTGACGTAATTGTAAGACAACACACTTTAACACAACAAATGTCTGAAAAAGGTGCCAAACTAATTGTACATATAATAACGAGCAAAACATATATTCACATGCTTATAAACAACATTTCAATTCACGAAAAGTTATAAAGTAACTTGTAACATGTATAATAAATGTAAATTGTCAACTGAGTTTCTAATTTATCAATGAAATATTGCAAATCAACATGGATCAGTTGACATTAAGTGAGCTTATAACAACACTTATTTTTGTTAACAAAGTTAATTATAACATTAACTTACTGTGTTTCCTGCTTGCTTGTACTGAAATTAAAACAAAAATCAAGTGTAATAAGATTTTATCTACTAAGGATTAGTAATTTTTGTTAGCAATAGTACTATGTTATTTCAATGTATTATATTTCTCAATAAAAGCACAACCTTTCAATTTGATATAATAACATGGGCCACATCACTTTCACAAGTCACTTTGGCCCTGCTGTTGCTCAACAATTGTGATTTTTAAAAGATTTTTTGCAACTTTTATTCCTATGAAAAATTTTTACTCTATAGTTTGGCCCCAACCTAGCTGCATTGGGTCGCAATATAACATGATATAATGTCACAATATAACTAGTTCTAATTCTAACTGGTACCGTTACATATCTGCCTTATAAATTTAAAACATTTCATTGAAATGTCAAAATGTTTAAAGAAATTATACAAATGACAATGCACACACATTGCAAATTTTATTTAGCATCTATGGTTCATATAATTCATTAGGCATTCATATTGTAAACTTACAACAAAAAACTTCTTTTATTTTAGCCTGTAATTAGAAAGTGACGGCCTAATCAGTACTAAAACAAATAAAGAACACAATGCATGTGCATACATGTGCACATAGGTATGACTACCGTTTTATTGATGTCATTCCAAAGGCATTTGTATCATGTAACGACAGTATGAATTTTATAATGTTTGCATTATATATAAGTAAGTTATGGCAATTATAAAATCCTCAAATCAGAATTTAGCATGCGTGCATGCATCTGCTGGCCAGTAATTTTAACTATAATTTATAAGGAGTACCAAGACACACCCAAAACCTCAAGCCACGTCAAACCTAAGGTCAAATGCTGTCTGATGCATTCCATACCTATTGTTTGGCCATTCTTAGCACACTGATTCTGATTTCGTTTACCTGATTGGGTTGTAGGTCTCACGGCAGGTGTGACCAGTCAACAGGAGATGCTTGCTCTGCTACTGTGGCTGTTGTTTAAAGTCATCTTACATTTACCTTTACTTTGCTTATTTTACATTTCTTACTAACTTTTTATTAACTCGTCTTAAGATGTCACCTTCTTTAGGAAAATTATCAAAAAATTTAGAACCTATGCTCGTTGCAGTCAGGTTTTTTTTTTTACTGTCACAATGCCTCTTGGGACACGAGACTCTGTTCCAAACCCATTTTTAAGGTCACCTTACAATACAATTAAGTTGGGTTCACAAAAAGAAACATTAGCTCTTAAGAGTTATTTTCATTGTACATAAATGAAAGTCTCATTAAGTAATGTCTTAGATTTGACGCGGCAAAGGCATGAGCGGAGCTCAGACTCACGACCTCTTGTTTACAATGCGAACTTTCTACCACTGAGCTACCGCAACTGTTGTTTAAAGTCATCTTACATTTAATCTTTACTTCCTCTGTTTTACGTTTGTTACTAATTTGCTATTAACTCGTCTTGAGATGTCTCCAAGTTTTGGAGAATTACCACAAATTTAGAATCCATGGCCATGCAGTCAGGGTTCTTTATTGCGCCAACACCTCTCGAGACATGGGACTCCATGCCAAACCCTGTTTAAGGTCATCTGACTATATTGATTATATATTGTTTAACATCCTGGTCGAAAATTTTTCACTCATATGGAGACGTCACCATTGCCAGTGAAGGGCTGCAAAATTTGGGCCTATTCTTGGCACTTACGGATCTGAGCAGGAAGGGATCTTTATCGTGCCACACCTGCTGTGACATGGGGCCTTGGATTTTGCGGTCTCATCCAAAGGACCACCCCATTTAGTCATATTTTAGAACAAGCAAGGGGTACTGAGGATCTATTTTAACAAACCGGATCCCCATGGGAATTATTTGACAATACAATAGCTATGGCTGCCTCAAACCTAATATGTTACCTAATGAGAATTCTATTTATGTACTCTGAAAATAACTCTTGGGAGCTAATGTTTCTATTTGTAAAATCGACTTAATTAAATATCATCTGACAATACAAGATTTAATTGAGTCAGGTTTACACACAGAAACATTAGCTCCTAAGAGTTATTTTCAGAGTACATAAATAAAAGTCTCATTAGGTAACATCTTAGGTTTGACGTGGCCATACCATGCGCGGAGCTCAAACTCAAGACCAACGTTCTACCGCAACTGTTGTTTAAAATCATCTCACATTTAATCTTTATTTAGTTTTACGTTTGTTACTAGTTTGTCGTTAACTCATCATGATATGTCTCCAAGTTTAGGAGAATTACCACAAAATAAAAATCCATGGCCATTGCAATCAGGGTTCTTTATTGCGCCAACACCTCTCGAGACATGGGACTCCATGCCAAACCCATTTTTAAGGTCATCTGACAAAACAACATTTAATTAAGTCAGGTTTATCAAAAGAAACATTAGCTCTTCAGAGTTATTTTCAAAGTACATAAATAAAAGTCTCATTAGGCAAACGCATACACATACAGATTTTTCAATGAAAAGTAAGTACACTAAATATAACAATAGAGTTTTATAGTTGAATCATGGTTAACAAGCTGCATGTACCCAGTAATAGTAATAAATTACTTGATAAAAAAGTAGAGCCTGTTGTTCCAAATGTAAAATAATTATTTAAAATAATATGTATTTAATTCGCCTGTGAACTACTTATACACCGTACCAATTTGGGTTCTTTAACGTGCAAAGATTGCTGCTACACAGAACTTATTTTCAAGTTTATATCCAAAAGACTCTGTGATTCTCACTTTTAATTTACAAATGTCTTGTGAATGAGCAATCACTTCCCAGTTTTAAGCCTTATGCTTGACAAGGAGCATTTACTTCTTACTCACAACATGTTTAACAATATTCCAAAGAACAAAAATTTGAAAGTCATTAGGAACTCGCCCGTGTATTCTTGTAAAAGTGTCAAGATTAACTATATTATTATTCATTCGTTAAAAATGCCTTATTATGTATTATTGATAATTTTCCTAACATCAACAGTTGGAAAAGAGCAGACGAACATTAATGCATTTAACTCCTGCTCTGAATGATTGGGGGTCCCCCAAATCCCCCAAAGGATGCAAAATTTTTGTTGTTATTGTTGTTTTTGTTTTGTTTTGTTTTTTCTTGTTCATTTCACTTTCAGAGTGTATTTTTAGGGCATGACCATTAAACCTTCATGCTATTAAATAAATGGATTACTTTATATACAGCTTTGTGCTAGAACGTTTGACAAAAATATATCTTAGGATTCAAAATATATCCTTTCCACGACAAGAGATTTTCAAGAATATTCTGCTGAAGTAAAATAAAAATCCTTAAAAAATGTAAACCACTGAATCAATACACATTCTGCATTAAGAAAAACATGTTTAATATCCTTCAGAATGAGCATGTGCCCAAAGGTAATTGCACAGGGGTCACTCCCAGAAAAAGTATGTGTGAAAGACCTTTTTTTTTTTAAAGCAATTAAGGTGTAATTTTTTTACATTTCATTTCACCTTTCATCTGTCACTTTGTGTCTTCTAATTGAAAGGGTGTGTAAATCCGGAAAACTACCCTGTTTGTCGCGTATAAAAAGATCTATAGAGTTGGACAGAACAAATGCAGACCTTAGTGATTGTAATAAATCTAACAGAATTATTCACGATTATATAATTGCGATTTCCAGACATTTTAATGGATTTAGATATTTTCACCTAAGTGTTTGTTATAAGTGAGGATAGCTTAAACAGAGATAGAGAAGCTTATGTTTCATTGAAATATGGGATGGGTGCATTAAATAGATAGAAATTCTCCATTTTTATTGTGAATCTATTCATAAAAAGATGGCTGATATAAAAGGAATTCGGAATAGCTGATTTCTCCTTTTCATCTTTTACAAGCACTTTTTCTCTTATTTTTAAGGAACTTGGATAAAAACATTGAATCTTTCTTGATTCACATTGTTCGCAACACATTGTTAAAAAAATGCATTACGACTGAAATAAACCTGATGAAGTGAATTCAACATTTTGCGCATAAATTTTTTTTGCTCTAATTTGTGTTGAAAGTGTATCACAGTGAATTTTTTGTTAGATATTAGTTAATTTGCCTATACTGAATTACTATCAAGCTAAATAAAGCAAACAACACTTGTTTTCTCAATAAAATATAGGAAAATGTATGTTTTAAGGGCTATTCCCTTAATTCCTCAAAAGTGAACGACAGACAACATTTGAAGATAGCACATAGTTTAGAGTCACAGTTTAGCAAATTTATGCTATAATGTTTTACAAAATATATTTTTCATTTAAGAGATAGAAGGCATTAACATTTTGTATATTATTACCTTAGAAATCCATTACTACCAGAAGTAGCTGTTCTCATTTCCGGTAAGTCATACATTTTCTAAAACTATGAAAGGAAACTCATTTTCCCCATACAAATTTTGTTTCAAAACTGTAAATCTGACGTTTCTTTTGTTCACTTCCGGTGACAACCAGAAGTGACAGATGACTATGATGAGACTCATTACACAGGAAAATGTCACCATCTATCATCCCTGAACATTTCAACACTTTATCTTTAACCGTTTTGGAGAAAAGTTCTGGACAAAATGTCATTTTATAAACAGAAAATCGTCCATTACTCATGACTGCAAGTAAATTTTGGAAAAAGAAAAAAATCAATGAATCCAATTCATCCTATTGTATATTTTCCCTGAAAGTTTTATGAAATTCCATGGACCTATTGACAAGATATTGCATGCAGAAAAAAGAATAATAATAACTAGACACAATCTCATTGCAATCAAGGTGTAGGTCTTCCATTTGATTTCTGATCAGATCCTGACTATGATAATTTGACTGATGATGAAGGACAATAAATGAAAGAAGTAAGCATGTGAAGTTATCGAAATAGAATGAAAATCTGATAGGAGATGAGATTTATCATATTTTTCAGAACTTCCGGTTATTTTCTATTCCCTTCCGGTTTCTTAGAAGTCTTTAAAATGAATGAAAATTGTACTAGGAGCATGTAGGAACCATCCTTGAAAGTTTCAATGAGAAATGCTCATTTTTTTGACAACTTCCAGTTTGGTAGAATTAACCTCCAGTGGAGATGATATGACTTAAAATGCTCTGTTAGACTTTGTTATCAATATAACTTAATATTCACCTGTTTCTGAGAAAACGAACAAATAGAATCTTATTTTGTAAATCTGAAATTGGACATACCTCACGAACGGAAGTGAATTTTGATAAAAGCATTCAACCATATTCTAGAGATTGTTAATGTCAATAATATATGTGAAAATCATATCAAACAACTGATTTATAAGGCAGATATATATTAAGGACAAAGAAAAACCGATTTTCCTAAGTTTTTCTCAAAAAAGTTGCTTTTTAACATCCAGTAAGTTTCACATTTTCTGAAACTACGTAAGAGACCTATTTATTCTATGTAAACTTAGTTTCAAAAGCATAAACTTGAAATTTAACGTTTTATTCGTTCACTTCTGATGACGACCGGAAATAACAGATGACGACAATAAACTTTATTACAGAGAAGAAGGTCACCATCTATCACCTCTAAAAATCTCAAGACTCTATCTTTAACTGTTTAGAATAAAATGGACAAAATGTTTTAAAAAACAGAAATGGACATATCTCATGAAAAGAAGCAATTATTGAAATAAATACTTCACATTACTCTAGAGATGAGTAATGTCATTGACATATGTGATTTTCATATCTATATCTTTATTTATAAGCAAGTTATATGAAAATAAAGAGAGATTTTCCAAAGTTTTTCTCAAAAAACTGAAAGTTCTTTTTTCACTTCCGGTAAATCGTGCATTTTTTAAAACTATGAAAGGGCCCTAATTTTCACATTCAAGTTAGGTTTCAAAGTGTAAATTTGAAATTTGATGTTTCTTTTGTTCACTTCCGGTGACAATCAGATATGATTGACGACGACGAACCTTATTACAGAGGAGAAAGTCACCATCTATCAAACCTGAAAGTTTCAAGACATTATCTTTAACCATTTAGGAGAAAAGTTCTGGACAAAATGTTATTCTAAAAACAGAATATCATCCGTAACTCTATCATATCCTTAAGCATCTCACACTTTCATCAACGGGTTACAGAGAATGGCTGCAGACATTTCAAAGCGCAAGAAAGATTGTATATTGTAAATTTTTGAACATCCCTCTCGAGAATCTTTCACTCATATGGAGATGTCACCATTGCTGGTGAAGGGCTGCAATATTTGGGCCTATGCTAGGTGCTTAGGGCCTTTGAGCAGGGAGGGATCTTTATCGTACCACATCTGCTGTGACATGTGGCCTCAGTTTTTGTGGTCTCATCTGAAGGACTAACCCATTTAGTCATATCTTACAAACAATAATTTCCTACATTACTCTTTATAAATCACTAATTACGTAATTAAGGATCGTTTAGGTGATATAGCAATTGCAGAATGTCAAAACAAACAATTTTGCATTAATAATGCTTAACAAATATTTCCAGTTTTTAAGATAATGGGAAGAACTTTTTACCCCTCTTGGCTCCTAATTTAAGTAACTGACCCTTAAACTTTATATTCTCATTTATGTACAACACAAAGTATAATTTATACCATCTCAATCAATTATTGTACAACTACCTGATAGTCTTTCAACAATTTTTCCAGAATTTAACATATTGATGAAAAGGCTAAAATAATTAACAGTATTCAATCTTGTAATTTCTATAGAAAATACAAACCAGAGGGATGGACAAACAACTGACCCCAAGTCATACCAGAGGTGGGATCAGGTGCCTAGGAGGAGTAAGCATCCCCTGTTGACCCGCCGTGAGCCCTATATTCCGATCAGGTAAACGGAGCAATCTGTAGTCAGAATCAGTGTGCCAGGAACGGCCTAACAATTGGTATGAAACACATCAGACAGCATTTGACTTAATGGTAAGTTGTACTGGCAAACTAGATCGTTATAAAAACCATAAAATTTGCAAAATGCTGACATTAGATGAGACTGTACAAATCCCTGCAACATCAATTTCTTTGTCATTAGCCCGCCTCAATTTAAAAACTGATAATAAGCAGAACAAGCTCTTGCGTATCAAATCAGTTGGGCTGTTGGGATCTGGGATGTTAGAGTAGGTACTCAGTACCCTTGCTTGTCGTAAAAGGCGACTAATTGGGGCGGTCCTTTGGATGAGACCGTAAAAACTGAGGCCCCGTGTTACAGCTGGTGTGGCATGTAAAAGATCTATCCCTGCTCAAAGGCCATGAGCGCCGAGCATAGGCCTAAATTTTGCAACCCTTCAACGGCAATGGTGACATCTCCACATGAGTGAAAAATTTTCAAGCAGGATGTTAAACAATATATAATCAATGAAACAATCGAATCAGTTGGGAGATATAAACACCATATGCAAGTGATGATGGAATTTTGCCACATAAATAAGGGAAGTTGACATTGGAGAAATTGAAATCAAACCATTTGTCATAAAGTTGAGTTGATAGTTTGCCGGCGACATCTATTTTCAGTAAAATATCTAAGTGCGAAGCAGAAGTGGAAGACTCTGTGGTGTCTTTTATTTCAAGCTCACTTGGATATATTGAATCGACATATGAATGAAAATGATCATCGTTACTAGACAAAACGTCATCGATATATCTAAATGTCAAATTGAAGGCCACAGCAAGAGATTTTTTTCTTCTCGTGTAGAAGCTTTTGAATGAATTCTGCTTCATAAGAATATAAAAATAGGTCAGCTGACTATGAAAATATTGTCAATGGGGAACTCTAGCATCTTTTTAATATCAACTTCAAAGTACTTGTGCGTGGGGTCAGAGTGGTGTTTAACAAAATAATTTTTGGGATGACCATCACTAAATATGAATATTTCATTTTACCATTTTGGTTCAAAAACAATCGCCTATTGTCTATGATGTCAAAAAGTCTAGTCTTTAATTTATCGTAAGGTATGGTCGTGTAAAGAGTTGTAAAATCATACATTTTAATGTTGTGAATTCGAGAAAAGTTTTGTGATTTCAAATTCAATAAAAGTTCTTTAGAATTTTTAAGAATCCACATTTGATTAACACCACTTCTGGCACATGTAGTAGCACAGTATGTTTGAAGTTTCTCCTTCACTGCAGTTAATATTTTGGTAAGGAGCAAAGATAGGGACTTCGTAGAACATTTACTGGATCAAGGAATGTATCTTTGTTTGTAAGGGTTTCTGTGGAGTTTGGGGATCCAGTAACTCATATTCATCTGCTTCATTGACTGGGATATCAAATGTATGTAAAACTGAAGTATGATTTTGAAGAAATTCATCTTTTGAAGCCCCGTGGGGATCTGGGTTGTTAGAATAGATCCTCAGTACCCCTTGCTTGTCATAAGAGGCGACTACATGGGGTGGTCCTTCGGATGAGACCGCAAAAACAGAGGTCCCCTGTCACAGCAGGTGTGGCACGTAAAAGATCCTCCCTGCTCAAAGGCCATGAGCGCCGAGCATAGGCCTAAATTTGCAGCCCTTCAACAGCAATGGTGATGTCTCCATATGAGTGAAAAGTTCTCGAGCGGGACGTTAAACAATATTTAATCAATCACTCATCTTATGAAAGGGCAGTTGGGAGTATACATGCGATTAATAAATGTGGAATTAATGCCAAGTTCGTTTAGAATGCAGTTGTAATAATGAGCCTTACTAACAAATACAATGTTGTTGCCAGCTTTGTCAGCTGGAACCAAAACATATTCCTCATGTAACCTATCTAACTCTTTTATCACTTCTGATTTACTAAACACAGAAGGATAGATGGTACGCATTTTTGTTTTGACATGTCTGATACGGGATTTTAATATTCTTCTTATACTTTTTATCCATTCTGACAAGGTATCAAGTTCTTCTTTTTCAGATTTAGCCCATCGTCTGGCATAATCTTCGACAGAATTCATAATAGAGATGAAGTTCTGTCGCCAATGGAAAGACCAAGGTTCTCTGAATTTAGGACCTTTAGGATCTTTTGGGTTTATAAATTGTAATTTTACACCAATGTCTTTATCTGCTTTTGCCATCTTTGTTGTATGCACATTGGTAATTCAATATAATCTAAATATTTTAACAATTTTTAAAGTGTCTATGCAATGAAATCAGATTTAATAGTGTTTAAAAGGAATTTTTTTATTGAGTTTAACCTTAAAAAAACAACAACAAACAAACAAAAAAACACAACACATCAAAATTGGTGTAGAATTAACAAGAGTTATCCATCCTATAATATGGCTACTTTTACCTCCCTTTAAAATGCAATTGAGCAAAAACTGAAATTAACAAAAACAAGGCTATTTCAGCTGTGACATCATAAAAGGAACTCTCATGGTGGCTAATATGGAAGATAGAGAGAATTACAGTTTTCAAATGGTAGTTTATGCAGTGATTCAAGCATTGTATTGTTGGATTCAGAAATAATTGTAATCATAATCATGATCATGATTTAGTGCTTGTTCCTTGTTTGATCATAAATAAAGATTTCCATATCTCAACGCAACCACAAATTAATACTGTTGCTTCACTGCCAAAGTAGCTTAAATATGAATCCCAATAAATAATGTACAGTAAATACAGTATTCTATCATATAATAAAAACTTGCATATCTAAACTTTCAATTAGGTAATTGCATTGTATCTATACACAAAGATGGTCAACTAGGCATCATTTTGTAGGCTTTAGTAGCCAGTTTCAATGTTTTGAATTTTTCAGAAATTAATTTAATTATGGGCCATATTATATAAATATAACCTGGTTTGGATAAGTTTATGCTGTTTTATAATCTGTGAATGAGTATAACTTGGTTTGGGTAAGTTTACGCTGTCATTCCTAATAATTTGACACAAAAAGACAAAAGTACTAATTTTTGTTTATCAAAAATGTACATAACTACTGAAAAAAACATATCATTAGAACTGTGCAATGATTCATTTAGCAACCACGATGAAGAGTCTAGCTATGAAGGAAGCTATCATAGTTCTACAGAGGCTATTTATCAAAATTGTAAACATAGTTATTGAACGTGAATTTTACTACAAACTTCATAATAGAAAATATATGTAGGCTATGCATGCAGTGCATATTTTGTTGCCCTTTAAAGATCAACTTAAAAGTCACTCAGCTCTGACAGACTGAGAAAATATGGGAAATTGCATTGTTGACAGCCTACCCAAAGTAAGTCTTCAAATATCAGAAAATGCAATAATTTGCTGCTTTTAAATTTACAAAAGCTTCAACTACATCAAAATGTACCCTTGTATGCAACAGTGTCACAAATATTAAATCCAACACAGGAAAATACATAGGCAAGTGGTTAATCGATCCACATTTCAATGTGAGGTGATATCATGATAAGATAAAATGTGATGCATGAATTTTTGTTTGTTTGCTTTATTGAGAGGTGGATCAAGCAACTAAGTAATCCCTCTTCCTCCTTTCCCAAGTGACAATGTATTTAAAAATGAATGAACAATACAATGTTTACAAATTCTTGGTAAATCATTGATTCAAATATAATATCTTTGTTTTAATCTATTATTCAAACATCATATACAGAGAATGCATTGATGTTATACAACAGTGATTTGTGTACTAAGTAGATACTATACGTATTGCTTGACAACAAGAAAATAATCTGTGTATTAAACCATAGTATCTTATTGCACACGATGACCTTCTATTTCATGGAAAGCCCAAAACAGTGCTGCAATGGAAAATATGGGGGAAAAACAGTAGTTCTAACAGCTGGTTGTCTACAGGTATGTCCCCATACTAAATCAGGTTATACAAAATAACCTGCATTCCTCAATTTGAATCTGATCAATCAGAGACTACCATACAATAAGAATTTTTTAATCATATAATAAAACTACCACTGACATTTTGTCAATCATAATGATGGATTAGATCTACAATATTCACCTTACCCTCCTGGCTTGGTGAATTTGTACTTTTCAAGAAGCTAAGGCATCACATTGGTCTCATAAATATCAATAATCATATAAGATCATTTTTACAGTAAAGGGGGATATAAAAACAATGAAACATTTCTGCATAATTATCTTCACCAACTAAACAAATTACCCTATGCTTCCATTGCTTTTATACCTTAGGATATGTACATTCATTCTTAAGTACTGACAGACAGAACATTGACTAGTAAGCAACTTTACTGCATTTAAAAAGTTAACCAATAAAAACAAGCATTCTGAGTGTATTGCAGTAATACTAAGTCCTCTACCAGTAGAATAATTCAGTCAAAAGTAGGTCAAGCGTAGCAAAACTTAAACTTGATCTGTAACTAATCATGATGAAGTCATATATAAAATTTCAGTTGAATATCTTTATCCAATGCAGAGAAAAGTCTGGAAAACTGATTCAGAATGACAGATGGACAGATAGACAGACGATAAACTTATAGTCCTCTTTGGCAAAGCTGGTAGGGAACTAATAAAGCTTAACACTTCAAGAATAAGAAATATACCCATAATTAAGAGGATATTCTTCCATCCTTTCGCTATGTAAGATTTAACTCTGAAAATATGGCATATCATTACAACAATGTCTGAAATATCAAATACCTTAGTGGATGCCACATAACAAGCCTTGACTGTCAACACAACAGCATTCATGAGATTCTTAGCAGCCATAATTAGTGAAGTAGCACTGTCAAGCTAAAAACAAAATTAAACACATTATAATAGTTTTAAAATAAATCATAATTCACTATCATGCTAATAACACACTATAGTGTGAAGAAATATTGTATTGAATAATGCATGCATGTATAATATACAGTGTGTGCGCCTCCTTTTACATTCATCCAATTTCCATTACGACAAATCTAGTCGAAGAAAGCTTTGTATGAATTAACAATAATTTCACCATTATATGCTTCAGAGTTCCAGATAAGGTGACAAAAGGTGGTCAAAAAGCTCACTTGAGCTTTCAGCTTAGGTGAGCTAAAACGTTTTTCACATTAAGCACTGCAGTACATTTGGCTGTTGCAACTATGGTTTAAACGCCTTAGTCCCCATGACTCTCATGGAGTAAATAGTCTTACCCTTGTCATAAGAATAGCTTGCTCACTGACATTAGTGATGTCACTCTAGACTTTACTAGTAATATATGCTTAATTGTTGGAAATATAAGGCAATTCCTTGTAGGTATGCAATCAAATCTTTCTTTGAGGCCGAGTCTGGAAATTGGAAAGTTTGTTTATTTTACGACCTGTCAAGAATTTTTCACTCATACTGAGACGTCACCAGCAGTAGGTGAAGTTCCACAAATTTAGACCTATGCTTAGTGTTCAGGGCTGTAGCAGTGAGGGTTCTTTGATGTGCCACACCTACCATAACACAGGACCTCCATTTTTTAAGGTCATATCCAAAAGACTCATGATTCTCACTTCTAAATGCCGAGCGTTTGACGAAGGAGCAGTCACTACCTTTTGATACGTCTTAGGTTTGACATGGCCATGGCATGGGTAGGGCTCACTCACAACCTCCTGGTTACAAAGTGAATGCTCTAACCACTGAGCTACTGCGACCAGTTGGAAAGTGAAAATGTCCATGCCTGAATGATATATAGCAACACCACTCTCTCCCGATTGGACTTACCCCTGACACAATTAATTCTCCGCTGACATTTTGAACATCGGCTTTGACCTTGCTGGTTATATTCAACTGTTGGCAATACAGAGCAATTCGTTGTAGGTAAGCTAACAAATCTTTCTTCGATGCAGAATCTGGACACTGAAAAAATTTGTTGGGTCATCAAAGAATATTACAACATTCAAAATGGACACTGCATAGAAAGCAACAGTCATCTAAGAATTCTAAGCATATCCAGGCATTCTGTATAAACCATTTCTATTAACTAAGAAATGTGTTTATAAAACACAAATACCCCCAAACAGCAGCACAGTAATTTTGGTACCCAAAGAAATATCTTGTCACAAGAAATCCACATGTCAAATATGAAAGCGTCATCACAAACCGTTCAAGTTCCATGGCTTAGGTTAATTATTTTCAACAAGAGGCCTACAGGCCCTGTCAGTCACCCTAGCATTAGTTAACTGCATCACTTAGCTCCACGAGTTATGAAACTTGGGGAAAAGTTTTTGAAAATTTCATCACAAAATTATCTTTTTGGTTGAACTCTCCTGTGAATTGTTGTTGCTTTTCGCCACACTCAACAATATTTCAGTTATCTGGTGGCGTCCAGTTTTTGTTGGTGGAGGAGAGAGCCCAGATACAATGTACCTGGGAAGAGACCACTGACCTTCCGAAAGTAAACTGGTAAACTTTCTCACATATATATAAGAATCGAACCCGTGCCAACTAGAGGTGAGAGGCCTTGTGATTTTGACCACGATGCTCTAACCACTCGGCCACGGAGGCCCTCGTGTGAAGAAGGTAAGAAAGAATGATTGAAGAAAGCAGATGACAACATCATGGGTTATGAAATGATAAAGGATAAATTTCAAGGATTGACCAAAAAGTAATACAGTATATACAGTACAATACAGTACATGCATTCCGGGGAACGCAGTGGAAAATGTTTGCCCAAAAACTCGGTGGACCTTCAAAGTTGTAGGCACCTTTGAAGTCCCCTTTTTCTGTGGGAGCTTGACTTTTCATTCCAAGGCACATCTCCTTTGATGCCACCTTGTAACTCCATGTGATACAACAAAGGGAAAAAAAAGAAATGATATTTTAATATACATCAACAACAATATTTTACGAAATGATCCACACAATAGAGCATTTCATTCAACCAACCAACCCCCCCCCCCCCCAAGGCTGTCACGTTTACAAAATTTTGTAAACGTTTAAACGAAGCATTGTAAACAAAATGTTACCGTTTAAACGAAGTGTTGTATAATTTAATAAAATAAAATACGCACAGAATTTTAAGACCCATTAATGACCATTATGTTTGTGTTTCAGTTTTATGGATGATGCAGAGATTGTCACCGGACGTTCCGGAGTATAAATATAAGACAGAATAAAATACACGAACATAAATATCCGGATAGCATTTAAATTGAATTCAATTTTATTCACACTGTACAACATTTGCACAATACAGATCACAAATTCACAATTTCATGAAATTATCTGGAAGGATGTATGATAGGACAAACTAAATTTACGTTTTTTTCTTTTTCTAAAATTCATTTCTGGTCATGAGTAACGAATGATTTCCTGTTTTTCAGATGACACATTGTCTAAAACTTTTCTCTTAAATGGTTACAGATAGTCTTCAAATTTTCAGTGATGATAGATGGTGACCTTCTCCTCTGTAATAAGTGTCACTGTCATCATCTGTCACTTTCGGTCGTAACCAGAAGTGAACAAAAGGAACATCAAATTTCAAATTTACGCTTTTGAAACAAAACTTGCACGGTCTAATTATGTCCCTTTGGTAGTTTTAAAAATGTATGCCTCACCAGAAGTCCAAAGAGCAACTCCTGGTTTTTCAAAAAAAAAAAACTTCGGAAAATCAATCTTTTTTTTTTTTTTTTTTTTTAACATAATTCAAATAATATATAAAGATATTGATTTAATTTCACATATGTCATTGACATTACTCATCCCTAGGGTAAGGTCTGATATTTTTTTCAATATTTGCTTCAGGTTGTAAGATATGTCCATTTCCGTATTTAAAACAACATTTTGTCCACCATTTTTCTGCTCAACAAATTGTCATCATTCGTCACTTCCAGTCATCACCAGAAGTATACGAATAAAACGTTAAATTTCAAATTTATGCTTTTCAAACCAAATTTGCATCTTATAAATGGGTCTCTTACATAGTTTCAGAAAATGTAAAACTTACCAGAAGTTAAAACAGTAACCTCCGGTTTTTCGAGAACTTCAGAAAATTGGCTTTCCTTTGTTCTGAATATATATCAGTTGTTTCAAATAACACTTTGAACTTTCACATAACAATCTCTAGAATATGGTTGGATGCTTTTTTCAAAATTCATTTCCGTTTGTGAGATATGTCCAATTTCCAATTTTCAAAATAATATCGATTTCTCAGAAACAGTTGAAGATATTAAAACTTTTTTATTTATGTTGCCGTCACTTCCATCATCCACTGGAAGTAGGTTAAAAATCGTCATATTTTTTCATTTTTAAATGTTGATAATAGAGTACAACAGATCATTTTAAGGTATACCATTTCCACCGGAAGTTAGTTCTACCAAACCAGATGTTGCCCAAAATTGAGAACTCATTGTTATTTTCAAGGATGATTCCTGCCTGCTCTTAGTACAATTTTAATTCGTTGTTCAATGTAATTTCTTGATATTCATGTGACAGGTATATCTTGAGACCTTTAACTGATCTGCATGGTCAAAATTACCGATCTGCACATGCATGCATGTATGCTTCAATTTGATTAAATTGTTTATAACTAATTGTTTAAATGATTATATCGCTTTTGTTTGTCATCAAATTCTTCTGAAATTGGTGTTTGGGATGTATATTGGCACTCTTTACAATTTGTTATCATTAAAATTACTGGCCATCACCTGCATGCACACATGCTAAATTCTGATTGGACAATTTGAAAATCCCTGTAACTTATTTAACTATGATGCAAACATTATGAAATTCATACTATAGACGCATGGTACAATTGCCTGTTGAATGATATCAATGTAAGTGCAGTCATACTAATGTGCACGTGCATTGTGTTCTTCCTCTTGTTTTGGTACTGAAATGGCCATGACTTCCTAATTAGTGGCTAAAATAATATGTTTTTGCTGTAAGTTTACAGTATGAATACCTAATGAATGCTGTAAACCATACATGCTAAATACATTTTGCATGCACGAGAATGTTCATGCATTGTAATTTTTAACTTTTTTTCATCAGGTATGTTTATAGCATTTTCACATTTCAGTGAATTGTTTTGAAATTTACGTGGCAGATATATTTTGGATTCCCTCCTTAGCATTATTGTCAAAATCACTTACACCTGCAGAAGCACAATGACACCACTTCTTAAATGGGGGAGGTTTGGGGAACATCTGTAACGGTCTCTGTTACAATTAGAACTAGTTTCTGGTAAATTTGTGTGTGCGGTTTCACTGCTGGTATATAAAGTCAAGGCACACTGATCTTAAATTAAAAAGTTTTATTTCTACAAGCAACGGCACTTGACATAAGGCATTCACATGTAGTCCAGCTACTGTATTGTCACGTGGCACATGTAATAATGTACGTGACAAGCAGATCCATATTATTCAATAAACACTACAATTTTGCATATTATATAGTGTTATTTTAAAAAAAAACCTGACCTTTCTTGACTTTTTTTATTTTTAATTTGATGTACAAATGTTGAGTACAAATGAATTCTTGAGTGAAATTTATTCAAACGCATATATTGTTTTACGTCCCGCTCAAGGATTTTTCACTCATATGGATATGTCACCATTGCCGGTGAAGAGCTGCAAAATTTAGGCCTATGCTTGGCACTCAGGGCCTTTGAGCACCTGATGTGACATGGGACCTCGGATTTTGCGGTCTCATCTGAAGGACCGCCCCATTTAGTCGCCTCTTATGAAAAGCTAGGGGTGCTGAGGATCTATTCTAACAACCAGGATCCTCACTGGGGAAATGCATAATGAAAAAATCGGAAGTTATCATTATGGTCTATGGTGAACACTTGTGAGGTACAGATTATGCAGGTAACCAAAGTTTATTAAGATCCTACACTTGTAATAAAGAAAAGAGAGGATAAAAAAAAAAATAAAAAAATAAAAAACGCCTGAAGGACCACAAAAGCGTCGAGTGCAATATCATATACATTAGAGTTCTCAATAAATTTTGAGGGCAGGTAAATTAGCGAACGTAAGAGAAGAAATGTTTGAGTGCCACAGGAGACATTTCCTTATGTTTAAGTATATTAATAAAGCATTACGATCATTTGTAAAATGTCAATAATATGTGTTTATTTACATAAAAAGAAATAAAGAAGAGAGCTTGGGCTGCAGTTACTTATCCTAACAAGTTCATACATGTACCCTCCTCTTGCTAGATAATATCAAAAGTTCAATGTAATATGTAGTAAATGTATTGGAATTCTGAATAAGATTCAATTTCCAATGAATGCTACCTAGCTGGGTTTCTTCGCAAAATAACCTGTTATTTTCGTCGTGATGCACACACTACTTTCGTTTTGTTTAATTAAAAATCAGGATCAGGATTACCGAAAACAAAACCAGAAATAGTGTTTGTGTTTTTGGAATAGCGACCTAAACGTGACCACTTTAGTTTTATCTGTTTCTACTGATCTGAAATAAGGATTCTTGATGCAACTACCAGACAATAGATATAAATGAAAACCAAATTTGAGAGGGTTATTTTGTAACTTCTTAATGATATCGCACGACACAAATTTCGCGGGAAAATGTTTTGTAGTAAATCCATCCACAAATAATGAACTTCTCTTACCAAACAATCGTTATTTAACTATTGAACAAAGATATAATAGTAAACAACAACACCAACAACAGAAATCGTAGTGTGCCTTTCAAATATCAGTTAAATTCAATGTTTCAAAGTCTTGAATCATAAGAAACATCCAATACCACTTGGCACTATTTGATTTTGCCCATTGAGATGAGAGGCGGTGTAGAGGCAAAATTTTGCATGATCGCTAGAAGCTTCTCGAGCAAGCTCGACGCCTTAGAAAAAAAAAGCATTATAGAATGTCAAAATCATTGAAAGAGGAAAACTATAAAAATAAAAAAGAAGGAAAATAAAAATATTTAACATCCCCCCCCCCCCCCCACTCAATTACAGAGAATAAATATTCAAGCGAGGGTTTTAGTGGAATTCACTTGCAACGTTTATTACGTCATTTTTTTGTGTAAAAATGAAAAACATAACGGGGTTCCACTTTATCAATATCAACAATGAAATATTTAGGGCCAGTAGCAAAAATGAAGACAGGGTCAGGAAACCAGAAACACACATATATTTTATTTTGGCCTTGTGGGTATGAATACATCCTACCTGATCAGCAATTTGTTTAGCTAACTTATCCAATCCAATACCAGCTTCTGAAATTTTCTTGGCTGCATTTATAACATCCATTGTGCTCTTTAGTGGACCTCTTCCTCTACAAAATTGAAGTCAAATAATGAGTTAACTACATGTGAAACACTTCTATAGTAACACACTCAATATATGTAGATGTATACAAAATCTACTCTACAAGTTTCAAAATGTTTGTGAAGCATGGTGTCCTGGTAGTTAATTCCACTCTCTATGATCCATCATTACTAGTCATGGAGATTACTGACACACAGAGAGATGAAGTCAATTACTAGAACCTAGTGGTAAAATGGTATAACAAACAGATGTCAGTGCACATGTATCAATAAAGATATCAAACAACCAATCAATTCTTACCTTGTGAAATCTGTCATTTCCATCATGATCATACACATCTGTTTAGCCATGACAATAATGTCATTCCCACTGTCATCCCACTTTGCCACCTCACGATCTAATTTCATTTTGTCAGCCAAGAACTCCTGTACATGCTCTTGAATTTTTTCACGTTCTTCTGGTGGTAACTGCCGCATCATTGCTCGGTCACTCTTGCCCATATCATCATCCACTCCAGTCATGTAACTTGCTGTTATGTATATGCAACATATGAATTTTAGGTTTCATTACTGGATGTGTCTGATTAAAATTGCAGCACAACTTAAACTAGAACTCATTGTAATGAGGACCATTACAGATGTTCCCCAAACATTCCCCCAAGTAGGAAGCGGTCTCAGTTGTTTCATGACAAGTGATTTCGACTATCAGAAACTGTATAACATCTAAATATACAAGTATTTTATAATGTTCATTCCATTTCATATTTAAACAAATCAGTTATAAACATTTAATAACTCACCAATCAATATTCAGTGCACATGCATGCACATGTTGATTAGTAACTTAAACATGTCACTATGTTAAAAGTCTAAATAACAGACAGTAGAAGTTAGAAACACAAAAAACAATGCAAGCGCATAAATGGGTACACAAATTCGACAATTTAATTTTTGTTCACACCATTCAATATGCATTTGAATCATACACCCACAAGTAAAATTTCAGTTCATTTATAATATTTTCACTTTTAATATGAAATTATGGCCATTTTAGTACATGATAGAAAAGCAATTGACGTGCATGTTAATGCCATTCGATAGACATTTGAGAGATATACTTCCAGTATAAATTTCATGTCGTTTGCATCACTTAAAAGAAAGTTATGGCGATTTGAAAATTGGGCAATCAGAATTTAGCTGACGTACAAAAGTCATTTTACTGTTTATTTGTGTTCAGAATACTAACTTACATTCAACACAACGTAAGTTTCAAAAGATTTTAACAAAAAAAGTTATGGTCATTCAAAGAATTCAAACTTCAAAAGATTATACACATGCGTGCGCATGCGCATTGGCAAATTTTTTATCATCGGTCTGTAGATATTTGGGATGTCTACCTATGCTGTGAATATCATTTCATTCCCATCAAAAGAAAAAACTGATATGGCATTTTTGTATTATCCAATCAAATTGAAGCACATGGCCGTACAGAATCCTAATTTTGTCCATAGAAATCGATAAAGGGTCTGAAGTTAAACATGATATCAATTTCAAACAATTTCATTGAAAAACAAAACTTAGGTTGTTTCAAAAATTTGTGAACAAAACATTCAATGCAAGTGCATGCACATGCAGGCATTTTCAGACAATATGGCGTTCGTTCTGCACATCTTCATATGCTGCACTATCATCCTATATTGGTTTTATATTGATCCCATGAGGAGTTTCTGAGAACACTCATGGACAAAAAAGTCCCAAGAAGAATGAAAAAATAATAACAAGTATTCATTGTAACGGGGACCGTTACATTTGTTCCCCAAACATTCCCCCATGTAGAGAGTGGTGTCAATTCAGACTCTTTGCGGTCTCATCCGAAGGACCGCCCCGTTTAGTCTCCTCTTACAACAAGCAACGAGTACTAAGGATCTATTCTAGCAATCCAGATCTCCACAGGGAACACGAGAAATTGAAAAGATTTTTTTAAATAACTGGAAGTAGATGTTTCAACATCCAGTGGAGTGAACTTTTTTCGAAACTCCAAAAGAGACCTAATAAAGTAGTATTGCACTCCATTTAAAAGAAAAAGTTTGAAATTTTTCATCCCTTTTCTCACTTCTGGTGATGACCAGAAATGACGGCTGATATGCTCAACCTGATTTTGCACACCTACGAAGTGAAATCTTACACCCCTAAAAGTTTGTTGACTCTATCTTTTACCATTTCTGAGAAAAAGGGTGGACATCAGAATCCGCAAATTGGACTTATCTGACGACCAGAAGTGAATTTTGATAAAATGAAAAAAAAATTTTAAAAAATGGGCATATTTGTACACTGAATAACCCCTGAAAGTTTCAAGACAATCCATCAAACCATCTGAGAGTACTGACGGGGAAAAAAAAAAAATGACTAGCACTCATTGTAACGAGGACCGTTACAGATATTCCCCAAACGTTCCCCTAAGTAGGAAGTGGTGTAAGTTTTTTCAGTATAAGTGATTTCGACTATAAGAAACCGTATAACATTTAAATATATAACTATTTTATAACATTCACTACATTTCATAGTTAAACAAATCAGTTATCAATGTTTAATAACTTGCAATCAAAATTCTGTGCATGTGCATGCATGTGTTGATTAGTAACTTAAACATGTCAATATGTTACAAGTCTAAATATACAACTACAACATCAATTTCAAAACATTTGAGTGACAAATGAGAAACTAACAGCGAGTAGAAGTTACAAACACCTGAAACTATGCACGTGCATGCGAGTGTATATCTGCACATCTGATGATTTTACATCTTGGTTCTAGTAGTGTGTACATATCATCTCAATATCATTAAATATACAATATTCATGAGCGACATATATGTATTTAAATATTAGCCAATAAAATTTGAGTGCACATGCATGAGTGTGCGATGAAGTGATTTTGACACAAACATTGAGTAGGGAGTTCCAACAGGCATCTCCAACATCAATCTCAAAAAAATTCATTCAAATAAAAAAATGTTATGGACTAATACTTGAATTTAGACATCAAAAATTGAAATTGCACGCACAGTCACGCGCACATGAATTCGACAATGAAATTTTTGATCACACCATTCAATGGGCATTTGAATTACAAACCAACAACTAATATATATATAACTTTTTATTCGAAGATTATGGCCATTTTCCAACCCCAAAATAAAAGATAACCAATGCACATGCATATATGTGCACGCGAGTACGAAACCACATTGATGTTGATGTCATTCGATAGACATTAGAAAAATGTACTTATAATATAAATTTCATGCCGTTTACATCATTTATAAGAAAGCTATGGCGAATTCAATATCAGCCAATCAGAATTTAGCACACGTGCATGCACATGCGGGGAAGTGATTTTGACACTACCATTGCGTAGGGAATCACAATGTATATCTGAAACATCAATTTCAAAACAATTCATTCAAATCTAAAAATGTTATAGGCTGATACTTGAATTTAGACGTCAAGAATGAAAGTGCACACGCGCACGCCAATTCAATGAAGGAATTTTTGTTCAAACCATTCAATAGGCATTTGAACCATAAGCCAGTAAGTAAAATCTCAGCTCAATTTAACTATTAATTTGAAAGTTATGGCCATTTCAGTACCCAATAAATGACGGAAAATCAATGCACGTGCATAGATCTGCATGTCAGTAAGATTCAACACTGGTGTTGTTGCCATTCGATAGGCATTTGATAGATATACTTACAGTAAAAATTTGATGTCGTTTGAATAATTTATAAGAAAGTTAAGGCGATTTGAAAATTGGCCTATCACAATTTAGCGCATGTGCATGCACATGCTTAAAAGTCAGTTTGCTATATATTGGTGTTCAGAATACCAACCAACATTCACAACCTAAGTTTCAAAAGATTTTAACAAAGAAGATAAAAGTTATTGAAAGAATTGAAAATTCAAAAGATGATGCACGTGTATGCACGTTTGCAAATTTTATATCATCAATCTGTAGATATTTGGGAAGTTCACCTATACTGTGGATATGATCTCATTACCGTCAACAACAAGAGAGATGTATACATTTTTGTATTATCCAATCAAAACGAAGCACACCTGCATGCACGTGAGAATCGTAATTTTGACCATTGAAATTGCTAAAGGGGCTCAATGTATACCTACAACCTAAATATCAAATGATTTCATTGAAAAACAAAAAAGTTATGGCGATTCAAAAATTTGTAAACAAAACATCCAATGCACGTGCATGCACATGCAGGCAATTCAGAAAAAATGACACTCGTTCCGCACATCTATATATGCTATACTATCATCCTATATTGGTTTCATATTGATCCCATGAGTAGTCTCTTAGAACACTCGTGGACAAAAAGTCCCAAGAAGAAAGAAAAAAAAATAAATAAGAAGAAACAGGAAAACCAATTTTGTTTGGGGAACATAATAAAAAACCAAGTAAAATCAATAAGTTCCCAACCTTCGTTGAAGAACATAATAATAGACAGTATGATCAGTAGAAGGTCTGGGCCTCCGTGGCCGAGTGGTTAAAGATTGTGCTCAAAATCACAAGGCCTCTCATCTCTATTCGGTGCGGGTTCGAATCCCACTTGCACAGATATATGGGAGAAAGTTTGTCAGTTTACTTTCGGAAGGTCGGTGGTCTCTTCCCGGATACATTGTATCTAGTTTCTCTCCTCCACCTACAAAAACTGGACGCCACCAGATAACTGAAAACTTGTTGAGTGTGGTGGAAAACAAACAATCAATCAATCAATCAGTAGAAGGTCTTTCGTTTCTAACGGAAGACCTTAATAATAAGAAACAGAGAAACCAATATGTTTCTAAACTTCGTTTGGGGTACATAACAAGAGGCCCACAGGCCTTATCGGTCACTCGCGTATTAGTTAGAAGTATCACTAGTCCAAGCGCTGTGAAATTTTGAAAAAATGAGGCCCACAGGCCTTATCAGTCACATGATCATTACTTTAAAGTATCACTAGTTGTAAGGGCTATATAATCTACTAAAAATTCTGTTCTGAATATCTAAAGTAAATTCTAATATTCAGCAAAATTCACAATTATGGTACATCATTTTTCTGATTTTTATGCATTTAGTTCTTATACTGTATCTTAACTTAAAAGAGACTGAATCATGATTTCCCTCATTTTTCCCCCTCCCTTTTAATGATCAAAATCTACTGTCTATTGTGTTTAAAAGATTTCACAAAATTGTTAAGGTTATACATTACAAAAGAAGCTCATTTTAGAAAGTTTATTATTTGTTTTGTAAACAAAGATTGCGGTATAATTTTGTTTACGAATTTATCCAAAAAAAAAAAGGATATCAATCTAAGTTTATTATCTCATTTCAAGTATTCTTAGGTTAAATGTGACATCCAAAAGTTAAAATTGTGACTGCAAAATTAAGATGCTTGAAATTACAAAATTAACATTTCACTAGCTTGTTTGTAAACATAAAAAGACTTGAGTATTTGTTTACATAACACAGAATTAAGGGTAAAATATTGCATTTATCCCAGAACATTAAATAGCTATATTTTTAATGTTTAACATTAAAAATGAAAAAAAAAATTTCAACAAGCATGTTCTCTTTATTTAGGAATTTTTTTCTTACTGTGTAACTGGTCTTGGGTGCAAAGATAATCGACAAGATGGTTAACCCTTTATTTGGACGTTAAGGGGTTAACAGACAAATCACATGTTTCCAAAGTATACAAAATTGTATATATTTTGTCTCCCTTATGCATACAGAAATTAATACTAATAGTTAATTTGCCAAGCCCCCGCGGCCAAGTGGTTAGAGCATCGGACTCAAAATCACAAAGCCTCTCACCTCTGTCGGCGCATGTTCGAATCTCGGCCGCGGCGTTATGTGAGTAAGTTTGCCAGTTTACTTGCGGAAGGTCGGTGGTCTCTTCCCAGGTACATTGCATCTGGGTTCTCTCCTCCACCAACAAAAAATGGATGCCACCAGATAACTGAAAAATTGTTGAGTGTGGCGGAAAGCAATAATCAATCAATCAATCAACCAAACTATTGTGACCATTAGTCACAATACGATTTAAATCTAAGCCCCCGATTTCAAAAAGTCTTGTTAATTAGTTAGATAGTCAAGTAATTCAGTGATGTCATATCTGACCTTTCTTTATCAACTAATTGTAAAAATAGTGTTAGATATTTTTAAAAGACCCAAATTATTATAAATCGATTTTTCTTGCCATTTGTAATAAAGCATTTATAAGATCGTCATTCATAAGCAGCAGCTGCCACATGTCAGACGGATATTTACTTTACTGAAAACAAAACAGGAAATAGTGTTTTTAGAATGGCTTGCTTGCCAACCACACATCTACTGGTCTGAACTAATCAAATGAACAGTTAAATAAAAAATAATTAATAATAACCTCCATAATATTGGTATGAGAAAAGATTTCGGCATCTCTTAGTTATTTGCAATTTCATTTCTCTTTCAGAATAAATTTCATGATAGTCAGCTGAAGTTATATGGTGTGATCACAGACCTGGCTGAATTCAACATGCCATTCTGATACTAGTTACAGTATGCAGACCTTGATGAATGATTATAGTTTCAAAATGAGCTTACTTTGAATAACATTTCAGTTCATGCACACCCATACCAAAATCAAAGGCCTGAAGGGCCACAAAGGCGTCGAGTGTAACATCATATACATTATAGGGTTCTCAATAATTCAGAGGGCAGGTAAATTAGAGAAAGTAAAAGAAGAAATGTTTGAGTGCCACGGAAGACATTTCCTCATGTTTAAGTACATAAATAAAGCATTACAATCATTTGTAAAATGTCAGCAAACTGTGTTTATTTACATAAAAAGAAATAAAGAAGAGAGCTTGGGCTGAAGTTGCTTATCCTAACAAGTTAATACTTGTACTCTCCTCTTGCTAGACAATATCTCCTCAAAACTACTTACTTTACAAAGGCTATAATAAATCAATTGAAATGGCAGATGAAAAATGATGAAAAGAATACAACTGCTTCAGAGGTGAGACTACTTGTATCTTCTGTTCATGTATAATGTAACAATTATACGGTATTAACTCTCCATTTCAAATAATGTCTAGCAATTCAAAAGTTCAACATAATATGTAGAATGGTTATTGGAAATCTGAACAAGATTCAATCCCCATTCCTAAGGCCCCAAGGGGGCAGGAGTCATGACATTTATAACTTATATCCACCTTGCTTCATACCAAATCTGAAAAGAATTGGAATGGTAGTTTTCAAGAAGTTTAAAATATTCAATTGTTAACACATTTAATCACAGACCATTTAGACCCAAGCTCATACCAAAACCCCTACCCCTGGGATCATGAAATTTACAATTTTCGTAAAGAGCTACCTATTCATTATAAATATCCTTTTAGCTTCAATTTGGTATCAACAGCATTAAAGAAGATGCTTTCAAATGTTTTACACATGAATACCATACACCAAGTTTGACCCTGCCCTGGAGTCATTATAGCAATAGGTCACCTGAGTTACTGAAAGGAAGGACAAAACCTCATTTTACTTACACTTGCTTCTGGTTTCATACGGATCTTCTTCAACTTCAGAATCTGTTTCCACTTCAGTCTAAAATGACCATAATTTGACATAAACAATTTAGTTTGAATCTATGAAACTACATCGTTCATGCAAACAAGCTAAAAAGGTTGAAGGTCACATTTCAAAAGGGAAAACCATATCAATGCCCCAGTCTCATTAATATGTACCATTTTTATTAATACATGTGTTACATTCAATTTCAGACTGATAGAAATACAAAATTTTATCTATTTCCATTTGTAACCAATAATCTAAATTTCAAGAACTAACCCTGTCCAGCAGCACAGCCTGCCTGATATCTCTTACTCCATCGTATACCAGTCTACTGGCATCAATGAACTCATTCTCATCCACTTCCCGAGGAGGATTGAAACTCAGAGCATCCACCGCTATCTCCACCTTCTCAGCAAAGTTAGGCATAACTGAATTCAAGAACACGGATGCAATTAATGGAATATACTTGGGCTGAAATGATTATCAAAATATTGGTACATGATCATCAGCAGAGTTCCAAAACTGCATCAGCCCACAGGGTATCACCAGTAAATCTTGAACATGATCAGTAAACTTAAAATTTTACTGTTCAAATCATTGCAAAATGATGTTCCAATGTTCTAGAACTGTTCTGATGTGACTAAAACAGTTCTAGAACCGTCCCAATGAATTATCTCGAACTAATATTCTTGAACAGTTCTAAAAGGCACTCCTAGAATTTTTATGGAACCTTTGTTGGGCTTCTAAAATCTGTGTAAAATAACAGAACTGTAACAAAATATTTTTGTTACAATTCTGAAACAATAAAATGGCAACAATTATCCTAAAACTGTTCTAAATCTTCACATTTCATTGATATACAGTGGGTTTCGCTTAATCCAATAGCCCATTTGTCAGCGGAAAATTATCAGATTAGCCCAAATATTTGATTAGCCAAATGGCTATTTACAGAGCCAGTTGGCAGTTGTACACCTCGATCTCTTTGAAGGTACATTTGGTTTACACTGCAGTATTTCAATGACCCAATATTAACGGTATATTTAAGCTTTATTCCTGATTTTTTTAATATATGTATTTCATGTCCGTATTGATTTATTGTCATTTTGCTTACTTTTATTAGACTTTTCCAATCTGGAATTTGTATACACCTGTAAACACTTAAAACAGCCGCCATTGTGAATCCGATGTACAGTGTGTAAGAACAGAAAATAGAACACAACTCTATTTTTTCTGGATTCAGATCATCATATAATAAAATGAATAAACAAAATTAAATTAACATGTGTTTTTAATTCTCTTTTATTATTTTTTTTTTCAAAATTTTAATTGTCTTTGATCCCATAACCCATAAGCATAATTATGCTGCTCAGTTGACACATATGCAGAGCCAATTACAAAGTACAGTACCTTGGTTATTTTAAAATTTAATTGATTCTCACACCCCAAGCTGTGTCACAAGAAAAAACAACCCAAGGCATGCAGTTGGCATCAGTAGCTTAGATCTGCAAGTGCATGGAATCCACCCAAGTTTATTGAATTGTGACTTATCACCTGTGAAGCTTTTATCAGTATACACAATGAGTTTAGGGAATCAAAAAGTGTGAAGTGGTTAGGAAAAAAAAATGATTGTGTTTATTACAGGGCTATTCTATTATTAGAATAGCCGAATTTTGAAATTTTGTTTATCAGAATATCAGACAGAAATATAAAGGAATGTATAGAAAATGGTTTGGTGCAGCGATATTATATTAGAATAGCCAAAATATTCGAATATGCAATATTAGATTAAGTGAAACCCACTGTACTAGAATTACAATCTCCGAAATGTTCCAAGAAATATCATATGTCACTGTCATATTTTTAAGAACTCGAGAATGGAAACTTTTTAGAATTATATTATGCTAAAACATATTTTTTCTGATACTACATTAGTAAAATTTAAATTGTTAAAAATTCAAAATCCATCACGACATATGAGATTGAAAAGAACAAAATGGGGAATCTTCTAGCAATATCAATAAAGAAAAATGAATAAATCTTGAACTGACAATCCTAAAAGAATTTCAAATCTCTTCAATATATATCATAATGATCAAAATAAGAACTTTTCTAGCAAGTGAAGGATACTTTCTGGAACTGGCAAATTCTCTTTTAATCATCCTCAAACTGAACATATGAATATGTATGCATGTATGTATGTATGTATGCATGTATGTATGTATAAAACCAAATTAAAACCCCCCCCACAAAATAACACATTTCTGAAGTTGAAAATTCTCGCTTAAATGAAAAAAATAATACAGGGATTCCCCGTTATAACACCAACATTTGTCCTGCGGCAATTTTGGCATTATAGCGGGGGTGGCATTATATCGGTGGAGGGGGGGATTTGTGTACATGTACAAGTAATAAGACAATTTTTTATCTACAATATCTGGACTTTAATGTTTTTACATTCAATAAACACATATCAGTGTCATTTAAAAAACATGTCAATTGTTGATTGCTTGGATGGTTTTATTTTATCGGACATTTGCAATAAAAGTTTATTTCAGATTCTGTAGTAGAGTCTTTGGATTCCAAGTACCGCATTAGGCATTCAAGTCCCTTTCTTGCATCTACATAAGTTGGAACAGCTGGAGCTTCGTCTCCGCTATCGTCAGTCAAGGCTTCTGTATTTTCGCCAGACTGAATAGTAACCGCGGAAGATATTTCATCGTCAGTTAATGATTCTGACGACTCGACGTTTTTACCTAAATTCAAAATTCTCCGACAGTCAATCTCATTTCTGGGTCTAAGTCAAGTGAGTCTTGAACTTGAGATAGCGAAAGCACAAGGTCTTGATCGTCCACGGATGTGCTATTTATAGCCTGACTGATATTATCATCAGTGACTAACCCACTGTGGATCCACAGTTTTTTTTATTGTATCGGGCGTCACGCTTTCCCAGGCTAATTTAATGAAACGAATGGCTTCACTGAGTAATACTTTTGGAGGAATGTTTTCATCAAAACAGTCCACAAAATAATGTAACTGCCGTTTTCGGTAATGTGCTTTGAATGCCTTCATGGTACTTTATAACCTCGAGTTTTTGTTTAACATCCAAGATAACACGTCTGGATTTCGGCGTGTCCGCCATTCTCAAACTTCAAAAACAAAACTAAAGATCTGTACTCAAATTATTTAATTTACATAACTGAAATAAACTCATCCGCAAACTTTTTTACCTGGGAGCCAAGTGAAAAATAATTGCCTAAGCCTGCTCACCGACCATTCCTCGCCAGTGCTAGACAGTAATTGGCGATAATTGGCGGGGGTGATTATAACGGTAAATGACCAATCCGTACCTGAAATACCTTGGCGGATGGCGGTATGCGGGGGATGGCATTATAACGGGGTTTTATATAGTAAGGAAAACGAGACTTTGAATATTTTTGGCGATATGCAGGGGTGGCATTATAATGGCGGGCGATATAACGGGGGATCCCTGTATTTTTTGAAGGCCCTTTTTAAACAATAGTGAGACTTCCTCTTTTGGTCTTCGGACGCATGTGCAAGGAGGGTAAACAATCCAGAAAGAGGAAGCATACAATGGCTAAACCCAGAATTTTGACAAATTATGCAAGAAAAGGGTTAAAATAAAATGAGATACAACTCATACACAAACTAGAATTTACATGGGGATATCACTATGACCCTCTAGCTACGAGACACTCACGCAAGGCTTCAAAACACGTCAAACGCTTTAAAAAAAAATTTTTATTTGTTTATAGGACATGAAAGGCTTTCTGTTATAAAAATGATTTGCAATTACTTAATTATTAGAAGCAGGAAATAATCCCATGATTGAGAAGCAAATGTGGACCCCTTTAAGGGGTATTTAAATAAGTTTTGACACAACACATGTGTTGTCATCTGAATCACATGATGTAAAATGTCCGAGTCAGAATGAAGAAAACATTCAATTCCGGATAATCATTAAAACACAGTTGAGAGCAAATTATTGCATTCCTAATGTTCAAAATTGTCACTATTATTATGATTTTCATTTTATCGATACATGTTTAAAAAAAAAAAAATTGATTAAAATGTGGAAAATGAGATGTAGTGCCTGTTTAAGAATTAATAGAGATGTAGTGCCTGTTTAAGAATTAATAATCTTAATTGTCTACCAGAGCAGGTCTCTGCAATCATCACTGGACTTGCAACTCTAGGCACCATAAATCGAGGTCGTGTTGTGATATAAAAATTGAAAGCATTGAGTGTGTGGTTCACATATCTGCTGTAGACAAGCTCGCCAAATGTGATTTCCAGTTGCTATTGATCATGTTATGCCATAAGTTTACAACAGTTGACAGTGTGTTGGTGTATATGTAGCCGTTCTAAAGAAAATCCAGATGTTATGTTCAAGCAATTTACAGTATTTTATAGACTGTCAGTTTTGTTCTACACCTGCCAAAATCCATTCTTGTGTTCTTCAACTATTCTTAAACTTCTTGAACAGTTCCAGAGCTGTTCAACAATATTCTCAACAAAGGCTCATGGGTAACATTGCTCACTTAAGTCACCTTGGCCCATATTTAAAGATTTTCCCCATATATTTGTATGTGAAACTTTGACTGCCTTCGAGTTGGATACCATTAAGGATAAAACGGTATGACACCATACCGATATAATACTTTTTAACGATACTTTCATTTATAATAATAAAATAACTGATACATATACATAGTATGGTATGAATAAATGGCTTCACAATTTTGGGGGTTTCAACCTTTTAAAATAAGAAAAAAAAGTAAGAAACAAATAACAGCTAGTTACCATCAGGTAAAATTTAGTGTTGATTTTATTCATTTCACCCATTAGCTGAAAAACACTGATGGGGTTTCGAATATGTTTTGGGTTGAGAGATTATGCTTTTCTTGATTTTGAATTCATCAAATTTTATTTGCTGTACATACAGTAATACTACTAGACATAAAATCACATGTCAAGTCTCCATTGCAACCACATGATTAGGTGAAATGGTGAATATATTTCATTCTTTACCTTTCGAAAACAGTGAAATTACTGTGACATGAAGACACAGGTAAACCTGTTGAGTTATCACTTGTTTTAGCATTCCAGATTGAGTATTTAATATAAAACTGAATGTTGTATATTAAATATTTTAACACAAGTAATACTAAATTGACATACACTTTATTGAAAATTAATACATTTTTTGTTTGTTTAAAAAGTTTTCATTAAATCAGTCAAAATGAAAGGAATGGATTAAAACTTTGATGATTTGTTTTCCACCACACTCAACAATTTTTCAGTTATCTGGTGATGTCCAGTTTTTAATGGTGGAGGAGAGAACCCAGATGCAATGTACCCGCGAAGAGACTACTGACCTTCTGAAAGTAAACTGGCAAACTTTCTCGCATATATCAGCTTGAGTTAGAATCAAACCCGGGCTAACTAGAGGTGAGAGTCCTTGTGATTTTGAGTGCGATGCTCTAACCACTCAGCCACGGAGGCCCCCAGATTAAAACTTTGAAGGATGATTATAGATTTAATGATATATAACCAATATTGATATCGGTATGAAATGGTATTTTACAAGTAATTTTGAAAGCAAGTCCTCGGTTACAGTATTGATACCAAGTACTGGTGTCCAACCCTATATCCCCCTTTTACCTGGGCATTGATTTTCACAAAATTTGAATCTGCACTATGTCAGAAAGCTGCCATGTAAACTTGAACTTTTCTGGCTCAGTAGTCCTTAAGAAGATTTTTTCCAATATTTTCACTTGTAAAAATTGGATCTGCTATTGTGGTCCCACCCTACCCCTGGGGGCCATGATTTTACTGAAATAAAATAGTTTTAGTTACCAGGGCTTCATTTTAAATGCAGGTATGTGGTGAAATTGAAATGAACCACACTCTGAAGCTAATTTCTGGACATTTAGTAAGTTTATTTACATGGCACAATTGTGAAAGCTAGTTCTGCCCACCAATGTATCTCAAGTTAATGTATGCAAGATTTCAAAGAAAAAAACACCATCATTAAAGGCCTGAAGGGCCACAAAGGTGTCAAGTGCAATATCATGTACATCAGGGTTCTCAATAAGTTTAAAAAGGTAGCAGGTGTAATTAGAGAGAAGATTGCAGAATAAATATTTGAGTGTTGTAGGAGGCATTTCCTTATTTTTAGGTACTTAAATAAATCATTAAAATCATTTGCAAAATGCCAGAAAAATGTCTTTATTTACATTAAAAAAAATAAAGGGAAGAGCTTGGGCTGAAGTTGCTTATCCGAACATATACATGTAGATAGTATCCACTCAAGACTAGTCACTTTACAAAAGCTATAATCAATAATTCAAATAGCAGACAAAAACATGCAGAAAAGAATATCACTGCTTTGGAGTAAGATCACTGGTATATAAAAGTTATCTCTTCTGTTCATGTATGCTCTAACAATTATACAATATTAACTCTCTGTTTTCAATAATGTCAAACGATTCAAAAGTTCAACATAATATGTAGAAAGGGTATTGAAAATCTGAACATATTTTCTATTTTCTTCATGATGCACATGCTACCTTCGTTTTTATCTTAATAGAAAATGGAGACCAAGATTACAGAAAACAAAACCAGAAATAGTTTGTGTTTTTGAACATTGCGCAAAATTTATCTACCATCACAATTTCACTACTATTTTATTTATCTGTTTCTGCTGATCTGAAACTACAACACTATAGATATCAATGAAAACCCAATTTGAGCAGGTTCTCTTGTAAGTATTTAATGATATGCGGTACAAATTTTGCAGGAAAATCTGGTTTTGAAGTAAATCTAACCATGAATAATGAATGTATCATTATTTAACTATTGGACAATGATATAATCATAAACAACATCAACAATGGAATTGGTATTCTGCCTTTCAAATATCAATTAAATTCAATGTTTCAAAGTCTTGAATCACAGCACTACTTTAATTTTGCCGATTGAGATTGGCTGAATGGCGATGTAGTGGCAAAATCCTGCATGATCACTAGAAGGCTCTTGAGCAAACTCAACATCTTATTTGTGATATAAATACTGTTTTAAATTAGTTATGTAGACCCCAAAAAATTCTTCTATTACTTCTCAAATCAATCATTACCTTGGTCCCTAAGCATCACAACAGCCTCCATCACCCTGTCCACATATGCCCCTGCCTCATAATTCTCCATCTCTGCTGTGACTACATTACACACACGAGATGATCTTCCTCTAATAGCCCCTGCAGTTCGGTCAAGTGTGTCTGCATCTCCTTCCTGTAAAGCCACTACACACTTGTTTACATCTTCAAGGATGTGGCTCTCTAAAAAATGTTGAAATGACTTGTGACAAAAATCCATAATAAATTCAAGCAATTGATCCAAAAAATAATAATAAAACCAATAAATAGAGGGAAATTTTTTTATCTTTTCCCATTCCAATTTCTAGTCAGTTCTTCAAGCTTGCGGACCTCTTTATTCAAGGCAATGGCACTGTCCTACAACTACTAATAAGTGACTTGTTTGTATAAGACATAGTTGTATGTCTAAACCCCTAATCTAGGGGTCATGATTTTCATAATTTAGGTAGAAAACTTCATGGACATCATTACCAAAGATGCTTCATACCAAATTTGAAAAGAATTAGAATGGTAGTTAACAAAAAGAAGTTAAAAAAACTTCAATTGTTAACACATGATGGATGATAATGAATGCTGACCAATTGCAATAGGTCACCTAAGTAGCCTAGATGACCTAAGAATGGCAGTTCTGCCAAACTAATTTGCATCTTATACTTGACAAACTAACTTGCATATAAAATCAAAATACTTGAAGTATACTTCAAGTATAAGTGAAAGATATACTTTTCATATGCTTGCAAGTATACTTGAAGTACATGTAATTTTTGTAAGGGTATGCAGAACAATCTCTTGTGTATCAAATCAGTTGGGAGATATAAATACATATGCAGGTGATAATGCAATATCTAAATACGAAGCAGTTGTGGAAGACTTCATTTTTGTCTATGTCAAAAAGTTTAGTTTTTAATTTATTGTGAGGTATGGTCATGTAAAGTGTTTTAAAGTCATTCATTCTTACGTTATTAATTTGAGAAAAGTTTTGTGATTTCAAATTTATTAAAAGTTCTTTTAAATTTTTTTAAAATAATAAATATAAATCAATAATCTTTATATTTTAAAGTCTGACATATATAAACAACAATAACATTAGCTATAAACTAGCTATTTTACTGGCTTGCATGGATGTTGGTGCTAGGGGGTCATTTTGTGGTAGGAAACCCAGAGAAGTGGGCGACCACCATATCATCTCACAACCACTGCCAATCACAAGGATTGAACTTGGGTCACAGCAGTTAGAAGCGGGTGCATTAACTATTATGCTACCTGGACACCCACATTTGAATCCACATTTGATTTACACTACCTCTGGCAAAGGACATTTAAATTTCTCCTGAACAAAGTTGACTGTTTTCTTGATATTTCTTTTTATGGCAAAATCAAAAAAGTTACCCACTTCACAACACAAAGTTTACAGCCTTTCTTCTGACAACTAATACACCCTAAAACGGCACAAAACACCCTAATGCAAAGTTATCCACATGCTATTAATGTGATAATTGGCTTTTTTGCCTAATCTGTTTATGAAATGGTTCACAATTGTTTCAAAACTCCTTGCTTGAGGTTGTATATACGTCACACATAATGGCACATAAAATATTTAATGTAAATGTGCATATCGCAAGATTTGAATTTCGGCGCTCTTGAACTCCTAAACTAAGCAAAATATTTCAATTAAAACACATTTGAAGTCATTTTGGGCATGCAAAGAATTCTGCTAAAAAAATCAAAGATTACAAAGTTAATAAGTGTGTAATTAGTTTCTGTTTTTCTTCCAAAATTTGTCTTAAATTATACAAATTATTTGTTTTTAACACTGTAGTCACTGAGACAGACTGATTTGGCAACATACATATACATAATGGAATAGAAGCAAACTTTTATTCTTCAATTTGAATTATTTTCAATAGATATAAAAGCATAAAATCAATATGCAAGTTTATTAATTTTCATTAATTTTTGCATGTCTTTCCCACTTTTGTTCTGTCGCATTTTGTTACCTGCTTTTAGAAAGTCATTTTAAAATGATACATGTAATTAAAACAAAAGTAATACCATGTCGATCAGGTATAATACTCATCTTTTAAAAAAGCAAGACAATTACCATTTTTCTTAACTATCCCCCCCCCCCTCCGATGTTTTTTTTATTATAATATTCAATTTTTTTTTCATGGTTTAATAGCTTCATAATGACCTAAATATCGAAGCCTACTGGTCACGTCTTCTATTTCACGTAAACCATTTACAAAGTATACAGTCCCTCCCCGCCTACTGTTTTATGCAAACCGTTCAGCATTCTGTGCAGACCATTCAGCAATCTGTGCAAACCGTTCACTGTTTCATGCAAGAATCGTTTCGTTCTGTGCAAGTCGTGTATTTATGCTTCAGGGTCTGTATTTAGAATTCTCTTACATCTTCATGACTTTCAAATGAATCAGTCATCAGAGTTTGACGCGAGCAGTGGAAATTTAAAAAAAACACCATTGTTCTTTCTCATATTTTTGAATGAGCACAACTAAGTATATACACAGATGATAAAACTTATATTCTAACTCAGAGCATAGTTGCTTTCAACTAAGTATAAGACAGACACAAAATTTTTATGTTAGTCTTAAGATTTTTTTTGGTGAAAATGGTCACCGTCTATTTCCACATTTCAAGCTGAAATGCACCGAAACATCAACTTTTGCCTTACTGTTTGGCATAATCACAAACACTTCAATCATTTTAAACTTTACATTTCATTTTAGAAATCCTGCAATCGTCACTGAATTCCAATCCCGAGCTTTTTGTTGTTATATCAGTACTGAACACATGAATTAATTAAAATGGGATATTTTTTGTCAACAAGCCACAATTCACCAGAATATCCATATTGTGCAGCTCTATAAAACACAATAATTAGAAAAGTTACTTATGCACTCACCAGACACAGCTAGGAAATCATGAATGGTTGTAATATCATCGACAGCATCTGTAAGAATTCGAACTTCTCTCTCCCAGGCGTCCTTGAACACATCCATGTTCTCCTGGGCTACCTTGGACCTTGGACGACTTGCAAGAACACGAGCTGCATTGATTACCTAGAAACCAGAAACTTTATTATCACAGAAACTGGTTTTAATGACCCCTCACCTCAACTCCCACCCATTATCATTATCATTGGTAACTAATAACAAACCTGTGGACAGAGGTTTTCCAGCTCAGCAGCTGTCATTCTCACCATCTTCACACCTTCTGCATTATTTGACATAGAACATGCCAAGTTAGCCACCTACATACGAAACAAAATATGTATTTACAGGTTCCATTACAATGCACTTCCACTTTGTTTATCACTTATAAATGTAGTGGCTAAATTTCAAAAAACTTCCTGTGTACAGAGTATCCCAATCAATAATGATACAGACTCAGAAGTGTACTACTACAAATGCATCCCTAACCCAATCTATCTTCAAAGCGTAAGTGCAGGCAATCTGTGAAATAAATCAATACTATGGGTATTCAGATTTTTCATGTAGGTTGCAGTCATTTTGTTTGTTTTTAATTGTAATCATATCTATTATTGCTGGCTAAGAACCAAAAATTTGGAAATTTGCATTTCATTTTTTTTTAAAAGTAAAAACAAATACAGTCAGCAGATCCGTAATCCAACTAATAAAAAAATGTTGGCTTCATAGGGTTTTCTGATGGTACTAAAATTCAATCTTTTGACCTTGCCACAAATTTTGACCTACTTGTTTGAAAAATTGCTGTGCAACCATAATTTCAATCCTATTACAGTTGTTAATAACTATGATGAAATTTTTGTGTTTTATTTTCTTCATTTATACACTTATTTGCATGTTTATTACATCTAATTATATGTTACTTTTTTATCTTCCAGAAGAAGAAAAGACCTGAAAGAAGAGAAGCTTTGACATAATATTTTATGGCATGAATTAAATACTTTTCCTTGGATATTTTAAGATCCTTTATTTTTTCCAGGATAGATAGTAATTCAGCAGATAGTGGTGTTAGTCAAGTATATTTCTGGAGAGGCAAGTCAAGTATATGTGAAGTATAAGTCAAGAGTATACTTCTCGTGGAGAGACAAAATACTTCTCCTGGAGAGACAATTAAGGTACAAGTCCAGTATACGTGAAGCATAAGTCAAATATACTTGGAGTACAACTGATGCAATAACATTTCTTGTGAATGATGTATAAGTGAAGTATACGTAAAGTATTATACTTCATCTATACTTATACTTGCCAAACTAATTTGCATCTTATACCTAACAAACTAATTTGCATATAAAACCAAAATACTTGAAGTATACTTCCAATATAAGTGAAAGATATACTTTTCATATGCTTGCAAGTATATTTGAAGTATACTCAAAGTATATGTAATTTCTGTAAGGAATATATTCTAGTGTTTGTTACATCTCCTCTTAGTTTCTATTAAGCAATCTATAACAAACACATGGCATAAGCCTTGTTTACATAACAAAAAATTGTGAGCTCTGAATCTCTCGTGTAACTCAACAACTGAGAATCAAATCTTATGCTAACTATTAGAAATACCAAAGTAACTGTTAAGCATTGTAAACATTAAAATGGGAAAAATAAAATATGAAAATTTTCAGCTTAAATTGTCTCCATGCACCTTTAAAATCATTTGGAAATGCTTAAAAGAATATGACTACTTTAGAGTGAAACTACTAGTTTATAAAAGTTATATCTTCTGTTCCTGTATGATTGGTTGATTGATTATATATTGTTTAATGTCCAGCTCGAGAATTTTTCACTCATATGGAGACGTCACCATTGCCGGTGAAGGGCTGCAAAAGCTTGGCCTATGCTCGGCACTTTTGACCTTTAAGAAGGGAGGAATCTTTATCATGCCACACCTGTTGTGACACAGGGCCTCGGTTTTTGCAGTCTCATCCGAAGGACCGCCCCATTTAGTTGCCTCTTATTACAAGCAAGGGGTACTGAGGATCTATTCTAACAACCGCATGGGTCCTGTTCCTGTATAATGTAACAATTATACGGTATGAAGGTGGGTCCTTACTCTTTGAGTTTTTTGGTTTGGGTTACAGCTTTTTGTTTGAAATCGAAAGATTAACATCCAGGGAGATAAACAAAAGCAAAATATTTCAAGGTCTATGTATTAATTTTCGTACACACATTATTGATATCCTGTACCCCTACGCAGATTTTAACAATGTCGTTAAAAACATGTTTTTGTAGCTATTTCAAAATTAATAATAATGCAAGACAATTTTCAAATTTCATTTCTTTATCAGGACAAATGTCTAACTCAATGATTTAGAATAATATGTATCAATTTCAAAATTTTATCATGATTCTGAAAAAAATATGTACAATTATTGAAAAGGGCATACCACTAACAAATATAAGAAACACAAAAAAATGTAAGCAAATTTTAATAATAACATGGCTTACATAATTTTTTTCCTGTTTATATCAGTAGATAAACCTCAACTACAACTATTTTTAACATAAAATCCATAACTTTCCACATCATTTAAAATTTATGGCTTCTAGAGTATGTATACCCACATTCAAATTTTAAAAATATAATAATTAATGTGTAAATATTTTCTAATTAAATATTTTACATGTATATTTTCTGTCTATTTACTAGATGTGTATCTGTTAAAGTTATCCATTGCAAAAAATCCACAATTTTCCATATAATTTCAAATCTATGGCATTCAAAGCAGTGGCGGATCCAACATTTCCAAATAGCTGGAGATGGGGGTGGGGCCATATCTAAAAGTAAAGTATTAGGTAAAATACTCAGCCATTTTGGGTGCCAAATCTGGAGTTTTCATCTATATATGCCAGTTATGCCTTATGTGTAGCAAATAAATCATCCCCCTCCCCAAAATCTCCCAATGCAATGTAAATATTATATAATTTGATCATTTTTCAAACAAATAAATGTTAGTACATTTTCATGATTAAATGTTTACATGTAAAATTTTTCTATTGATATTAGTCTATGGTGATTGATTCTTTTCAAGATGTTGTTTATGGGACAATTACAGCAATTAAAAGAGGGGGTTCGTTCCAGGAATCAGGTGGGACACAAAGTGATGTTAATTATGCCATGTGCTGCTATGTTTTTGACTAAATAAAGCACAAGAGAAGAATATGCCGAAATCAAGTTGCATTCCTGTCGCTTTGCTTGTGAAGCTCAGTATTGTTGACCTTAACAGATAAAACTCCCGACTCCTGTGATATAACTGTGGTCAGTTCCATTGATAGGCTCTTTAGATGATCCAGTACTAGCGACAGTGTAATGTTTCTTTCAGGCATCTCCTTTTTAGCTGATCATTCTCTTTGTAGCTGAAATGATGCTTTTGCAAACTGACCTTTTTCATTACTTGTTATGGTAAATCTCATCTAGCATGCCATTTTATTTCCCAAATGAACTTCACCCACCAAACAATTGTTATTTAACTATTGGAAAATGATATAATAAACAATGACACCAACAATGGAATTGGTATTCTGCCTTTCAAATATCAATTAAATCCAATGTTTCAAAGTCTTGAATCATATGAAATATTCAAAACCAATCGACACTATTTTGATTTCACCCAGAGATTGGCTGAATGGCAGTGTAGCAGCAAATTAAATCCTGCATGATTGCTAGAAAGCCCTCGAGCATGTTCGACGCCTTGAAAAAATCACAAAACAAATAAAAACTAACATTATATCCCATCTTCACAATTCAAAGGTTATTGATTTGTTACCTCACACCAATCCTTGACGAATGTTGCTATCAGAAAGTCTGGCTCATCAAACCATTACATAATCCACTATAAATAAAACATCCAATAAAATCACAGCATCTTTATTGCCATTTCCATTTGTTCAGTTTGTTTTACATCACTTAAAAGTTCAGCTTTGTGAAGGTTTTACAAATTACAATTTCAAAATGATATTAATATTATTTATAAATGGCTGCTCCACAAACTGTTTTGACTTATGTGGATACAAATACAATAGCCTACCTGAATACAGAGACCGTACTGCTGTGTTGATAAACATGTGCAATTGTAATACCTGCACCTCTAATATGTATACTGATGGCAAATCAAGTTTGGAAACCGCATAATTGAAGACCTTTAATCTTTTTGAGTACTAAAATGATTGAAATAGCCACAACTGCATGTCTAAATACACGTTTTCATCTAAATCTCTTGCTTCACATTGCTATAAATAATACGAGATTCTGATTGGTTCCAGACTCTCTGTGTGGAACCAATCAGAAAACACATGACAAGCCCAACTTTTTGATAGTGACATTTGTCAAGGGTTAGTGCGAGGTAACAAATCAATAATCCTTGACTTGTGAAGATGATTATATCCTCTGTTTCAGTGTGTTTAAAGTAATTCCACCCTCCTAAGATTTTACAAAATCAATGATTATTTAGATTCACACATGACTGGAATATAAATTTTGTTAACCTTTTCCGATAGCTATTGTAAAACAAATGGCCCATGGGCCACATTGCTCAACTGAGCCACCTTGGCCTTGCCAATGTTCAGCTATTGTGAATTTTAAAAGATTATTATTATTATTGTTAAAATTCATAAAGCTCACAATTTTAAAGACAAACATGCTATCAATAGTGCTGTACATGCAATAATACATAATAAATACACAACAATAAAAACTGACAGCTTATCATCATAGCAAGTGTCCGTAAAAGGAATGATGAGTTAGTTGAAAGCACTGATATAATAAGATGATTTAAGTTGGTGCTTGAAAACATTATAATCACAGATTGTTCTTATATTTGTTGGTAATTCATTCCAGACTGTAGGTCCTGATATTGCAAATGACCTTGGTTGAATTTTCAAGTGGAATCTAATTCCTCTTGTAATAAAGGCCATTAATGCTGTTTTATTATTTCAAAAATAAATTCTATAATTTTTATATTATTCAGTCCTGTAAAATGATGACTAATCTGGTGAATCTTGTAACTATGACAGACTGAATGTCCTGTAAAGATCTGGGGACCTTGGCAAACACTGCTATATACATTGTATATATGGCATGACCTTTACACATGCTAAGCATTTAAATCCCATCTTTTAAGTCGTGATAGATGGACACACATACACAGTAATCCCGAAGTGTTAGTGTACTTTGCAGATAATACAAAATTGCACATCTATATCTTAATGCATCTATAAATATCATTTTAATTTCTTACACTCCATGAAATCTTAGTATCTAAACAGTTGTTAACTATATCCCTACCTCCACAAGTTTGTTAGCATGATCTGCAAACACTTGAGCATACTCCTCCACCCCCTTCTCATCCCCAGCTTTGGCAGCTTCAATCAGGACCAGGAGTGGAACATTGGTTTCCAGGAAGGAGTCAGATACATGATCCACCACTGCTTTTCTCAGCTACAATTAAAAGGCCCACAAACTTATCAGTCATTTCAGTATCAGTTAAAACTAGCCCCTAGGACTATGAAATCTTCAATTATTTTCTTGTTCTGCATACATTACTCAGCTGAAATCTAATATTCGACAGCAGTATAAAACAAGATGTGTAAACCCCACAAAAAGCCCATGCTGATGAAAGACCATCTGCATTTTCACTTAATCATAGCTATTTGATCAAAGCCACTTATCACCCAAAATAGGATGAAAGGACTAATAATGATTTAGAGTCTCAAATATTAAATTTTTTATTATAATACATAAATTTTGCTAATAACATTTTTTTGTTTATTTTAACCAAACCACATTAACATAGGTGTTTGAAAATTTATAATAATGAAGTTAATTTAGGTAATTGACCAGTGCGGTCAAAATGACTGTGATTAAGTGAAAGTGCAGACAGTTTTACAATTTTCAGTCACTTGGAGCTATTACAGATTTCAGTTTATGAATTATGGCAAAAAATTCAACTTAAAAATGATATCTTATGCTGCACATTCTATGCAATTATGTCCCTCAACAAAGGTTGGGAACATATTGGTTTTACTCGTTTTTTTATTATTATTATTTTTTTCTTTCTTCTTGGAACTTTTTTGTCCATGAGTGTTCTCAGAAACCACTTATGGGATTAATATGAAACCAATATAGGATGATAGTGCATCACATGTAGATGAGTGGAACGAACGTCATATTGTTTGAAAATGCCTGCATGTGCATGCACAGGCATTGGATGTTTTGTTTACAAATTTTTGAATCGCCTGACTTTTTGTTTTTCAATGAAATCGTTTGATATTTAGGTTGTAGGTATACATTGAGCCCCCTTACCAATTTCAGTGGTCAAAATTACAATTCTTCACATGCAGGAACGAGTTCTTCGTTTTGATCGGATAATACAAAAATGTATATATTTCTGTTGTTCTTGACAGTACTTAGATCATATCCACAGTATAGGTGAACTTCCCAAATATCTACAGAATGATGATATAGAATTTGCAAACACGCATGCATGTGCATCGTCTTTTGAATTTTCAATTCTTTTAATGACCATAACTTTTTTGTCAAAATTTTGGAAACTTGGGTCGTGAATGTAGGTTGGTATTCTGAATACAAATATGTAGCAAAATGATTTTGGCGTATGTGCATGCAAGTGCACTAAATTGTGATTGGCCGATCTTCAAATCACCCTAATTTTCTTATAATTTATTAAAATGACATCAAATTTATACTGTAAGTATATCTATTAAATGCCTATCAAGTGACATCAAAACCAATGTTGAATCTTACTCATGTGCAGATCTATGCATGTGCATTGATTTTCTGTAATTTTTTGGGTACTAAAATAGCCTTAACTTTGAAATTAAAAGTTAAATTGAGCTGAAATTTTACTTACTTGCTTAAGATTCAAATACATATTGAATGGTTTGAACAAAAATTCCACCGTTGAATTGGCATGCGCGTGAAATTTAATTTTTGACATCTAAATTCAAGTATCGGTACATAACATTTTTAAATTTCAATGAATAGTTTTGAAGTTTCTCTTGCAGGTATTCATTGCGACTCCCTACTCAATGGTAGTGTCAAAATCACTTCCCCGCATGTGCATGCAGGTGTGCTAATTTCTGATTGGCTGATATTGAAATTGCCATAACTAATAAATGATGTAAATGACACGAAGTTTATATTGTAAGTATATCTATCAAGAGCTTATTGAATGACATCAACATCAACGTAGTGTCTTACTCATGTGCATTGGTTTTCTTTCTTTTTTGGGTATTAAAATAGCCATAAACTTCGAATTAAAAGTTATATTGAAGTGAAATTCTAGTTGTGGGTTTATGATTCAAATGCCAATTGAATGGTGTGAACAAAAATTCATTCATCGAATTCGAAAGTGTGTACATTGTCATTTTTGATGTCTAAATTCAAATATAGTCTATAACATTGTTGGATTTCAATGGGGCCTCTGTGGTCGAGTGCTTAGAGCATTGCGCTCAAAATCACAAGGCCTCTCACCTCTAGTCGGTGCGGGGCCAATTCTTGCTCGGGCCGATATATATGAGAAAGTTTGCCAGTTTACTTTCGGAAGGTCGGTGGTCTCTTCCTAGGTACACTGTATCTGAGTCTCTCCTCCACCTACTAAAACTGGACACCACCAGATAACTGAAAAATTGTTGAGTGTGGTGGAAAACAATAAAACAATCAATCAAACAATCAATGAATTGCATTGAAATTTGTGTTGCAAATATAGTTTGAGAATCCATACTCATTGGTGGTGCCAAAATCACTTCATTGCACATGCATGCATGTGCTTTCAAATTTGATTGGATAATATTTGAATACATATCCGTCGCTCATGAATATGGTATATTCAACGATATTGAGATGATATGTACACACTACTAAAACCTAGATTGTAAGATCATCAGATGTGCAGATATACACTTGCATGCACGTGTATGCACATGGATTTTTCTGGTATTTGTAACTTCTACTCGCTGTTAGTTTCTCATTTGTCATCAAATGTTTTGAAATTGATGTAGTTGTATATTTAGACTTTTAACGTATTGATATGTTTAAGATACTAATCAACACGTGCATACACATGCACTGAATTTTGATTGGTGAGTTATTAAATGTTGATAACTAATTTGTTTAACTATGAAATGGAGTGAACGTTATAAAATAGTTATATATTTAGATGTTATACGGTTTCTTGTAGTCCAAATCAACTGTCCTGAAAAAATTGACACCACTTCCTTCCTACTTGGGAGAACGTTTGGGGACATCTGTAACAATCCCCATTACAATGAGTACTAGTTTCTTGTTGCAATGCACAAATATTCTGTTTAGTCATACAGTTCCAGGGCCCAGCTTAAATATGACCAAAAAATAATTGGCACTTTTTTAATTTCATTTCTGTATAACAAATACAATTTTCATTATTAAATTCATGAGAGTTAAAATGTATATTGAATGGTGTTAGACATATTTGCAATTCATCATTACCTAACCTGCTGTTCTCTTGGTGCTTTCTCACATCACCTCAAAATGTACGATTATTTCTTAGGGTAGTACGGAACTTGTATCCAAAAATCTACATTTCAGAAACACCTCGCATGAGGAAAAAGTTTACCTGACATAGTTTGAATGCATTTGAATCAAGCACCTGTAGCAATAAATACAGACAATAAGCTAGTACCCTAGGCCTCTGAGTGTAAGCGCAAGGCCTCAGGTACTAGGCTATAACAGACAACATTAATATGGAGTGTAGAGACTAAGTGATGAGGCATTTTTAAAGTCCAAGTGGCAATTCCATTTGAAAACAAGAGGCCCATGGGCCACATTGCTCACTTGAGTCACCTTGGCCCATATTGAAGATTTTCACTATATATTCATAAGCAAAACTTTGACCCCTATTGTGGCCCCACCCTACCCCTGGGACCATGATTTTACCAAACTTGAATCTGCACTAAGTCAGAAAGCTGTCATGTAAATTGAACTTTTCTGGCCCAGTGGTTCTTGAGAAGATTTTTAAATATTTTTCCTTAGATCTCTGTATAAGAAAAAAAAAAGGATCTCCGATTGTGGCCCCATTTTACCCCTGGGGGCCATGATAAAATAAAAAAATAAAAAAAAATTGAATCTGGTCCATTGATTCTTGAGAAGGAGATTTTTAAATGACCCCATCCTATTTTTGCGTTTTTGTGATTATCTCCCCTTTGAAGGGGGCATGACCCTTCTTTTGAACAAACTTGAATCCCCTTTACCCAACAATGATTTGTACCAAGTTTGATAGACATTGGCAAAGTGGTTTTGGAGAAGACTTTCAAAATTTTTCAGTATTTTTTCACTATTTTGTTATCATCTCCCCTTGGAGAAGGGTATTGCGTTTCATTTGAACAAATATTAATCCCCTTCACCCATGGATGCTTTTTGCCAAGTTTGATTGAAACTGGCCCAGTGGTTCTGGAGAAGAAGATGAAAATGTGAAAAGTTTATGCCAACTACAACACCGACGACGAACAACGGAAACTTTTGATTAGAAAAGCTCACTTATGGCTTCGGCTCAGGTGAAATTTAAAAAAAAAAAAAAAAAAAAGTAAGTGGTTTGGAAATTCAGGATTATAATTATGCACTATTATCATCCAATATCAAAACTAAACTGTACTAGTGCTGAATGTGTTACTGATGAATAGCCTATATTGACATCAGAGTAAAGTGGATGTGGGGATCAGACATGACACAAGTGCAAGCAAAGATTGGAGTGAGGGGTAAATCATTGTGGTTAAATAAAATAAACACACAATGAGTCCACCTAGCTAAACAAATGTTTTGCTAAAGAAGCAAATTTCTGCTTCACCTCACATACACAGTGAAAGATATTGACTTGCATGTATCATTAAAGAAACTTATAAATGAATTGCATGTATGTCATAATTTTGAACATTCATATAAAATCCCCCTGTATATACATCCAAATTGAATAAATGAGTTTATATGCTATGTGTAGAACTTGTTATCCCCGTGGTAATCTAAGTTGTTAGAATAGATCCTTAGTACGCCTTGCTTGTTGTAAGAGGTGACTAAATAGGGCGGTCCTGAATACTGGGTACAATTTGATTTGAAAAGTAAAATAAGGAATTATATTTATACCAAAACACTGGCATAGAATTTAACAATCTAATGATCACATCTCACTGGCTGGGAAAAAAAAAAGAGTGTTGGTTGGGGGAGTAAAGTGTCTGTTAAAATGAAATCCCTAGGTTGAATTTTTGTAATATTCTTCTTGTTGAATCTTTGTTTTGAAATGTCATTTGTTAGTTTTTCTTTAAAATTGAATTATGCTTTTTTGCTGCTTTTTTTTTTTGTAAAGTATTAAGTACAGCCAATAGCTTGCAAATTTCACCTTTGTATATATTCTCAAGTATGATTATATAATTAAAAAATTAATTTGTGACTTTAGTTACTGTCCCCCCCCCCCCCCCCCCCCCCCCAATATATTATTTACCTCTTGCTGATAAACTTCTTTCATAAAATCTACATTTTCTTCATTATTTTCTTTTTAAAATGTGTACTTTAAAGAAAGAAAGAAAGCTTATGGACTTAACCGAGAGCGTCCAAGAGTGGATTTGTGACCTTTATAAAAAAAAAAAAAAATTCTACAAGTCAAAAAAATTGAGTAGGAAAATTTCACATTATCTGTTTTGAACTACCTTAAATATACATGTACGTATACTGTTCTGTATTAGGTCTTGATACCTGTCGTTTCAGGTCCTTAGTCTTGCGTTCCATGTTATCTATGGCTCTCTGCAAATCTTCACTCTTTTCACTTCTTCCAGACTGTGACAAAAGATACAAATTCTATATATAATGGACAAGTACATCAAATGAGAACTGCCTAATGGGACTAATATCCCCACAGGGCACATTGGATAGTGGAAAATAGTAAATAATATAAACACATCCTTCTGATATGAAGAGGAACTTTTATGTTCCTGAGAGCAATTAATATAAATGTATATATATTCTGCAGTACAGCATTACTCTGAATATTTAAGATATGCTTAGATATGCTTAAGATATGACATGTAACTTCTAAATATTATTTCACACAACATACATGAGCCACATCCACAGACAAATGGACTGATAATTTCATTATACCCTCTCCTACACTAATACAGTAGTCTCTGTGAGAGAAGAGATCCTGACAAAATCTAAAAGAAATTGATAAGTCATTAAAGTTGAAAAAACATCTATAAAATGAAAATACCCATATCTTCCTTGAATGCTATAGAATCTCAATAACATTGACAGGTGCACAACTTCATTATATACAAACAGACCCTGAAGCATACTATTACATCAGTGTAATGGTGAGCGAATGCTGAAAGGTTTGGTAATCAACGCTTTTGTTTGGGTAACAAACAATGAATGCTTCTCAGCAAGAACTGAAAGGTTTGGTCCAAGATGGGAATGAACAGTTTGGGTTGATTTCAAATCCTGCATTTCAGATACTTTCGGTACTTTTGATTTATGCATAGACATTGCGGGAAAGAGAGATTACTTGCCAAAATAAAATTAAAAGTTCAAATTTAATTTAAATTATAAATATTTTAAAATGGAAAGGGAATGGAAGTAAATTAATACAATCAGTTATATGTGCCTTAAATTCCACATGAGGATATTTACATTATGAAATGTGGGCGCAGGACATTTGCACTTTTTTACCTGAGTTACAAGAGGACATTTGCGCCCTGAACTTAGCGGACACTTGCGCTCCTGATTTTTGTCTACCTGTATGAAATAGAGTGCCCATTTGCGCTTTTTTTTTACCCGAGTCATTTTTCTTATGAAAAATATAATAAAATATCAATTTGTCATTTTTTAAATAAAACTTTGGGAAATATGGTTTTCGATACTGATTTTGAATTCTTGGGATACAGATTTTAATCAGAACATACACTATATGTATTTTCGATGGTCTAATGAAGAGAACTCACTGTGGATTTCTTTAGGGCAGAAAATTCTGACGTATGTGAGTTCTAATAACTATTTTGAATTAAATCTCATTTCGTTTTGAATAGCGTACATGATGGAAGCGCAAGTTGTCGAAACGAGTAAAGGGAAAAAAGCTATATATTTTGATGGATTTTTGTATCGTTATATGACAAAACTCTAAAATCGGAAGACATTTCATGGAGATGCACTGATAAGAATTGCACATCCAGAGTTAGGACTGACAGTAGTATGACAACCATTTTGAGTCACAAAATGAACATAACCACACGCAAGATGATAGAAAGATTGAACGTCATCGGTTGAGACAAAGTTCGAAAAGAAAGGCTGAGGACGATCTTACACAGAGACCATTGAAAATAATACGCACTGGTTTAAAAGAAGTCCAAGAAGACAGTCTACATCCTAAGGATTTAAAAGCAGTTTCGAAAGCCATAATATCGTGTGCGTAGAAAATCACAACCAACCCTGCCTAAATCTAGAGAAGAAGTTCATGATATCCTAGAGCATCATCCAGTGCAGACTACGAAGTCAGAGAACTTTCTGCAGGCAAATGACAGACAAAGTGGTATTGTTATTTTTACATGTAACGAAAATATAGAGTGCTTAGGCAAAGTTCCTGATATATTTATGGACGGGACTTTCAAATTTTGTCCAAAGTTCTTTTACAAGCTTTATACCATACACGGCTTTATGAATGGGAATTATGTACCTCTCGTTTACATTCTTCTGCCAGGAAAGTCTGAGGACATTTACCGCCTTTGTTTCACAAAACTAATAGATATGTGTGAAAGCAGAAACCTAACATTCAGTCCGAATATCATTCATGTTGACTTCGAGGAAAGGGTTATGGTGGTTGTTAGGCAACTATTTCCATTGGCTGAATTGAAATGTTGTCGATTTCACTTAGCGCAAGCCTGGTGGCGCAAAATCCAGAACCTAGGATTATCGAAGGACTACAAGGATTGTTCTAGTGATATAGGAAAATGGCTGAACAGATCATTTGGGTTAGCCTTCCTTCCTCACGCTGAGGTAGAAAATGCATTTGTGGAGGATATAATGCAGGATGCACCCAATGAAAGTCGATGCTCGAAGTTTGCCGACTATTTGACAGAAAACTACGTCACAAATGAGTCCAAGTTTCCTCCAGTTCTATGGGCAGAGCAGCCGTCTGACAGAAAACGTACCACAAATGGTCCGGAATCCTTTCATGCCCATTATAACGAACAGTTTTATTCAACACATCCAGCAATCTTCTTATTCTTGAACACTATCATTGAACAACAGTCTGTTACTTACATCAAGATGAGGTACATAAATGAGTTTGCACCTAAATCTAGAATCGAGAAAGAGAAACTTGACTATCTTTTCGATAAGTGGGACAAATACCAATCGGGACAAATCTCCAGAGCAAACTTTGTGTTTTCCCTTGGATACAAGTATCATGCACGAACGGACTTATAATTTTATACTTTTTAGATTGAACTTTTATCCTAAAACTGTGCTGTTTTAGTGCTATAGTGACTGAGTTTATCCTAAATAAATGTAACTTTTAATGAAATAAAGCTTATAAAATCTTTATATTCCGCCAGGTTTTTTAAGCGCAAATGTCCTATATTTAAAGGAGCGCAAATGTCCTATCTGAAAGTCCAAAATGGTCAATAATCCGGAGCGCAAATGTCCTCTGTTTTGGAGCGCAAGTGTCCTTTTAAAAAAGAGCAAATGTCCTATCAAAAAGCGCAAACGTCCTTCGCCAATGAAATGTAATCAACAGAAAATAACTTCACATTTCTTTAAAACAATAAAAATCAAATTATGTTATTTGAGGTCCAATTTCAATATTATAACATTGCCACCCTTAAGGTAAATACCCATAATCACATTTAAATATTGAAAACCCCTAAGATTTCTTTCACAATTTACATGTATTTTGTCAAGGATATGTATTGACCAAATTCACAACAACAAAAATATGTGGAGAGGTCTTTCTTGGGGTACAACTGTTTCTAAAAATAGAATACATCACTCTAAAGCATGCAGTGTTGTTAAACATGGGTTCTGAGGCATTGACTTCCTATGGAAATTTGTTTCTTTTATACTAATTAAAGAAAATGTATTGTATTTTATTGTTTACAAAAATTTTCATCAACTGAACCATGCTGTTTGGTTTTAAAGTGATGAACATGCACATATGGTAGTCCAATTATTGACTTTATAGCCTATCATACCTGAAAAATTGTGACTTCAAAAACCTTGGGATTTTAAAAAATTTTGAATATGTTTTACTTTTACACTCAAGCAATCATTTGACATAAAATGTAGATAGGGTAGCAGGCAAATTGAGAGCCCATTGGCTTCTTCAATGCTAAAACTCTTGAAAAACCACATACTGGAAAGCAGTGTTTAAAATTCTTATCTCTACAAACTTCTTTAATTCATGATCTACATTAATAAACTACCATTTCAAGAAATATTACAGGGTGGTTTGTGAAAAACAGTTTAAAATATATAAGCTTTAGATAACTAAAACCCACTCTCGATGATTGCAATAAGCTTTAAGGGTCAGGATTGATGTTTGAAAAAATTCTAATAGTACTGTGGAGTTAAATAAAAGGCACAAGTCTTAATTGTCATGTCTGTGAAAATTATTTTGAGAAAGAATGTTCAAATATGACATGATATATATATATATATATATATATATATATATATATATATTCATGATGAATTCCTGTTTCGCATTTTTGAAATAGAATTTATAGTCTGATCACAGTGATTCAATATCCATAAAATTAATCCTTAGACAAAGTTACATGAATATTGATATGACATCACAATTAATGCAAAAAAAAAAAAAAAAAAAAGAGCTGAAGATTATCATGGTAATCAGATTAACCTAGTTGGAACAAACATCAAGTTGAAAATCTGAGTGATTTTTACATTTTTTAATGCTCAATCAGAGAAATGCTAACATACATGTTGGCCTTTGCTACAAATTTTGTTAAAATCACCCGATTTCACAAAATTATGAATCAGCCCCTTTAATACATTAAAATTTATTGAAATCTTATTTGAGCATCAGTGAAGGCCATGTCCCTCCAGAATTTTTTTTTCTTTGTAGATAAAAGAAAATCATATGTAACACATGTAGGTACTCTACCTACAAGACACAAACAACACCTACATAGCCTACATCTGTCAGTGTAGGTTTCAGCTGAATGTGCACATTAACAATATGCACATTTTACTCAAAGATATATTATTTACAAACATTTATTAAGGGATTTGATGACCTTGAAAGCTTTCATTTATTTTGAGTATAACTAGATATTAAAACTACAATTTTGTGACAAATGGGAAAGGGGAGGAGGTACATGCGTTAGATCATCGTATGCTTTTAAATTGTTTTTCTTCCTACATGAATAATTTGTTAGAAAAAACATAATAAAAATATGTGACTATTAATACACGTATCACACAAGAAATTAGCGATTCCATATACATACCCATCATTAGCAATCTTGCAATCGCACAATGGCAATGTCCTAAAATAGATGTCGCAGTTGGCAACATCATTAAATATCAACATAACCTGTAATATTTACTGAATTCTTATTTAAATTTGGAAATGACTTTCAAAAGAACTAATCATCAGTCAAATTGTATGGACAGTTTAGACTTCATAATGTATAACCATTTTGTTTGCATCATCACTAGCCACAGCTGAAATGTGTGTTACAACTTGAAATGTATGCCACTCTTTTAAAAAGGGCAAGAAGCATACATTTCGGCCATGGCTTGCGATGGTGGCTTCTTGATAACATACTGATTTGAACGGGGTTTTTTTTTTTTGGTTGTTTTTAAATTTTGTTTGATTTCAAACAATCAGTTCTGGTGGTCATAGGAAATTTAAGGATATGAATCCTCTGCCATATTCCATCAGGATCAGAGATATCACAATAACTTAACACATGAATAACGTTCCTTGTGTTATTTGATGTGGTATGGGGATGTACCTTAACTCAAAATGTTACAATTTTTTCTGGATTACTTTATGCACTGGCAATCTTGAAGAGGAATTCAGTTTGTAATTGTACTTTTTGAAAACTGTAATCAAGGGCTCATAGCTGTACAAATTAATGTACATTACAATTTATATATAGCATGTTAAACTGTTTGAAATTTTTATCATATGTATATTCAGCAATGGCAGATCCTGGATTTCTTGGGAATCCAGAGTCTAATCTGCCATTTATTTCAAAAGTTCTTGAGAAAGTGGTTGATTCCCAGCTTGAAAAACATTTAACCAATCATAATCTCCATGAAGAGCGCCAGTCAGCTTACAAGAAATTCCACTCAACAGAAACCGCTTTATTAAGTGTTCAAAATGACATCTTATGTTCTCTCGATCAGAATGAAGCTACCATTCTTATCATGCTTGCCTTATCCACTGCATTCGACACAATTGACCACACCACCCTCCTTCGCCGACTTGAAGTACACTTTGGAATAACAGGCAAGCCATTAAAATGTATGAAATCGTATCTGAATGGCCGTTATCAGACTGTTTGCATTGATGGCGAGTTATCTACACCTGTGCATATGACCTTTTCTGTACCACAAGGATCCGTTCTTGGGCCGAAAAAAATTATATTATGTACACTAAACCTGTTGGTGCTATCTGCAGGAAGCATAATCTTCAACACCACTTTTATGCTGATGACTCCCAGTTGTACATGGCATTTAAACCGAAGGAGCCTGTGTCACGCAATGAGACTCTGCAACGACTTGAAGCATGCTTAAATGATATTGTATTGTGGATGAACAATAACTTTCTTAAACTTAATGCAGATAAAACTGAAGTGATTGTCTTTGTACCAAAACGGAGTGCAGTAGAAGATTTAACCGTGAGAGTTGGGGACACATTCATCAAACCATCAACAACAGTTAGAAATCTTGGAGCTATGCTGGACTCTCATTTGGACATGGAACAACATGTTAACTCTGTTTCACAAGTATGTTACATGCACATTCGGAAAATAAGTAAAATCCGAAAATATCTCACCATGGATGCTATCAAAACTCTGATAAACTCTTTGGTCACATCAAGACTCGATTACTGTAACTCATTGCTAAGCGGTTCTCCTAAATACATCCTGAACAAACTCCAAGATGTCCAAAATACAACTGCTCGTGTCATAACCAGGACATCGCGTTACAGCCACATAAGTCCGGTACTGAAGGAGCTTCATTGGCTCCCCATACATAGCAGAGTGGAGTACAAAGTCCTCATATACGTGTTTAAGGCACTTCACGGACAGGCACTTACGTACATACAAATACTGCTGAACGTTTACACCCGAGGCAGGCAACTTAGATCCCAGAATGAATTAACACTGGTTGTACAAAGAACTAGAACTGTGACGTATGGTGATTGTGCATTCATGACAACTGCACCAGAACTCTGGAATGCCCTACTAAACACACTAAGAAACTCTGCATCCCTCCGTGTTTAAGAGAGCCCTAAAAACTCACTTGTTCCTAAAATTTTATTCAGACTGATTTTACTACATGTAACATCTAGCACTGTGTTTAACAATTTTAAACTGTTTAAGATTGTAGTGTAATTTATGGACTCATTTAATCTTACTTATCTTAAAAAAAAATATATATAAAAAAAAAAAATAATAAAATAAAATAAAATTCTGTTTTATATGTTTGGTATTTTTTTTAATATGATATGGCATTTTATTATGATGTAAAGTACTTTTGAACATGTTTTATACATGAAAAAAGTGCTCAAGAAATTTGGTACATAATAATAATTTTTTTTAAAAAGGGGGGGGGGGGGGGGGGGGGGGGGCCACATGTGAAAGTAATATATTACCCAAATTACTCAACCATTTTGGGGCTCCAAATTTGCCCTTGTTTAGAATAAATGTATCCAGATTGAATAGATCAATACATGTGCACATGTAAATTAAATCAATAAAAATAAGAATTTAATTTGAAAATTGTTGATAGTATTTTTTTCAACAATTGATTTATTTTGTGTTTAAATCCAATAAGGGAATGCCTGCATTTTTGCAATGATCATAGTGACTTATCACATTGATTTATAGTATACATTATGGAACCCATTCACTACATATACATTATGCTTTGAAGATACATGTCATAATTTAAAAATGGATACCAAGAGCCGATGTCACCTGAGATGGAGACCTATAGTGTAGACTCTGTCTCCTGTAAACTAGTACATGTACACCATTAATCTAGCAATTCTTAGTGTCTCAATCACTTCATACCATGACACCACACCAGGTGAAATTCTAACACGGAAGACATTCAATTAATTTTCCAACATTTTCACCAAAACATGTCAAAATTCATATTAGTCTAAAAGGTATCCATACTTAAACTTGAAAATATTGTTTCCAAAATAAATCATCCATCTTCACATGTCTTCTTCAGCAAGTTGACTTCCATTCACTATCTTTGTGAAAGTAAATTTGGCTTTTACCCCTAACATGTAAATATGCTCTGTTGTGTCATGAGAACTGGTAATTTGTCCAATTTCAACTTTAAAACTGCCCACCCTAATACAACTTCAAACTACTGTGTTGAATCAAGAGTGATATTCTTTCATCTCAACCAAGCATCATGTTGACATACTATGACAGACTGACACATGAGTTCCAAATAACCATGCAGGAACGAACAGTTCCAGGGAACAAATGGTTTCAGACAAGAATGGAATGCTTTGGTCTGGGAAAGGAAAGCCAAATGGTTTGAACAGAGCAGTTCTTATCCGGAATGCAACGGTTCTTATTGGGAATGGAATAGTTCAAATACTGTGTTATTATGCTTCAGGGTCTGTAATATAGCAGTGCTTGAGCTGTGAGTCACCATTTGCACCAGCGGCAACAAAAAAAAAAAATCAAAAATGGCGAGAAAAAAAAAAATCAGAAGTGGCAGGAAAAAAAAGGGCAATAAATGTCTTCTTCGCAGTGAGCGCACATGTGACTTGAAGTTTCGAATCGCTTCAGTGCACACAGATCTCAGGTAAGTCTCATCATGCGGTAAATCGATAATTATGTACAATGAATGTGTATACCGAAGTAGTGCGATGGTCAGTTTGAAAAACAATTAAAATCTCCCTCCTTATGTCATTATAGTCTCGAATTTGTAATTTGAGCACGTGGCCAATTAAATAATTGAAGCATTGTTTTTGTTGTACATCTGAGCTTGTTTATTTAAACATTTTGTGTATGTCTTCAGTTTTTTGAAGGTAGAGTCAATAAATACATTTCTTTAAAGTTCATAATAATAATCATCTTATAATGGTTTTTCTTATGTGCACACCATTCTACGTTTGGTATTTGACTTGTCAAAAAGACATGGATTTTGATATTGCTTTCAGGAAATGGAGTGAGGCAAAATCCAGGAGAATACTTGCTGTCGCTTACAAATAACTTTACTGCAACTTTAACAATGTATTTAACAACTTGGTGATTGTGATGTCAGGTGAAAAAGAACACTCATCTAATGCAAAATATTTATCTGCAACTCAAGTTGAAAACTTGAAATCCATATTAAATTTGTTTTAATACTTCATCTTTTTATATTTTTTACAACTAGGAATATATATATATATATATATATATATATATATATATATATATATATGATGTTTAAAAAATAGGTCATACTTTTGCCGCTCGAAAGTGGCGAAAAAGAATTTTTGTCCAGTGGGAGCGCTGAACATAGACACAAAGTTTGAATCAAATCTGTTCATATCTGTTAAGATATATCCTGGACAATGACAACACCCCTCAAAATGGAAAAAAAATATCTGTAACTTCTTCAATGTTAAAAATTTCAATCAAAATAGCAAGTGCACAACTTCGTTATTCATATTAAGATATACATATTGTTCTAATGAAATCTGTTCATTGGTGTTAAAGATACGCTCTGAACAAATTATGTCTACAGACAGACGAGATGATTCCAGTGTAACCCCCCACCCCCAAACTTTGCGGATGGTATAATAATATTCCATAACAATAAGGTATTTCTTGCATTTGTGCTACCTGAGTGATTTGTTTATCAATTGAAATCCAAGTCTGTTATTTGTGTAAAATCATGTTTTGCATGCATACTTCTTACATGCTTGTAAATGTTTTATGTTAAAACAAATTCATTATAGAAAACACAGAGAAGCACATACTGAATAAAGGGCACCAAAGTCTTTCATCAAGGTCAAGTATATCATAAATTTATTGTAAATAAATAGACTTGATCATTCATCATGTGCATGCAATTATGTCAGTACAAGACCAATTTATGGCCATTTTTATTTTTTGGCTATTGAGGATGAAAATCAGATAGGAGATGAGATTTATCAATTTTGAACAACTTTCTGTTCTTTTTTAATTCACTTCCGGTTTCCCTGAAGTCTATAAAACAAAAGAAAATTACACCATGAGCGTACAGGAATCGTCCCTGAACGCTTCAAAGAAAAATACTCATAATTTGGACAACTTCCGGTTTGGTAGAAATAACGACATATGTGAAATTCATATCAATATCTTTATTTATAAGCAAGTTATCTGAACAGAAAGACCAATTTTCCAAAGTTTAGACATCCAGTAAGTCGTACATTTTCTGAAATTACAAAAGGTACCTAATTTGACCATGGAAGTTTTGTTTTAAAAGCTTAAATTTGAAGTTTCTTTTGTTCACTTCCAGTGATGATAGAACTGACGGATGATGATGAACCTTATTTCAAAGGAGAAAGTCACCATTTATCATCCCTGAAAGTTTGGAGAATCTATCGTTATCCATTTAGGAGAAAAGTTCTGGACAAAATGTCATTTTAAAATCAGGAAATTGTCCATAACTCATGACCAGAAATTTTCTAAAAAGAAAAAATCCTAATCTAGTCCGTTTTATGAAGTGTCTTTCCTGAAAGTTTCCTGAAATTCCATCAGCCATTGACAAGAAATCACATGCACAAAATCAGAAAGAAAAAGAACAATAATAATAATAAAAGAGGAAAAGAAACATAAGAATAAGAGAATGATCTTCCATTGGAAAAGAAGGACTTAATTAAAGAACAGATCAAAAACAATTAAGTCTCCAAACTTCATTTGGGAGACTTAATTAAAAGATTTACAAATATATTACAAAATTCTACAACAAAAGTTTTTGGAGTATCTGATGTCCTTAACAAAAACATGCTAGATAGATTTCTCACATTACCATCTTTGTTTCATTACTCTAGAGCAATTAAATTTTTTTGTTTTACTGACATACTATGAAACACTTGAGCACTTGATTCTGATTGGTTGTTTTTAATTCTCCAATCTTTGAAACTTTTCCCTTGTTTATTTCAACAAATCATTATCATATTGTATGCAAATGAATATTTCAATACAGTTGACATCAGCTTAAAGCAAGACATACTTTACAAAAAAACAAACCAACAACAACAAAAACGTGCAATATATAATGTTAGAAACAGATCCATAGACATGAACATGTTAGCAAGAAATTTTCTCATATTCTTTTTCTTCATATTTCAAATTTTCAAGAGACACTAGGCAAGCCTGTGTATCTTTAAAAATTTACAACATTAAGAAACAAGAGTTTGAGAAAAAGCCAGAGGTCAAAAAGCCTTATCAGTCACCTGAGTTAAAAGTATTACTAGTTGCAAGGGTTACGAAATCAAGAAAAATTTCCTGAATATCTAAGCTAAATTTTAATATTCATCAACAGTATAAAACAAGATGTGTTCTTAATACTTCAATGCCATTGAAAATGCCTATACTGATAATAGGCTTGAAGTAATATATCTAACATCAACACGACACCTGTGGGGATCGGGTTAGAACTGGTCCTCAGTACCCCTTGCTTGTCGTACGAGGTGACTAAATGGGGCAGTCCTTTGGATGAGACCGCAAAAACCGAGGTCCCGTGTCACAGCAAGTGTGGCACAATAAAGATCCCTTCCAGCTCAAAGGCCACAAGTGCCAAGCACAGGCCTAAATTTTGCAGCCCTTCACTGGCAATGTTGATGTCTCCATATGAGTGAAAGCACCCGAGAGGGACGTTAAACAATATACAATCAATTAATATGATATTTGGACTCGTCCTTGAGTCCATATCCTGGGGGTGGCAAAATTCACAATTCTGGTACATTCACTTCTGCTTTTCTTAAATATATATTTAGTATTACACTGTATCAGCAAACTTTAAACCTTTCAAATGATAGCGACAATAATCATTATGATAATTTTGGCTCCACCTTAGAACTAAACCCTTACAACCTAGGGTTATGAAATTTACAATTTTGGTAAAGGACTACCTACTCCTTTTAAATATTGATTGAGTTTAGATATCATTAAAGAATATATTATTCAAATATTCTACACATACACACTTTGGTCCACCTTGGAGTCAAAATCTTTATCCCAGAGATAATGAAATTTACAATTTTGGTATAGGCTTTCCTGCTATACATAACTATGCATTTAGTCTTTATTACAGATTTGCATTTGTAGAGATTTTTGCGAATTTGGTCAAATTTTGCCCCACCCCAGCTTTTTGTCCTGTGGGTGTATGAGTTCTGAAATTTACAATTTATGTCCCTCTTGTCCCAAAGATGTTTCATATCAAATCTCAAAAGAATTGGAATGGTAGTTATCAAGAAGTTCAATTCTTGACACATTTGATCACTGACCATTTTGGCCCCACCCTGATACCAAACTTCCTACCCTGAGATCATAAAATTTACAATTTTAGTAAAGGGCAACCTGCTCATTCTAAATATTCATTTAGTTTCAATTCAGTATCAATAACATCAAAATAGATATGCTTTTAAAATCTTTTACACATAGATTCTATACATGGAGTTTGTTCCCAACATGGAGTCAAAACCTCTATCTTGGGGATCATGAAATTCAAAATTTTGGCAGAGGCCTTCCTGTGCTGCATTACTATGCATTTAGTTTTTCTTACTCAAGTGTGGTTGTAGAAAAGATTTTTGAAAATTGACCAATTTTTGGCAGTTTTTGTCTTGGCCCTAAGGCGCACAGGTGCAGAAGTTCTGAAATTTATAATTTATGTCCCCCTTGTCCCAAAGATGTTTCAAACCAAATTTGAAATGAATTGGAAAGGTAATTATCAAGAAGTTAAAAATGTTTGATTGTTAATGCATGATGTACGACAGATGTAGACTAATTGCAATAGTAAACTCAGGTGACCTAAATAAAAATAATTTGGTTACTAATTTGCATTGGTTATGGAACCTGTATATCTTTCATTGAAAGATGAATTCTGATACATCTATTTCTATCACTTTACATACATTTATCTTATTTCATAACAAAAAGAAAGTACAGTCCCTGAAACATTTCACTTTCCCATTTTCCCTTCGCTCACCATTCATTCATAGATTTTCCCCACGTTTCATAGAATATTGGGAATGTATCAAAGTGCCAAAACGTATGCATGGCCATAGGAAGGCCAATAAAATTCCAGTAATAGCCTTATGTTTGGTCACTCTAAGCCAGCATTTCACACGAGGTTCTAAAGCTTCAGTTTTCAGAGCAGCAAACTGGAGCCTCAGCACATGGATATTTTGTTAACCAAAGTCTCAGATGTTATAGATTCCAAATTGGTTTCTTTTGAAGTTAAAACTTCGAAGCAACAAAAACAACAACACGAACAACAAATGTGCAAAATTCCTGTGGCGTCCAATAAAACCTTCATTTTTAAAAAAAAAAAGCAACGAGGCACATTTAACAACACCGAGAGGGAGAAAATGGTACAGGCGAACACCCACATCAACGACGGTGAAGCCAAGGCTGTTTTCCAGAAGGTGTAGAGCTTATAGACAACAGACAAAAACTAGTAAAACTTGCCAACTTGTCAAAAAACGGTTGGAGAACCATACAAGAATATACTCAACATTAGCTAGCATTAGATGAGGAAGATGAGAAGGGAATATTTGAAGCAGAGGTGCATACTGAAAGAAAGATGAAGGTTATGGATTACAAGTTATCATGTATTTGGATAATGGTTTGGCAGGATCTAAAACTTTTTCCGAGTCAGAGTCTACTAGTAGACATAAGAAAGGATCCTTAAGAACTGGGTTTTGTGATTGCTGAATCAAAGTGTAAATGGCATCCCAAACAAAGAATTTCATTGGTTGAGTTTCGAGTGGAAAACAGAGACAAGCATTTTGAAAGTTACTTTTGAGTGAATAAAAAAGGTAATGAAGTGTATAAAGATGTTTTAAATTTAGTTCAAACTGGTCAACATAGGTCCAACATTAGGTTTATTGCTAGCATCACAGGTCAGCTTTCATCCATGGAAGCCTCAGTAGAATATGCTGTCAATTTTTACACATGGTGTTTGTATCAAGATATTTTGTCAAGATTCAGTTGACAATCTTATATCGAGTTGAATTCTGGGTCTTAAGAGGAACTAAAATTTTGGAGAGAAAATCTGTCAGATTATATTCGATCGATTGATTGATTGATTATATATTGTTTAACGTCCCGCTCGAGAATTTTTCACTCATATGGAGAAATCACCATTGCCAGTGAAGGGCTGCAAAATTTCGGCCTATGCTCCGCACTTATGGCCTTTGACCAGGGAGGAATCTTTATTGTGCCACACCAGCTGTGACACGGGACTTTGGTTTTTGCGGTCTCATCCGAAAGACCGCCCCATTTGGTTGCCTCTTATGACAAGCAAGGGGTACTGAGGATCTATTCTAACAACCCATTTCCCCACGGGGTAGTTCACAAAAGTAACTTGAACTTCTATAGTGATGCATCAGATTCTTGGTATGGTGCATTTATAGAAGGCAATGATAATTCAGAATTCACAGGATTGTAGACAAGTGAGGAATCTTGCTAGAGTTCTACTTGGAGAGAACTAGAGTCTGTCAATAGATCACTGAATGCTACAGGCAAAAGTATTCAGGGCAAAAGTGTAGATTGGCACAGACAGTAGAAATGTCAGTAGAATACTAGAGGTAGGCAGTAGAAAGCCTCATTCTAAGAAACTGTGTGAATATCTTTTGAAATTAAAAAGTGTTAATATGTGTAAAAAATACATGTCGTCATTTAACAAGTGGTGCAAGTTTATTAAAAAAAAAAAAAAAAAAGCAATCTATTCCAGCCAGCCCTTTGCATATATCTTTATATATTATACATCTTTTGAACATTGGATCGTCTGACCATGTCCTTTCGAGTTCAATTTATTCCATTAAATGGGCACACTGTATCTTTGGATACTAAGATCCCACAATTCATCCATTTATCAACAATCTACTGGATAGTTCAAAATGACATAACACCTAGAGTCATCAAAAAGAAGCTGTCTCAACATGTCATCTTACTACTTTGTGCAATTCCTACTAGAGAAGTAGAAATCTTGCCGATATACAAGATTTGTCCATGATTCTGATTTCTTTCACCTGGTCTATTTGTTTCAATGAAATCAACTCCCTGACCTGTTCCAATATCATATTCATGGACAACCACATGAAAGTGTTTATAAGGAAAAGCAAGACTGACAGTACAGACAAGGGAACGAAGTATTGATAGCATGTGGTATTACATCAGCTTGTCCCATTAAAATGACAGAATGATGTTTAGAATTAGAATCCATCGATTCCTCTTCACATGACTTTCTATTCAAACCATTGTTCAAATCAAAGGATGGACCAAAATTAATCAACAAAAACTAAAAACTAAGTTACTCACGTACAAAAGAATGTCTCGTTTCAAAACTTAAATCACTTGTGGGCAACGTCAATATTGGTTTGCATTCTTTGTGTTCTGGTCGAGCTACTACTGCAGTGAACTCTAACGTTAATGACAGAATTTGGAAAAAGCATGGGCATTGGATTTCAGATTCCTCAAAAGATGGTTACGTCAAAGACAGTATTGAAAATCGGATGTCATTCTAAAAAAAATCTGGGATTGTGACATATTAAGAGTGCAATGTTTGTTTGGGAACATTTTTCATTTTGATTTACATATGCTTTGCATATCTAACTTTTGGACGACTATAATTCTAAGCTGGCCTGACTTACGGCTGTATGGTAGTTATTTTGTGTAGATTTAAAGTGTAGATTTAAAATACGGGAGAATAAGGAGTTAAAAGATTATACTAGATTTTCCTGCAGTTCATAGAATAGCGGGAAAATATTGTATGATAGAAATGTATCAAAGCTCCAAAAAGTAGATGTGGCCATAGGAAGACCAACAGAATTCCAGTAATAGTCTTATGTTTGGTCATTCTACTCCAGTGCTTCACATGAGGTGCTCGAGCTTCATTTTTTATATATTAATTTTTCAAAGGCTAGCTAATATTATTACTATTTTCAATGTTTAGTACTGCAGTTCTGCTTAAATGTTCGTCCCGCATTGCCCCAGAGATGTTATTCACACTTGCGTGGACACAGGTTTCCATAGTTAACCATCTACAGTTTTTCATGGGCAGCTTTTAATGTCAATGATGGGGGTTCATTTAAACACTTAATAAAAAGAAGTACTTAATATCATTTTATTCATTCCACATATTCTGATGATGTTATAGCTGTCCATAGGAAATAATATAGAACATTGTATGTATATATGTGCATTTGTATGGCATTGCATATTAAATGCTGGCAGCTACAACAAGCTTCCCTGGCTTACGACTGTATGGTATTTTTTTGTGCAGATTTAAATTACAGGGAGATGAGTTAAAGATTATACCCATGCAATCAGTATTCATGGTCTTGCTTTTGCCAACCACTCACAAAGCACTCATTACTCTCCATAGGAGTAGAATGTGATAACTGTTTATTCAGCATTCACTTAACATTAAGTGTTTCAAAAATACTAGGCTCACAAGCCTAACAGTCACCTGAATACCATAGTCAATATACAGACCTATCAGTGAGTCTGGCATTTAAGCCTCATTCTGGAGGGTTGTTTTTTTTTTGTTTTTTTTTTTCACAACTTCATCTTTCTAAATATGCATACAATTTCCATTCAACTACAATAGTACATGTGTACATCTATTAATCTATTAATGAGGAATGTATATCAAATTATTAACTAATCCAATATTCCTCTGACTCTTAACACTGCTTATTGTTTTGGTTTGTGATATTTTCTACATACGACTGTTACACAATACATTCCTTATTTTTCTATGCACACAAGCCAACACAGACCTGTGTCTGGACTGAAAGCTGTTGCTCTGTCCATTAAAATATTGTGTTTATAACACAGTTTACACATAAAAGATTATTGTGGATCATTTTGACTAAAAGAAGTAACATTTGCTCACTATTTACTAAATTTTGCACTGCATTCACAAATCATTCATTCATCCTTCAAGTGGAAAAGTAGAACATTTCAGAGACTGTATCAACACAGCTTTAGTTTACATGAAGACACTCCAAATGCATTGTATGTACAGGAATATTTCAGAAATACTGCACAATTCAAGCACTTTCATTCTCTACATACTACTGTTAAGTGATTTCTATTACAAAAACTTAATACATATCAGTATCAACTTGTGAACTATAGGGAAAAGGGCCAATACAGTTTTAAATACATTCTCAAAATTTCTTACCAAAAAAAAAAAAAAAAATTACAAAAGCATTCCATTGTTACCTGTATCTTGAATTTACTCAATTGTGGCTTCCTGCACTGAATTCAATTATTAAAATTAATCAAATATTTATGTCTATTTGTATTTGCTTTCACATAACTCCCATAGGAACATAAGAATACTTGCCATTTCATAATCTTATATCAGTGGAAGATTTTTGCCTTTTTCATTCAGTACCTATATTAGTGGAAGATTCCTGGCATCTTCTATTCAATAATTATATTAGTGTAAGACTAAAAACAAGAGGCCCACAAGCCATATTGCTCACCCGAGTCACATTGGCCTATATTAAAGATTTTCCCTATATATATACTGATGGACTTTAAAAATGCAACACTTGATAACTTTATATATTATAAATTTGTTCATATATCTAATAAACAAATTCATTGTGGTATATTATAAACCATGTTAACTGAACACTATTCTTTCATTTTGAACATCATTTTATTCACAAAGAGGCTACAGTTGAAATGAATGTCAATGAGGGGTGAGTCAAAAATGCGGTTTTGTTCACTAGTACCGGGTATGATCTCCATTAGCAGTGATGATGGCATGAAGGCGACGTGACATTTATTGACAAACATTTCGGATGGTCCTCTGAGGAATATTTTGCCATTTTTTCAACAAGGCTCTCCCTAATTCTTGCGGATTCTGAGGCTGGCAGCTGCACACACGTTATCCCCAGCTCTTCCCACAAATGCTCAATTAGATTCAAGTTTGGGGACATAGCGGGCCAATCAAGGACATTTGAAAAAAGTTTTGTGTCAATCTTGCTGTATGTGCACGTGCATTGTCCTGTTGGAAAATTAACCCATTTCCTTGCCTATGCTGCTGCATTAATGGTGCTAAAACAGGCTGCAGAATTTCGGCCACATACTTCCTAGCAGTGTTAGTTCCATATAAAATGACCAGTTATGACCAAAAATTGCACCTCAGACCATGATGCCTCCCCCTCCAAACTTGTCACACTCGAGGACACAAATATCTGCAAAAAATTCATGTAAACAACGGTAAACTCGATTATGCCGTCTGCGTTGCTAACGTTAAATCTGGACTCATCTGGGAACACAACACGTGACTAATTTTGCCGTTGAGTCAGATGCTGCCTTGCCCATTGCAATCTGTACCGTCACTGATGCGGTTTAAGCTGTAGCCCCATATAGGATGAATAGGCCTTCCATGATGTCCAATGATTTCTCTCGCAGTGGTCACAGTTGCCGTAAACCTATTGCGCAGATGAAGTTGCCGTATGAATGCTTGTTGCCGTGGCATTGTCACAAACAGTTAATCAGGTCTTGGGTGATCATTTTGGGTTCCTGTCGGATGGAATCGTGACAACAACTGGCTAACTGTACATGGATGGACATTAAAATGCCTTGCAACCTCACGCTAACTAATGCCTGCTTGCAGCATACCCAGTGCCTGATTGCGCATGTCATTGCTTAAGCGCGGCATAGTCTTCATTTGGAATTTTTTCTGTTAGTGGTGTCTATGCTTTCACCAACAGAGTTGTTTTATCGCAAAAAACTCTTCTATTACCTTTCCACGTGTTTGAAAAAAAAGCCCTGAAAATTTCATATGATGCTACTCAAAACGCTAAAACAATGAGGTAAATCTAGAGATGAATTTTAAAAATCAATACGATGTATGTAATGTTTTCAATGAATAAATAAAAAAAAAAATGTATGTTGCGTTTTTAAAGTCTATCAGTATATTTGCATGGAAAACTTCGATCCCCTAATGTGGCTGCACCCTACCCCTGGGGACCATGATTTTAATACTACTTACATGTAATATATTTGCATTAATATTCAATGACAATTGGGTTTTATCATATTTTAGGAAGAGGAACTAATAAGCTTTTAGAACTTGTTTCCGATCCTTTTGTATATGATTGTGTCCACGACAAAAGGGCTCTTGCGGAAATTTTTACCCATTTTCACCTTTGGCAGATTCTGATGGAGGAAGGGGCATGCCGAATTTTCCTTTGTTTGTATTTGCAAACTTAGTTACTTTCAAATGCAAAGTAAAACATATTGGCTTACTGGTCTACTTTTGAAATCTTCACACATCTATTTACTTGATCGAATTATCTATCTTCTTTTTCAAACTGTAATAATAAGTCATTCATTAATTCTTCACACACACACACACACACACACACACACACAATTATTCTCTGAGATTCATCACTACAATCTATTCACTCGAACGAATAGCCTATCTTCTTTTCTATCACAGTGGTAGTCATCAATATTCTGTGTAATTTGTGACCAAAAGCTACTCTCACAATGGTAGCCGTTTATAATTGTGCAAATATCAGTGGGTAACTAATAGGTCAGTACCATTGAAACTTCAATATGTACCACCAAAGTATGTGGATTTACCCATGTATTGTTGCATATTTGATTTTGTCAACATGCTCTATGTATCATAAATAACCGGCACAGAGTAATAGGCTATATTGCAGTGAGATTCTAACACCAGTACTTGCAGATGAATGTCCTAATAACTCTGATTACTCTGTTTATCACCGAGCCGTTCTTGTGGTTCATCAAAGACCTAAACTACTAAGGTCACTTTTGAAAACTAGCAGACATCATCACTTACTGTATCTTAGCTTCATCATGCCTTTACAAGCAGCAGATTGGGAACTAAATCCCAGTCCAAAAACTCTGAAATATCCGTGTTTGGTATGTGCTAAAGCAGTCCACTGGAATCAACATGCGATAGCTTGTGACAATTGCAAGGGCTGGTACCACATGAAATGCATAAACATGAATAACCATACGTACCAAGCATTTGCAAAGACAGATGTCTCATGGATCTGCTGCCAGAGCGGTCTTCCAAACTTTAGCTCTTCTTTTTTCGAATCCACCGACATATCCACATTCAACTCTTACGATTCACTTTCTGACACATCCATATCATTGAACAGTGATATAGGTGACCCCATCAATGTGTCATCACCAAAACATCATCCTGATACACCACAGAAATCGAAGTCAGAGCCAAGGAAAATACTGACAATCAATTTTTCAAAGCATCAAGGCTAAACGTGAATCCTTTTGGAATCTTTTAGAATCATGTAAACCAGACATCATACTGGGATGTGAAACTTGGCTAAAACCTACTATCACAAACCAAGAAATCATACCACCTGGCTATGAGGTTTACCGCAATGACAGAGCAGACGGTTATGGTGGAGTACTAGTAGCTGTTAAGTCAACCTACATAAGCAGTCTAGTGGATATTGACTTCTATAGCATTCAAATTGAAGGGGAAGACAAATCACCCGTAGTGGTCACTTCACTGTATCGACAACCAAACAGAGACTTCACTCATACTCAAACAATCTGCAGTGACATCTGAAGGATTGTAGACTTACACAAAACATCAACAATATGGATAGGTGGATATGCAAACTTACCAGACATTGACTGGAAAAATGACATTATTACTGGAATAAATACCCAAGGGATATCAATGAACACTTCATTGCCATAAAATCAGACTTAACCAAATTATCAACTTTCCAAAAAGAGAAGAGGTAACTTTGGAAATTTTTCTGAGGAACCAACCTAAATTGGTTCACAGGTGTGTAGGTATATCAGGCATAAGTGACCATGATACCATGCATTCATGGAAACACTCAATAAAGCCAAATACCAGAAACCAACTCGTAGAAAAAACTTCATCTGGAAAAGTGCAGATATTACTAACCTTCGCAAAGGTATGAGTCAATTTGCAGAGGAATACCATAGAAAATACTCGGAACCCACAGACGTAAACATTCTATGGAACACCTTCACAGAGAAGAGTAATACCTTAATGGAGAAACAGGTGCCATTTAAGTTTACTAATGTGAGGTTTAACCAAGTGTGGATTAACAGGAAAGTAAAAAGATTGTCAAAAAAGAAATAAAGATATTACAACAAAGCTCAGAAAAGTGGAAAACAACAAGACTGGGACAAATTTAAGAAAATCAAGAAAGAGACCCAGAGAATATGCAGAGAAACTTACAACTCGTACATCTCTGATATGCTTAGTGAAGACAACACCAATAATCCAAAAAGATTCTGGAGTTTCATTAAAAGCAAGAGAATGGAAACATCCGGAGTAGCTCCATTACGCAAAGAGGGGATACTTTATAGTAACACCACAACAAAAACCAACATACTAAATGATCAGTTTACCTTGGTATTCACACAAGAAGACATTACCAGCTTACCTGTGAAACATGATAGTCCCTATTCACCAGTCCCCAACATCAAAGTACATCAAACCAGAGTCCAGAAGCTTTTGAACATCAATCCACATAAAGCCACTGGTCCAGACAACATTCCGGGGAAATTGCTTTAAGAACTTGCAACAGAAATTTCACCCATACTCACCACCATCTTCAATGCATCCATACGACAGGGAAGGGTACCTGATCAGTGGAAGGAAGCACTCATAACACCATTATTTAAGAAAGGAGATAAAGAAAAAGCTTCAAACTACAGACCAGTCTCACTAACTTCTATTTGTAGCAAATTAATGGAACACATATTACATAGTAACATCATCAAACATCTTGAGGGAAATGGAATACTGTCGGCCTATCAACATGGATTTCACAACAAAGATCGTGTGAATCCCAGCTTGTTATAACATTCATGGAGCTAGCCGATGGACTGAACAGTGGAGACGAGATGGACTGTGTTTTGCTTGACTTCTCCAAAGCATTTGACAAGGTACCCCATCAGAGACTCCTCAGCAAATGTCACTACTATGGTATCAGAGGCAAGACACTGGAATGGATTGTCAGCTTTCTGAAGGGTGTACGACAAGTAATTCTGGGAGTGAAGACATCAAATACATCAGATGTAACATCCGGATCACCTCAGGGAACAGTGATGGGCCCACTTCTCTTCCTAATATATATAAATGATCTCCCAGAGATGGTATCATCTACAGCTCGACTCTTCACAGATGACTGTCTACTTTACAGACAGATTTGTAAGGAAGAGGATACCACCTACCTCCAACAAGACCTTGACAGCCTGCAGCTATGGGAAAATGAATGGTTAATGCAATTCAACCCTGATAAATATGAAGTTCTGCATATGACCAACAAAAAGAAACCATTTATCAGGAACTATACCATCCAAGGAAAAAACTTGGCCACAGTAAAGTGTGTGAAATACCTAGGGCTTAACATCAGTAGCAACCTGTCATGGAACCAGCATATTGATGCTATCACAAAGAAAGCAAGTCACATTAATGCTTTTCTCAAACGTAACATCAGTGCATGCCCTAGTACCATCAAGGCACAATGCTATAATACCTTAGTGAGACCAACAGTGGAATATGCGTCAATTATATGGGACCCAGTAGCACAGCAAAACATCTATGAGTTCGAAATGGTGCAGAGAAAAGCAGCAAGCTTTGTTACTGGGAATTACAGAACAACTACCAGCGTAACCAAGATGCTTGAATACCTACAGTGGCCAACGCTACAAGACTGCAGACGGAAAGCAAAAGCCATCATGCTTTACCGTGTTGTCCACCACCTCGTTGCAATACCATCGCAACATTATCTTGTATCCAGAGGAGCTAACATAACAATATAACAACACGAGGACATGACTTCAGGTTCCTACTCCCTTACTCTAGGATACAGGGTCATCAACAGTCCTTTTTTTTCCATCAACCATAAGACTGTGGAATAACTTGCTATCAGATGCTGTCAATGCTACTAGTCTAGAGAGATTCAAGAACAGCATCAGTTTCATCATCATGACCTAAACCACTTGTTTTTAATTGTAAATAGTGCCGGAAGGGCTTTTATGAGCTGTACATATTTTGAGTAATGTTTCCGTTAGGTCATGCGCGCAGTCATTCACGACAATACACCAGATGGTGGTTTGCGAATTAATGGAAAAAGAAGAAGAAGAGTAAGAATATAAGCTGAAGCTGTTGAATCTAACTCATTTAATGAAGAACGAACATGTGTGTGTGTGTGTGTGTGTGTGTGCGCGTGCTTGTCAACAAATTGTTTGAAAATTATAAAAGCAAAAAAATATGAAGTCAAATTCTTCTCTGTTATTTAATTTCAGCTTCAAAGGAATTTATTTATAAAACTGGAAAGCAATATGAATTCTAATTATTCGTAGATATCAATATACAGATCCTGAAGCATGCTACTACACCTTCAAAGCGTTTCATTTTGTTCCGTGCAAATCGTTCAGCGTTGCAAACCATTCAGTGTTTCATGCAGACTGTTCACCATTCCATGCAAGAGTCATTACGTTCCTTGCAAACTGTGCAAAGCATTTCGTGAAAGAACTATTCCGTGCAAAAAAGGTTTTGTGCAGTATAACTGTTCAAGCCATGCCCCTACAAACTTACAGAGTGCAAGTCCGATAAATGCTAACATATTGAAGTTTTCTTTATCAAATATTCTTCTTCAATTATTTTATAAGAATTATTTTTATATCTAAATTTACTTCATCCCTAAAATGACTTAAAATCTAATATCATATTTTGCTGAATATAATACGCACTTAATTATAATACACTCCCTCCCCCCTATTTTTGGCCTGAAAATTTTGTGCAATATGCACTAAAAATTTCGACCAAACAATAATCTGTGGTAATTTCCACTGATTTGCGGAAATAATTAATTCTCAACAAAGAATAAAAATCTGCAATCTTTGCAACTATAGTTTCATGGTAACAGTCATCTGTGGTAATCTTCAGTGCATGCTTTCTGGGAGAAATATTGTGGAAGTTTCAGCAAAATATGTGATTTTGTAGCGTCAAATAGACTCAATATTTCTTCCATTGAAGCTTAATTAAAATCAATTAAATAGTTGACATTATAAAAATTAAAACAAAATATTAAACTGGTGTTTACTTATCGTAATCAACACAAGTACCACATGTGATGTACAAAGGTGCAATTTATCTACCCCCCTCATTAATTATCACAGGAAGGAATGATACCTTTCAGATTAAACTGAAAAGTACTATTCAGTGACATTTCAGTCTTATAGAAGTTTTGATATCAAAATAAAAGAGGTGTTCATAAAATATATTTATTCCAAGTATAAATGTATAATAATTAGTATGAAAAATATTTTCTTTAACTTAATGAGAATTTCCTTTACATCACAAAATCAAGACATGACATTGTAATTTTTAATATATCCGGTAATAGATAATGGGGATTATAGATGAAAAACAAATCTGGCTCCCCTCCCCATTTCCTTTCATTTTATGACCACCAAAGATCACCATTGCCAATATCATATTACTAACATTTAGATCCCCTTTATTGATTTATTGCAAAAAATACCATTATTTCGGGTATCATTTAAATAGATCATACTTTTTATACAGAGCAAAATAAATACATTGCAAACAAGTAAATAAATGTATTCAATGAATTTCATCACATTTCATAAACAGATGAAATGGCAAAAGAAATTCAAATATAGCAAAATTTATATTTTAAATGCCATATATTGAACCTTTTCTATATTTATTTGTTTATTCAGTCAGACTTGATTTTCATTTGATGTTTATTTGTTTATTCATTTAGACTCGGTTTTCTTTTGATATTTATTTGTTTATTCCGTCAATCTTTGTTTCTCCTTTGATGTTGATGCAGTCAAGCTTTGTTTATTCAGTCAGCAAGTGCGACCAGACATCGCCGTGTCAGTACTGTGTATTATACACATCAGTTGGTCTTTATTAATCTTTTCCAACAAGCAGAAACAAAACAAAAAAACATTACCATACCAAAAAGATTATAGTTCTGACCTTTGGTTGGATTTCGATCTATTTTCACCCATTCAGAAACAGGTGGAATGGTGAGGAGGCCTAAGCATGTCACATATTTTTGGCCACATGTGAGTGTTGAAATACTAACTTTCGAATATGTTGAAGATTAGGATTCTCTGCAATAATGGTATTGAATGGAATTGAAGCAATGCTGCATGGGGATTATTTATTTAAAATTTAAGGAAATCACCTTGCTATCAAATGTGTACAATGCGATCCTCATTATTACACTAGTTTTTTTTTGTTTTTGCATTTTCACTCTAAGGTATTTCTATACCCTGAGAGGGTATCTGCCAAAATCAAGGTACAAGCACAGTGTACACAACAATGACTTCGTAAAACATGTGGTGGTTGCCATCCCATCAAATTATTTCTTTTACGCAGAATTTTTTTTTTCAAAATCTCCCATTAGTATTTCATTACAAAATTTTAAGAAACAATTAGTATTTCATTACAAAATCTTAAGAAACATTAAGCATAGAAAACTAACTTAGTGGCCAATCATTGTCTAACCCATCTTCGTTTATTTTAGCATGTGACATGGAATTGAATGGTGGCATACAAGGTGCAGTACGAATTTTCATCTTCTGTTTCAAAACAATTCAATGTGTACATATTTTAAGTTCCACATTTCTACAATTTTACGTTTCTATAGTATTTTCTTGATTTTTTGCTTTTAAAGAGATGATCAGCATAAATGAAAGTTGTGTCTCTGAGTGAAGCATTATAACACTTGAGTTTCACCTGAAAAAAAATTGTCAAAACAAACTAATAATAATAAAAATAAAAACACCACGTCAAGCAGGTATAATATTCATTTGAAAAAGATATCTTTGCCACTTTCCCAAAGTTTATTATTATTATATTTTTTTTAATGGATTAATGACACCGTAAAGTCCAAATATCGAAGCATGCAGGCCACGCCTACGATTTCACCTCAACCATTCAGAACCATTCACAAAGCCTACCGTTTCCTGCAAACCATGCAGACCATTCAAGAAATGGAAAGCATCCCGTGCAAACTGTTCAGTGCTCCATGCAAGAATCATTTTGTTTCATTCCGTGCAAGTGGTTTAGTAGTACGCTTCAGGGTTTGTATAACAAAGATTTGCATAATATGACATATAATGAAGAATTGTTTGATATACTGTGATGAGCAAGTTCATGATCTTTCTTATTTGGTTAAATTAACAGAATTTTCCTTTGGGTGCCCTAGCAACTAGGTCATTGTCTAAGAGTTATATCTCATGGAATTATAAATAGATTTCCCGCCGTACAAAATTTCATATAGAATCTACTAAACCCAAAATATTAAAAAAAATTTATGACTTTTTACTACCTTGTATATTCTGTATAGTAAGTAATGAAAATTATAATAGTGCATAACCTAATAAAATGGAGAAATATAACAAATTCTCTGTATGACATTGGCTTGACAATGCAAAAACCGAGGTGGATAATGCATTTCTAAAAAGTGGATTGAGCTTTTGTATTGATAATAATTAAATTGTTTGTATCTCAGATTTGTCCATGATTAATTGTTCAAAGTAATAAACATAATCTTAGATAAGTTGATATTTAGGCCCATGTTTAATTTTTGTCCGTATGCCTATAGTAAAGACTGACATGGAATAGTTAAGATTTTATCGATCATAAAAATCATTGAATAGTTCTATTAATATTTCATTCAAATATACTGCTTACAAATTGACTTTTTGGTTTGGTTTACAGCGTAGACATTATTATGCATTATTAAATCTAACTCTTTACAGCACTACGTGATGTCAAAACTTTGTGACGTTATTTTTCTGTTCTATAGAATATGCCATAAGGTTGTTTTGTCATGGACACAATCATATGTTTTATACAATAAAATATCTTCAATTCAACAAACTTGAATCTGCACTATGTCAGAAACTGTCATGTAAATTTGAACTTTTCTGGTGTAGTAGTTCTTTAGAAGAAGATTATTTAAAGATCTTTCCCTATATTTTTGCATATAAAAATCTGATCCCCTATTGCAGCCTCACCCTACCCCCAGAGGCCATGATTAATATAAAAAACTTCAATCTGCACTATTGTCAGGAAACTTCAATGTAAATTGGAATTTTTCTGGCCCATTGATTCTTAAGATTTTCAAATGACCACCTTATTTTACATTTTTGTGATTATCTACCCTTTGAAAGGGGCATGGCCCTTCATACTGAACAAACCTTAATCCCCTTCACCAAGGATAATTTCTACTAAATTTGAATGAAATTGGCCCTGTACTTCTGGAGAAGATTTTTTCCTATATTTTCGCATATAAAAGTTTGATCCCATTGTGTGGCTACTCCCTAACCCCAGGGGATATGATTTTAACAAATTTGAATCTGCCCAATGTCCGGAAGCTTCCATGCAAATTGGAACTTTACTAGCCCAGTGGTTCTTGAGAAGACTTTTAAATAAACCAACATTATTTTTGTGATTATCTTCCCTTATTGCCCTTCATTTCAACAAATTTGAATCCTCTTCATTTTAGGATGATTTGTACTAAGTTTAAATGAAATTGGCCCTGTGGTTCTGGAGAATAAGATTTTATCTTATATTTTTGCATATAAAACTCCTCTAGTCAGCATGGGTTCAATTCTCGTTCGCGCCAATATATGTGAGAAAGTTTGCTGGTTTACTTTCAGAAGGTCAGTGGTCTCTTCCCGAGTACATTGTATCTAAGTTCTCTCCTTTACCTACAAAAACTGGACGCACCGAATAACTGAAATACGTTGAGTGTGGCAAAAAAACAACAAACAATCAATCAACATAAAACTTCGATCCCTATTATGGCCCCACCCTACCCCCGGGGACCTTGATTTTAATAAACTTGAATTTGCACAATGTAAATTGAAACTTTACTGCTCCAGTGTTTCTTGAGAAGATTTTTAAATGATCCCACCCTATTTTTGTGATTATCTCCCTTTTCAAGGCAGCATGGCCCTTGATTTGAAGAAACTTGAATCCCCCTCACCCAAGGATGATTTGTACTAAATGAGATTGAAATTTGCTCATTGGATCTGGAGAAGATTTTTAAATTTTTTCAGTATATTTTTGCTATTTTCTCCCCTTTGAGAAAGGCATTTTCCTTCATTTGAACAAACTTGAATCCCCCCCCCCCCCCAAAATGCTTTTTACCAAGTTTTGTTGAAACTGGCCCATTGTTTCTGGAGACGAAGTCAAAATGTGAAAGTTTACAGACAGATGAACAAACGGACTTATGATGGGTGATCAGAAAAGCTTACTTGAGCATTCTGCTCAGGTGAGCTAAAAAGTACCACTTCAAATTGCCAAACAAGTTGGTGAACAAATGAAGGAAACAGATGAAAGTTTTCATCATACACCTTCAGTTTAAACTATGATTATTAGACATACTTAAAACAATGGATCTCGAGAATTTCCTCAAAATGGTTGCACGCCAACTCAATACTTACATTATTCATGTATTCTGTTAATAAATCTTGCAAAGCCTGTCTCACTGCATTACACTCCTGTACGATCCTCTCCCTGCGATCATCTCGTGTACAGGATGAGTCAGCCATTAGTGCTGCCCCACTGATGATACTCTCAAGTCGCTCCTCTAGTGATGGCCTTGTCCTCACTTCATTATAGGTTAAGGGGTCCATAATTATTTTTTGCTAAAAATATATTGACTTTATGAATGACATTTTTTCCTTACAAAATTGAAAGACTTTGTTTAAAAACAAGCAATTACAAAGTATTAAGAGTCATTATCTGTAACCATCAAAATGATTTACACAAAGTATACATACATTAGTCTTTTAATCATGACACCTTTAAAAATGTTCACTGACTCGTGTTTCCATGGGGACCTTAATGTGCCCAACACGACCATATGGTGGCAGGGTTATGGGGGTATGAATCTATACAAGTTAGAGCCAAAATTTAAAATACTCAAGCAAGTTCAGGAGATTCCTCATTTTATATTGTGCACTGTGGGGCCAACGCATCAATCTGTTGTCACTTATTAAGACTTCATCAGTCAGCAGTGCTCGAAATATCCAAACATTTTCCCCATGTTAGATTGTTGTGGTCATCCCTCCTACCTAGACTTAGTTGGCAGTATTCAAACCAGGTTGAGGCAATGGAAAGTGCCAGAACTAGACTTAACAGGTAGGAATTAAGTTAATAGCTTCAAGGGCTGGGAGGCGTTTATCAAACACCCACAATTTGAAGCTGAAGCTAAGCCTGCACAGTTGTTTCATTCCGACGGTGTGCATCTCTCACAGCTTGGGAATGAGCTATTTCTGAATAATCTGCATGGGGCCCTAAAGGCTTCATTTCTGCCAGGGGCAACGCATATCCTGGAGATGGATTTGTGATCATATCTGGCAATCTGACCATTTGAGTTGGCATACTGCTGCCATCACCATGGTACTGGACACTCCCTTGGTGGCAGTTGCAGTCCCACAAGTGCTCCTGTTTCATGGGCACATGCAAGTGGTGTTTGGGCACCCCCCCCCCCAACTCAAATGGAGGAGTGCACCCATTATTCTGCAGCTTCATGGCATGCAGTATTGACTGATGATTGTATTGCTGATTGCATGATTGAATTGTTGGACTATTGACTGATCAATTGATTATTTTATTCTTGTATTATTGATTGATTGATTTGAATTGGCATTGGTGACAATTGTGCCCTTGCACTTACCCAGTGTACAATTCACCCAAATGGGGTCGTCACGATTGATTATTGAGCAATCTAATTAAAATTAGATTCTTTAATCTGCTCACATATATCGCTACACATGGATCTAATGAAACCGCACACGAAGGTCAAACCCAGTGACCTTTTAATCAAGCATATTCAGCGATCTGTTCATACAATCAGAGAGCTCTTAATATTTGCACTCGATAAACAAATAGTTCGGGAAAACAACAAACATGGCGACCGAAGTAGAGCACACTATTGAGAAAGTTTTAAAAGATTTCAGAATTTGGTCTTTAAAAGAGGAGCAAAAAGACGTGTTAATGGCTGTGCTGAATAATAAGGACTGTATAGCAGTTTTACTTATTTTGTATTACCTGAATCATTCACTAGCTATCAGTAAGATTGTATTGTACTTGTGTTCCGAGTTCGCACCGTCAATTTACTAGGCAATGCGCTGATTGGTTAAACTAGAAGGTCACTGGATTTGACCTTCGTATGTGGTTTCATTAGATCCTTGTGTAGCAATATATGTGAGCGGATCAAAGGATCGAATTTTAATTAGATTGGATTGTTGAGGGGGCGGCTCTGCGGTAGCCCCCAACTATCACCTCGGCCAAGAGCGCCAAAATAAATAAATTCGTTCTTATCACGTACATTGGTGTATTGTCATTTATTATCAGGAATCAGTGATAATGCAAAAATGTGCGAGTTTTCCTAAATCTAGTTCACCTTAATTCAAAGTATATTCATGATTGAGACAAATTGTGTCCCTTTCTGCGAAAAGAAAGTAGAATTACGTGAAAGGCATTTTGGATTATTTTCATAATTTTGAACTGGTTTACAAGTTCAAATCAACTAAAATTTTACATTTGATATTCAAGTGTTTGTCGGAAATCTATATATGCAATTATCGCAACCTCTGAACTTCTAGCAAAATCTTGTATGAGAATTGTGATTGTGAATGTTTATCATATTAGCTTTAGCATTCATAAATATTCATGAATCTGTCAGTTCCATTTCATATTGAAGTCTGCAGTTGGTCATCCTGATGTCATTAATTAGCAAGAAATATTCATTAATTTTTTTCTACACATTGTTTAGACTGACCATCAAGGAATGCAGATTCAAGATGGGATATTCAAAATAAAATTAAGACAGAAATGTTTAAGACAGGAATGTATTGGACTCAACATCATCATATGACAACACATCTGTGGGTAAATAAAATTTAAGCCAATCCAACATGTTGAAAGAATCAAACCTATTGTGTTCAGCTGGAATGTGTCCAAAAAGAAAATGACGAACAGTGAGACTGCTGGAGAATATTTCATGAACTGTTTTTGAACAACTCATCCCCTTTCATGGAAGGATTTTTACTCAACTGAACAATTCAACTGCACATGTAGTTTACTGTAAAATACTGCTATACTAAAAGCAAATATACTGTGTAGTCAATGTTTACAAACTCATTTGAACACATGAACGAAGACTTCTGAACTAATTCCCTGCAATGTAAGTTTCACAGACAGCAATTATTGGATTCCTCAAGGGAATTTTTATTTAAAATCTACAATTTTTAATCTAATAGAAAGCAATAAATCAGAAACAGGACAACCATTCAAATACTTTATAGTAACAAGATGGACATAAAATTTGTTTCAAAACAAACCCCCCTTTCCCCCGAACTGGAACGTGGGTGGTATATTGAATTTCACCTCTCTGTTATGCACCTTTTAAGTCATTTATACATATTACATAAATCCATTTTCTTATTTTGATACAAAACCTATTCTTGTTTTTATAATTAACAACAAATTTTATTGGGCATCAAATGCATGTTAGTCTATTTAATGCCTTTATTTATGGAAATATAATGACTAATATTTGCTAAATATTATTTAAAATGTAGAATAGTGCACTTGTGTATCCACAGTATCTATGGAGAGAGTCCTGTTGTTTTTTCATCGAAGTGAGAAAGAAATGAAATTGAGCGGTGGTGAAAGGAGATTATGACAAAAATAACATTAATGTTTCTGGTACTTTGCAGCTTTAGTTGATGCACAAAAAAATCTTTAAAAATCTATAATACATATGTAACACTGATAAAAATCAGTGTCAAAAATGCTTAGGAAATATTAAGCTTAATGTACCAGAGTTACATGAAGTAGTTAAACATTGAGATGAAACAGTCAGATTATTAATTTTTTTATAAGAGGACTTTTGGACTAGCTGTGGTTAAAATTTACTCACCTGAATATAAGAAGGTAAAATACTTTTAGTTAATGTTAATGAAAAGAAATCTAAAAAACCAACATCATGTTTCCATGGAAACAGGTTTCTTTAGCAACCAAATTGCAAAACTAAATGCTGTGTAACTGTGTTAATTAGTATATTTTAGCTTGCCTATGAATACATAAATTTAGTTATGATATTATAGAATCAAATCTACTGCAGTACAATGACATGTTTAATACAAAGAAATTCAAACACATTTATAAAAATTTCCTTTTTTTATTAATGCCTTCTATTAATGCCTTTTGGTTTCAAGATTTTATAGATGGTTGCTACATCAACATATGAATAATCCATGGAAATATTACAACAATTATTAAGATTATGATATGAAAGAATACTTTCACATAACAAGACACATTTTTGCTTTCACAAATCAGTTTAAATTTATAGTAATAAATTTTCTTCAAAAATAAAATGAATCATATTATGGTTGTTATGGTAACAATAACAAAGTATTTAATCACTGGTATTGCTAATTTGAGCAGCTATTTTTCACATAAATTTATAAGTTCAAAGATAATGTGACAATAATATAGTTTTCACTGTCACATGGTAATAAGCAAACCTGTACTGCTTTCGGGTACAAATTGAGTACTAGTTAATCCATTACAACTTTATGACATAAAATACTGGAATATGGTTGCTATGGCAACTAAAATATTTGAAACCCAAGAGTACATTATATTTATGCCAAATTTAATAGATTAAGGATATTGTACTGAAAAAATATTGAAATTTGACTCATATATCCAGATTTTGAGATTTTTTTATATTACCATGCAATTTTACTTTGCAATTTTACTTTGCAAAATATGACATTTTTTAATTTTTAATATTCTACACATTAGGAGATGAATTAAATCACACAAAACATAGATTTCTGCTGGTGCATATTTCTCTAAATGATGTCATAAAATGACCAAAAATTTATTTTTTCCAAAAGTAGTCAAAATGTCAAAACATTGAATTTTCAACCTCAAAACACTAAATAATCCAATATTAGTTTGATAATGCTTTATTTTGTATTTGTTAGAATTAATTTAAATCTTTTAGTGACTATTAAAGAAATATGTACATCAGTAAAAGTAATTCGATTTTATTTAATAGAAAACAGGCCAAAATAGCACCTTTTTAAACATCTTCAGAGCCATCTCCAAGGTATTCCTGTTACCATGGCAACAATACCTCAACAACAAATTTTGATACCGAATTTTATGAGAAGGTATCAAATAATCACTATATATCAAATTTCAGCAAAATCGGTGAGGTGACCTATCCATCACTATTTTGAAAATTTTGATGTTTACAGAGAATGACTCTTAATACTTCTCAAATTTAGTTGGCTGTTCTCTTTCTACAACAGTGAATATTATCTAAATTCCCATACAACTTTAACACTATGCTGTATAACTGAAGTGCAAGCTATTAGAGGTGTCACTGACATTTTAGGGGAAATAAAGACTTCATACTGCAAATTTTATGACACATTCTCCTGTTTCTTACCATAAGTTCATCCAGAGCAGATGCTAGTTCTCCTGCTCCTTCATATGGGTGAGCATCAGAGGCCCCCGAGGCCTGGGCCACACCTGATATGGTGTTAATAGCATCAACAAGCTGTTGGTAGGCATAGTCTCTGTTTGCTTTGGCTGGTGCTAGTTCTGGGTGTCTTACATATGCCTGTAAGAAACATCACTGTTGCATATTTACAGTACATATATGTATATTTCACAATCATTTGTACAAAAGATTACAACATTACTGAAACTCTTGTCAGGCAAATCCCTATTTTCTCACCCTCCTTTTTTTCGACAAGTAGCAGAACTTGTAACTGAAAATTGTGTGCTTTAATAATATCACTTACAATAATTCCTTAAACACACACACACACAGAGCCTCCGTGGCTGAGTGCTTAGAGCATCTCGCTCAAAATCACAAGGCCTCTCACCTCTAGTCGGCACGGGTTCAATTCTCGCTCGCGCCGATATATGTGAGACAGTTTGCCAGTTTACTTTTGGAAAGTCGGTGGTCTTTTCCCGGGTACATTGTATCTGGATTCTCTCTTCCACCAATAAAAACTGGAAGCCACCAGATAATTGAAAAATTGTTGAGTGTGGCAGAAAACAACAAATAATCAACCAACAATAATGCACTTTTTCATCACACCTCTATAAGAAAATTGTTACCAGCTACCTTTGAAGTTGTCAGCAGCATCATGCTGTTCTTCTTAAGTACAGCCCTGGCAGCAGCCAGATCATCCCTTCGTCTTGGATCTTTCAGATCCTGCCAAAAACTCAAGAAAATTAGTGAATCAGGACTCAAATTAATTGATGGCCCAATGGTGTGGGGCCAGATAATTACAAATTTGGGCTAGTGCTTTGTAGAGCACGTGCCTTGGGGCTAGTTGATAAATACTTACGAAAATTCCTCAATGATCAGATTCATAAATATTTGATTGCAGTGTGTATCCAGGTTTTTATCACAAGCAAAATAATTTCTTGATTTCATTTTTATCAAGTTGTACTATGAAATAACACAATGTAGATAAATTTACGATTATTTCTTAGAACAAGTTGTCTTAAGCTGAGTATACAATCAGCAATCCTTGGATGATACCTCTATACTTCAAACAAACATTTGAATCACAGGAGGAGTTCTGAGTTAGTATTTCTAAGAATGTCATCTTCAGCTGCAAATTTCTTAGAAAGAGCTGTCTAATTTGCAATACTTTCATAATCCTGTGACATTACACCTTTACAAATGACAAACAAGAGGCCCACAGGCTTTATCAGTTGCCCGAGTATCCCACTCTACCCGTTGGGGCCATTATTTTAACAAACTTGAATCTCCACTATGTCAGAAAGCTGCCACGTAAATTTGAATTTTTCTGGCTCGGTGGTTCTTAAGATTTTCAAATGACCCCACCCTATATTTGCATTTTTGTTACTATCTCCCCTTTGATGGGGGGGGGGGGGAGGAGAGAGAGAGAGAGAGAGAAAGAGAGAGAGAGAGAGAGCATGGCCCTTCATTTGAACAAACTTGAATCTCCTTCACCAAGGGATGATTTGTACCAAATTGCCTTGAAATTGGCCCTGTTGTTCTGCAGAAGAAAATTTTGAAAAATCTTTCTCTGTATTTTTACATATAAAACTTTGATCCCCTATTGTGGCCAGGAGGGCCTCTAACTAAATTGTAAATCTCATGATTGAGAGGGTAGAGGTTCTGATCCCAGGGCGGGGCCAAATTTGGTATTAGGTAGTTATGGGAAAAACATTTTAAAAACATCTTTAATGCTATTGATACAAAACTGAAAGTAAATGGATGTTTGGATAGAGCTGGTAGTCCTTTACCAAAATTGTAAACTTTATAATCCCAAGGGTAGGGGTTTTGGTATGAAGGTGGGGCCAAAATGGTAAGTGATAAAATGTGTTAACAGTTCAACATTTATACTTTTTGATAACTACCAGTCTAATTCTTTTCAGATTTGGTATGAAGCATCTTTGGAAAAAGGCGGACATAAATTGTAAATTTCAGTACTCCTCCTCCCCCCTTTGGGAGGGCCCCAAAATGACCAATTTTCAAAAATCTTCTTCTCTAGATCTTCACAGTTGTAAGAAAAACTAAATGCATATTAATTCATAGCAGGGAGGCCTCATCCAAACTTGTAAATGTCATGATCCCCGGTATAGAGGTTCCGACTCCAGGTCAGGGCCAAACTTGGTATATACAAGTGACTCTTGATGGCTCAAACTTCCATCTCTCAAAGTTCCCGATCACTCGAAGTGAAATCATGATCCTGACTTTTTTGTCCATATAACTAAGCAAATATACTCTCAAACTCTTGAACATTCAATCTCCTAAAGCTCTCAAAGTGAAATTTGGGTCCTATAACACATATTTCATTGTATTTCACTCTCAATTTCTTGAAGTGGTGATAGCATATAGCCATCATCACAAAGGCATCGAGTTGCAATATCATATACATTAGGGTTCTCAATAAATCTAGACGGCAGGTAAATTAAAGAAAGTAAGAGAAGAAATGTTTGAGTGCCACGGAAGACATTTCCTCATGTTTAAGTACATAAATAAAGCATTATAATCATTTTTAAAATGTCAGCAAAATGTGTTTATTTACATAAAAAGAAATAAAGAAGAGAGCTTGGGCTGAAGTTACTTATCCTAACACGTTCATACATGTAACCTCCTCTTGCTAGATAATATCCCCTCAAGACTAGTTACTTTACAAAGGCTATAATAAATAACTTGATATTTCAGAGTAAAAATGGTGAAAAGAATATAACTGCTTCAGAGTGAGTGAGACTACTTGTTTAGAAGTTATGTCTTCTGTTCATGTATGATGGAACAATTATACGGTATTAACTCTCTGTTTTCATTACGTCTAACAATTCAAAAGTTCAATGTAATATGTAGTAAGGGTATATACAAGATTCAATGAATGCTACCTGGCCTGGGTTTCTTCACATAATAACCTGTTATTTTCGTCACAATGCACATGCTACTTTTGTAGTGCTTAATTAAAAATCAGGATTAGGATTACCACAAACAAAACCGGAAATAGTCTTTGGGTTTTTGGAATAGCAATCTAACCGTGATCACTTAAGTTTTATCCGTTTCTACTGATCTAAAATAAGGATTCTTGGCGCAACTGCGAGACTACAGATATATATGAAAACCAAATTTGAGCAGGTTATTTTGCAAGTAATTAATGATATTGTACAACACAAATTTTATGGAAAAATCTGTTTCATAGTAAATCCATCTGCGAATAATGAACATCTCTTACCAAACAATTGTTATTTAACTATTGGACAAAGATATAATAATAAACAACGACATCAACAACGGAAGTGGCATTGTGCCTTTCAAATATCAATTAAATTCAATGTTTCAAAGTCTTGAATCATAAGAAACATTCAACACCAACAGGCACTATTTGATTTCGCCCATTGAGATGAAAGGTGGAGTAGAGGCAAAATCTTCCATGATCACTGGAAGGCTTTCAAGCAAGCTCGACGCCTTAAATACTAGGTAGCATCAATGTAATCTTCTCAAATTGTAACACTGGAGAAGGATCTGACAGCAATCTGTTCAAGGACATGTTATTAACCCCAGTCTCAAGAGTAATTCAATATATATTTGACCAATAATGGCAGCTTGATAAAAGAATCAAGAATCAGTTAGAAATAGTTTTACTAAAGCATATTCGGATTGTAAAAAAAAATGAATGTATTTAACCAAATTCCAAATACCTGTGTTAAAGAAAGCACAAAGGAAGATTTTAGATGCATTGTGGGGAAAGAAAGACTGTTTGGAAATTTTCTTGGCATTTGTTTATAATTGTTCAATAATACTAGTAACTTTTCCCAGAAAAATAGAACTAGAAATGACAAAATAGAAATGGACAAAAAATTGTCCACCCCATATCTCATGACTGGAAGTGAGTTTTTAAAAAATGTTTGACATTACTGTAGACATTTACACTGTCTACAACATATGTTAAACACAAGTCCATCACCCGATTATTAAGCAAGACATAAGGCATTGTAGTCCAGTCAATCTGATATAAACCTTAACAAAATTGCAACAGAAATATTTTTAACATAATATTGTTAAAACAATAAAGGTATAACATATATCAAAAGTCTAAATAAATCTAAAATATATTTCATAGAAAATTCAGTTCTCAAAAATTTTTGATTTTCAAATTTTCAATTTTGCATGAATGTAATACCGTAAATGCAAAGGGACGTAATTTCAATTTAACGTTACGTCATCGAGAAGAATTACATGTGAATAGATGTTGCCAAAATGTGATCCTGCAGAACACTGGAAAATGAGTAAGTATATATACACATACACAATAGTCATGTTTTTCATTATTAATATGGTAGATATATTTTAATGTTTCTGTCTAAATGACATTCCATAAAATAAGTTATCGTACAGCGAGCGTCTGCTAAAACGTTAGCTACTGCTGATTTGTTGCTTATGTATTAGAAAATGAGATTAAATTGATGTAAATATGGTAAATATGAGTAGTAGTGATAAATGTATGAATATCAAACATTTAGAGGTAGTATTTATCTGGGAACCTTGATTGTTGACAGACGGGAATGCCGCCGGGGAAAAAATCTACGGAACGGCGTTCAGACCAAAATTAACATAAATGTAATAAAAATTTGAATTGGTGAAAAATATCATACTTATTTTAAAGATGCGAAACCAGTTAACTAATTGATTGAAAATATGCTTAGGAAATTGATATGATTTTCAAATCATATTTTTTTCAGTTTTTTATAGATATTTTTGCTCTGCCCACCTCAATTGCGCCAGATGAGCTGGAATCGTATTATTCTCCTGAAAACAATTGTTTGGTTTTGTTTCTGGTAAGTGAAAATGTAAACATTGTACTTAATTTACACTAATATATTGAAATTGATTACCTAATATTTTAAAAGTATACAGTTCAAAATGTCAATTGATATCAAGAACAGTACATATATCTATGTGAAGCCTATCATATATGTCATACATGAAACTGAATTTCTTCTATTGTAGGATTCCAATGGCCGATTTGGAGCAGTGCGCCATATGTAGGGAGGACAGCAGCGTACCCTTGATCAAGCTTGGGGAAAAGGGTTGCCAAGGATTGTGGAGAGCAAGCAGAGAGAGGGGAGATGATCTGGATGTACGGACTGGTCAATATGTACATAAAGAGTGCAGAAGAATCTACACTAATCCAAATGAGATTCAAAAAGTCCTTAAAGAGAAAAACGTCACACCAGATAGCGCAAGTATCCCAAAACTTCAATCAAAATCACTATTATTTGATTTCAGAACGCACTGCTTCATCTGTGGTCAACATGTTAAAAGCACAGACACAGCTGTATATTGTGTACGAACAAAAGATTTACAGACTACTATATTAAAGGTGTGTGAAGATCGCAATGATGACTGGGCAGTTGCTGTTAGAGGGAGAATCGAAAGCATTAATGATTTGCATGCAGCAGATGCATCTTACCATCAAACTTGTAGTGTGAATTTTAGAACCAGTAAAGCTATACCAAAAGCATTTTCTCCGGAATCAAAAAAAGAGGAAAACAGAGGTCAACCCAAAAGCATTGACAAAGAGAACCATTTCCAAAATCTGATTGAGTATTTACAGAAAAATAGAGACAGACAAATTACAATTAAGGATCTGGTGAATAGAATGAATGATTTATGTGCAGAGACAGTTTACAGCCCAGGTCACTTAAAGAGAAAGCTGAAGGATCATTTCGGTGACAACATTATCATTACAGATATCAATGGAAAGTCTAGTGTCGTCAGTTTGAAAGAAACAGCAAAGTCTATACTTCAAGCATTTTACAGTCGTCCTAAAAATGAAGACCCAAAAGATGAAAAGAAAGCCATTATCCTAGCAGCAGCACAACTAATCAAAAGTGATGTTCAGTCGTTGATTGGAGAAAAAGATGTGTACCCAACTGCAAGAGAAATTGGATCTATTGAAGCTAACCTCAGTTTTGTACCACAGAGTCTGAAACTATTCCTGCGAAACTTGAGTGCAGAAAAGAACAGTGATTTAAAAATATCTTCAATAGGCCAGTCTATTATGCAAATTATTAGACCCCAAACTCTTCTTTCACCCTTACAAATTGGACTTGGTGTGCAACTCCATCACAGCTTTGCCTCAAGATATTTGATTTCGACTTTGCACAATCTTGGATTTTGCTCGTCATATTCTGAGGTCCAGAGATTTGAGTCAAATGCAGCCATTTCTCAAGGGTTGGATATTCCAGGTGATGTTACCCAAAGGTTTCTCCAATATGTTGCAGACAATGTCGATCATAATCTTCGGACATTAGATGGAAATAATACCTTCCATGGTATGGGCATCATATGTGGAATTACTCCTGGAACAATTCAACAAAGTCCAATAAGACGAAAAATTGTCTCAGCAGAGGAGATAAAATCCATTGCAAAAATAGAAATAGAATACTACAAGCAAAGCAATAATTCCGCAATGGCTGTTACCTTTGAGGAGTTGGAGAATGTAAGAAGCATTGATAATTCAGCATGCGTGGACTTTCTCTCACTTGTTGTTTGGCCACGTGTAAATCCTACTCCAGGATGGTCAGGAGTTATGCAAATGACACAACAAGGAGAGTACCCTGGAAAATCATCCGTACTTTTTCTACCTATGATTGATATGAATGCAAGCGACTTGTCATGCGTGTACTCCACATTACTGTTTGTATGTAAGGAAGCAGGACGCTATCAAAGAACTCCAGTCTTGACCTTCGATCAACCTCTGTTTTGGAAGGCAATGATGATTATTTGGAATGAGCCAAAAGATAGCAAACTCAGATCAATGGTCATACGTTTAGGAGCGTTTCATACAGAAATGAGCTTTCTCGGCTGTATTGGGCATATAATGGAAGGATCTGGTCTGCATGAAATGTTAGAAATAATTTATGCCGCAAACACAGTACCACACATGTTGAATGGTAAAGCGATTGCAAAAGCTGTAAGAGGTCACTTTCTGATTGACACTGCATTGCACTATCTACTAGGATCCGAGGTCTTTGGCTTTCCACCCCCTTCTTCCTCTGAGAATCAGGATCAAGGAATGCAGACATCCCTTGATTTAGAGAACAGTCAGATTCTCAAAGAAGCATCAGATTTGACATTCAACTATTAGATGGGACTTCATCTCCAGGTGATCAGGAACCATTCTGTATTTAACCAGTTGCAGATTTCTTTCCAGGAAATTTTAGACCAGAAAAGGGAAAGTCGAACTGCTAGATTGTGGATACAGTATTCAGAGATGATACAGATCCTGAGAACATTCATCAGAGCAGAGAGGACTGGTAACTGGAATCTACATTTACAGGCGCTTCATGATATGTTACCATACTTTGCAGCAGCAGGACACAATCTTTACACAAAATCATGTTATGTGTACCTCATGATGATGCAGAAATTGAAGATAGATCATCCAGATGTGCACCAAGCTTTCCAGAATGGTCTTCATGTCATCCAAAGAAGTGAAAGATATTGGGCAGGATTGTCTACAGATTTAACAATAGAACAAGTTCTGATGAGAAGCGTAAAGACAGCTGATGGTTTGACCAGGGGCCGTGGCATTGGGGAAAGTCAGAGAGCACTGTGTCTTTTTTCCATGCCCTCATGTGCAGAAGTAAATCAAGCCATGCAAGAAATTACTGATGTTGGATTTTACACCAGTGAACAACACAAAGAGGAGACAAAAGCAAGGCAAGAAAGAGATCAGAAAGATGTACTGTCAATTATAGATGTCATGAAAGATCGTAGCCCGTTTACAGGTGATGCCAATCTCCGTAACATTGAAACTGGTGTAGGAGCAGATCGTTCAGTCAATGCAGACAATGCAAAGGATGTAGGTGATAAAATAATCAAGTCTATGGAAGGAAGAAACATTTTGGACTTCAGCTTTAAAAGAAAAGACCAAGCTGTCACAACGTCTACTAAAACTAGCATAAAGATTGATGGTGAAACTATACATGTTGATCCACAGCTTCTGTTTCAGAGATGTACAACTGCAGCAAATGGTTTATTTGACGACATCTCGGAAATTTTCAAATATGAACTGTGTAGTATTCCATCTTCATTGTTTGATGCTAATGGATTTCCTCGTGAGGCACACAAGTCAACACTTGCTGATATACTGTGGGAAAATACAGTAAATGATGATAATGTACCAGAAGCACAGAAGGATACATATTACGTATTAGATGGTGGCTCACTCTTGCACAGAATCCCTTGGCAGCGAGGTGACAAATTTTGTGACATTATCCAATCTTACCTTAATTATGTTCACAAACACTACCCGTCTGCTACAGTGGTGTTTGATGGATATCCAGATGATCCCACAACAAAGGATACAGCCCATATCAGACGCACAAATGGAATAAATCCTCTTAAAGTTGATTTTTCTGAGGACATGCCATGCAAGATGAAAAAGGATAATTTTCTTGCAAATAGGTTCAACAAACAACGTTTATTGAAATGCTTGGATCCAGGTTACTTGAAAACAACTACACAGTCGTGCATGCATCTGACGATGCTGATGTGAAGATTGTTCAGACTGCTGTGGAATGTGCAAAATCAAGGAAAGTGACTGTTATTGGGGAGGATACGGATTTATTGGTACTACTTAGTTACCATTGTGATTTGAATTCTTGCGCCCTTTATTTTCGGCCTGAACCTAAACGGTCAACCAAAAGAATGAAAGTATGGAACATTCAGAAAACAAAACAAGATATTGGAGAAGAGATGTGCTTATTGTTACCGTTCCTTCATGCCATAAGTGGTTGTGATACTACGTCTCGTATGTTTGGAGTAGGAAAGGGGGCTGCTTACAAAAAATTCAAATCCTCAGTGTATGTCAAAGATCTAGCACAAAAAATAATTTTGTCCTCTACAAAGGAAGAAATTGCTCAAGCTGGTGAGGAAATAATAGCATGTCTTTATGGAGGAGCACAGTACGAAGGTTTGGATTTGCTGCGCTATAGGAAATTTGCCTCCAAGGTTGTGACTAGAAACATCTTTGTTCAGGTCCAAACATTACCACCGACTTCTGATGCTGCCAGTCTACATTCAACGAGATCGTACTATCAAACTAAGGTGTGGATCGGTGAGGGAGATAACTTAGACCCTAAAGATTACGGATGGTATGAATCCGATGATAACATGTTTTTACCAATCAAATGTACTCTGCCTCCAGCTCCCGAACGACTGCTGAAAGTGATCCGATGTAAATGCAAACTTAACTGTGACTCGAAAAAGTGTACCTGTCGAAAACATGGCATTGAATGTTCAACAGGATGTGGAGAATGTCATGGTGTAAGCTGCTCAAACTCATCTGCGTTGATGTCTTCTGATTTGGACGATAGATAATCATTCGAATATATATTTTTCAAGTTATTTTGAATGTATTTTGAAACTCTTATGATTTGTATTTAAAATGTATAAAGAGACAATATTTTGTGCCATGACCACAAGATAGCCAGTGTAAATCATTATGTAATATTTTCATTTTAGCAATTTACACATAAGATTAAATCAACTATCATCCAATATGCAAAGAGAAACTGTTTCTCTTTTATATCTATTTTCAGTTTTGGAATTTTGATATTGAATGTTTAACCCAATTTTCTGATTTTTCCAGCGGGGATTTTTTTTTAGACTTAGGGTGTAGGAAAGTATATCTTCTTTTCAAATTGTGTGTAGGGCAATATGTAGTGAAGTTAAATTTCTCGACTTTTGTTAAATACCTATGTTTTCAACCAAATGTCACTTGTTTAATATCTTTGATATTTCTTGACTTTTGATGTATGAAAGGATTCTCTCTTTCTGTTTTACAATGTGTATATATATATATATATATATATATATATATATATATATGCGTGTGTGTGTGTGTGTTGTCCATTTAATCGACAATGAATTTTTTCCATTTAATCTACAATAAAAACTATGCAACATATTTTCTTGTTTTTCACATTTTTTAGAATTAAGAAATGTATTTTCACACAATTTTCTTAAATTTATTGACGTAGACTTCACTATGTCTTGGTATTCAACAATTTTTCTTATTATTAAATAAGCTTAAATGTTATGTTCATTAAAAACATTTCTAAAGAAAAAAAAATCATATTTCTCATTTTTCACAATTTTTGAATGAAAAACGCACGTTTTCACCCAAATTTCATGAATTTGCCGGCTTAGATTTTTCTAGACTTTTGATATATAATAATATAGGTATCAAATAGTAAATTTATGCTAAAATAAATTCTGTTGCAATTTTGTTAAGGTTTGGTCATATTTTGAATAATTTGACTGGACTATTGAGAAACGAGAATCTGAAGTTTTTTTTAAATAATCTGAAGTTGACATTTCAACTTTCAGTGGGGTTAACGTTATTTGACACTTCAAAAGAGACCCAATAATGTGGTATAGGACTCAATTTAAAATAAAAAGTTTGAAGTTTTCAATTTCTTTTATCACTTCCAGTGATGACTGGATGTGACGGCTGATATGCCCAACCCGATTCTGCATGCCTACGAAGCAAGATCTTTCATCCCTGAAAGTTCCAAGAAAAAGGGTGGACATCAGAATCTGAAATTCAGACTTATCTGATGACCAGAAGTGAATTTTGAGAAGAAGAAAAAAACCTGGGTGTATTTGTACACTGAATAATCCCTGAGAGTTTGAGGACACTCCATCAAACTATCTCTGAGAAATTGAAGGGGAAACAAAAATAATAATAACTAGTTTGATAATGTCAATAATATATGTGAAAATCATCTCAAACACCTCATTTGTAAGCCAGACACAAAGAAACACAGATCTTCTGAAGTTTTTCTTGAAAAGCCGAAAGTTGCTCTTTTACCTTCCGGTAACTCTCACATTTTCTGAAACTAGGTAAGAGACTTATTTATTCTATCCAAGGTTTTGTTTCAAAAGCTTAAACTGTTTTTAGCTTTTAATATGACAACAATGAACTTATCACAAAGCAAAAAGTCATTATCTATCGTACTTGCAAGTTTCAAGACTATCTTTAACCATTTAGAAGAAAAATGAGGGACAAAATCTCTTTTTATAAAACAGAAATGGTCATATCTGATGAATGGAAGTTAATTTTCAAAATGTATTTGAAAATACTCTAGAAATAAGAAATGTAAATGCTATGCGTGAAATTCATATCAAAAACTTAATTCCTGAGTGAGTTATAGGAAAAGAAAAAAAACCCTGATTTTCCAAAGTTCCTCTTGCAAAACCGGAAGTTGCTGTTTTGACTTCCAGTAAGTTGTACATTTTCTGAAACTACAAAACAGACTTAATTACTCCATTTAAGTATTGTTGCAAACGTGAAAATTTGAAATTTGACACATCTTTGGTTCACTTTCTGTAACGACTCAAAGTGTCGACGAACAGTGATAACTCTTTGCCTGCTGAGTACCGGAGTTATCTCCCATAGACCCAGACACTCAGTAATTATGTAAAAATTATCATATTTTTTTTTTTTTTTTGAAAATTCAAATCTTTTTAGGGTGTTGATTTATTTCAATAATTTTTTGTCTATGTTTAGATATATGAATAAAGATATTATTGACATAAATTTTTTTTGTTTTATTCTGTTAAGGTAAGTATAAATCAGGTGCAACACAGGTTAAAAAGCTTGTTAGCAAAAATCACTGATTAACTGTTCAAATTATCAACTTTTCAACTGAATTTCACTTTGTTTACCATTTATTTATGCAATGTAAGGTTGCAACCACTTTGTAGTCTTGGAGGGTGTGATACCTCTCAAAACAGGGGTATATACACAGAAGAACATCACAAGTTTTGCAAATGTATTGTGTTTGGTGTCTACACTGCTCCTCATGGTTGGAACAAACTTCACAGTCACAAATGGAGCGTCTCCCAGCTGGCGTCATTTTGGGGTTAAGGTCAGGAAAATGCTTCTCAGTTAATCTCCTAGATGGAACATTGCATGAACGAGCGAATTTTCTATTCAGGTACTCGTATCCTTGCAGCAGACCATGTATTACGGACAGTTGATAATTGGTGCTTGAAAGTTTCTTGGTAGGATGAAAATGTTTCCAGATTATTTTGGCATTGCAAAAGCTAACTTCTAGCAGGTTACAGAGCACAACCTTCTTTCACCATTTGAGAACTCTATGTTAAGAAACACAATATTGTGTTTGTTGATCTGCGGAGTTGACTCCTCCAATATACTGTGTATATAATTGGATCGTGTGGGGATGATGTACCTCCCTGGTGTGATTGTTGTGAAATCGTGAATGGACAGTTTTTGTGAAACATGACCCATTATGACCCAATATATTTATAAGTCTCTTATTAAACCAGGATATGTAGACATTCTTTACATCTTTGTGTAAAACAGGAGGGTCACCTTTAATTGGTTTCGCTAATTTTACTTCCATTGGAACAACAGCTCAATTAGTACGTAAAGTATCACAGGCTCCAGTCTCAACTTCAGACAGATCTTGAAACAATGCTGGACTAGTAAAGAAATTGTCACAGTATATATGGTGTCCATTATGCTGTATTGGAGAACTCTTGTCCAAACCCACATTGTGTGCAACTCCTTTCTGATTTCTAGGGTTTCCCACATTTATTACTTTGCCAGAATACATCATCCACTTGTACACATATCCCAAACTTGACTCAGCGAGTGTCCAGACTTTTATAACCCATTTATGGGGATTAGAGGGCATATACTGCAAGAATTTGGTACGTCCTTTGAAAGGAATTAGTGTCTCATCAACGGCTAATTTTACGTTTTGGATAATAGTATTTTTGCCAATTTGCAATCAACAGTTTTGAAAGTTTTGAAAACTTCTAGATTGGATCGTACATTGGATTGTCATGGGGGGTTCAGTATTGTTAACTGCACAGTGTAAGAAGGTCAAAATATTCAGGAACCTGTCTCTGTCTCTAATCATCACTGACTTGACTGGTAAAGATAAAAGAATGTTGCTGTTCCAATATGACTCATAATTTTGCAGACAAACTAACCCCAAGTACAGAACAATAGCGAAGAGAGCTTTCATTTCCGCATTGTCAACATTAACCCCTTCCGGTCCCGCGCATTTGGTTTTAGATTGTCAATACCACCTACCTTTTCGATGTATTGTTTGTAATACTTATTGGTTTCCTCCACAAATAGTGAAATTATATCGTCAAAAATATGCTGAAATATGTCACTTTCATTCACATCCTCATGGATGTGGCCCCGATTGCATGGCAAAGTCACGTAACCATTGACAATCATAAACATTGTGTTTTGGATTACGTTCTTTCTGGTCAATTTCTCTCAAAACCTCCTCCAATAGTTCATCTTCCTCAATGTCAACATTATCGTGAACATCAAACGCTTCATCGTAGTTAATATCAGTCATTGTGAACCCTAAAAATTCACCATCTTCACTGTCCAAGTTCCCAAATAAATCGTACAATTCCTGTTCAGCCATTATTGAAAATTTTCAGTCAAAAAACTTCCAAAAATTCATATTTTCCCAGCTTAAACCATGCCTAGAGGTTCCTTGCTTTTTTGTCAACCACTTTTGATTTTCTCAGATGTACATGCGCACAAAAACTGTTCTTTACGTCATCAAAATTGGCAAAGGTTATTTTAAGAACATGAGGCTATTTGTTTGTCGGGAATCCCCGCCGGCAGTGAGCCGTGGTACATGAAGTCCGGGTGGGAATTCCCGCCAGTCGCAGGCAAAGAGTTAATCTAATTCCGCACGCCTACAAATGGAGATCTATCATCTCAGAAAATCTGGTGCCTCTATCATTTATCATTTCCGAAAAAAAGGGTGGATAATATCTCTTTTGAAAAACAGGAAATCGGACATATCCCATGAACAAAAGTGAATTTTTGATAAAACAAAAAAATAACCATACCAAGTTCATTTCAGAAGACATCTATTCTGATAGTATCAAGAAAATCTACTCAATCATCTCTAAGAAAACATTCGGAAAAGAAACCAACTAAAAATTGTCAATTTTTTCCGCCACTTCCGGTGTAAACCGGAAGTGGCAGACAAACATGTAGACAAGAGATGTAGTATAATCTATTGCTAATCTATAATCCCTGTAAGAATGAAGCATCTATCTTTATTCATTTCTGAGAAAATGAAAAAATAGGGTCTAAAATTGTCCACCCCATATTTCACGACCAGAAATGAATTTCACAAAAATGTTTGATGTTACTGTAGACATTTATACTGTTTACAACATATGTTAAACACAAGTCCATCACTTGATTATTAAGCGAGACATATATGCATTGAAAAACAAGAATTTGAAAAGTTTTTTTTTAAAAATGGAAGTGGCTGTTTTAACTACCGATGAGGTTAACTTTTTTCGACACTTCAAAGAGATGTAATAAACGGTATAGGACTCTATTTAAAATAAAAAGTTTGAAATTTTTTTATTTATCACTTCTGGCTGATATGCCCAACCCATTTCTGCATGCCTATGAAGTGAGATCTTTCATCCCTGAAAGTTTGATGATTCTATCTTCTACTGTTTCCAAGAAAAAGGGTGAACATCAGAATCCGGAAATCAGATTTATCTAATGACTGGAAGTGAATTTTGAGAAAGTATTTTGTACACTGAATAATACCTAAGAGTTTGAAGACAATCCATCAAACCATCTCTGAGAAATTGAAGGGGGGAAAATTAATAATAATAATAATAAACAGTACAATCAATAGGTCTTCTGTTGGAAACGGAAGACCTTAATTAACAGTATGATCAGTTGAAGGTCTTCTGTTGGAAACAGAGGGCCTTAATATAAAAACCGAACAATTGCTAAACATTTCTAAACCTATAAATAAAACACATGCAGAGATCAAAGCATATACATCTACTTGGCTACACACTATTACAAAATTCCCTTGTTATGTTATACAATAATTCCAATATAAAGGCACCACCACGGTGCATGATACACCAATCAGATGTTTATTCATTATAAACAGATAAAGTGCATGACACAAAATCATGTCAACCTTAACTGGTGCAAAGATTGCAACAATATCTTTGCTTTTAAGGACAGACACAATATTTCCAACACTTTCTCTAAAATTATTTTTTCATCTCCTTGATATGAGTTCTTGTATGAAAGGTGTAGATTTTGTAATGTAGTAATATTACCACATGTTTCACATAATTCTGGGTAGCTCAGTTGTGAGATAACCTAACTTGTAAATTATGGGACCTGGATTCAATACCCCACTGTTCCAAAGATTTCTCTCTCCTTCTCTACAATAGTAATGCCTATTGATTGTAACAACCAGGAACTATCAAAATATTGTGACTATAGAATAGACTTGGTAAAATACCACAATTTTTTTTCTAAAAATAAGATAGAATGCAAGTGAATTGTACATAAAATTTCACGAAAAAATATATATTATTGAGAAATGTCACATATCTCCTAAGTCTTAGGTAAAATTAAGATTGTACATTGCAATTGACTTGTCAGTATATCTCTTCAATTGTTCAAATAACTAAAGAAATATTGAATTTCCAAAACATCTCCATTTTATCATATATATTTAGACAAATTTTTGCACATAGTACGAATTACTTATTTTTACTTATTTTGGGTTATATGAAGAAATGCTCCAAACAGCCTTCTCAATTACACTCATTAATCTTTAACTTGACAGATGTAATTTATTTCTTATCAAAATTTCTTTGAATCACCAGCTGAACTCTGAAATACCATGGCTTACTCCCAAGGAGCTAATGAAATCTAAATTGCACAGATTAAACTGCTGAAACACAGATTAAATGATCAATTCCCATGTTCTGTGATGTGTGTTTGTTAAGTCTTCGCAATTTTTGTGGTACAATACTGCATATATTCATACCATTAATGTTAGAAATGAAATAAGTATTGATATTAATTGTTACATAGTAGTCTGGTCCGATTTCAGCTAAAAAGAACTTCTAACGGCAAATTATTATTATTTGGTTCAACATAACTTTTTAACCTAATTTGAGTATGCTGAATCTGAAAAAATATGTTGAACTTCATGAAAATGGCGTTAAATAGGTCAAAATGGCGATTCAAAATGGCGGACAGTAATTTTTTTCAAATCGTTTTGAAACGCGCATGTAGAAAAAAAAATGTAAAAACTATGATTACAAAATACAATAGCATCGAGAAAAAGATAGAAATAAGCATGCGACCCTAAAAAAGCCATTGCACGAAAGAAAACCCGAATTTTCTCTGTTTTTCCTCAAAATTCAACGTATACTGTTCCTACATTGTTCTTTGCTTGTGACTTTGCACTTACAAAGGTCCATGCACAGCAAATTGTTACGCTTGCACCCACACCTCAATGTTTTACAACCTGTTGTGCAACTACATGCAATCAAGTCTAAACAAGATTCTGGAATTGGGTCTAAAGTCATCAGAATAGGCACTAGAATACCTTCATTCAACTTCCATCCCATCTCAGTTGGAGATGGTAATGTGGGGTTACTTATATTTGCTTGTCTCCATACCAGCGCTTGATAATGTGCACGTTTAATGTGCAGATGCAAGGCATCGCTAGTGGGGGGCATGTTTTCGGGGCTCTTGGATTTTCCGAATAAAATGTTCCTAACCGAGTCAGTTGACGACACTGTGCCCTGGTTATACAGCTTGCATACGAACTTTTCATAGTCGACTATTTTCTGTTCAGTTAAATTGCCCTCTCCAAAACCCCCAAGAAGCCCAACATTGTCTTTGTAAACCTTAAATCCAGTTTTTTTGGATATCCCAAAGAAAAAAGAAGTTGTGTCACATCCAGTCAGAGCATGGAATGCTAACAGATTCGTGCACATTTCTGGAGAGGTAAAGGTTTTCTCTACAACAGCATGAATAGGAATGTTCTTGGGCTTTGCAGATGTTCCAGCAACCATCCACAACTGTATATTTATTTCTGAAAAGAAAGATACAAGTAGCAGTAAAACATCAGTATCAGATGCTAGTACAACAACTGAACTGCAAGTGGATTCTTTCGCACAATGTATGGCATGAAGAACTATTCTAGTATCTGCCTCTTCATGTGACGCATGTAGGGCAGATATATCGAGGAATTCGTCATTGCATTTAACGCTATTCTCATCGAGAAACCCACCAGCAGTAACAAAAGTTTTCTCTGTGGGTGCATGAAGAATTATCTGCTCAGATAAAAAGGCAGCTAGGTCTTTCTTGTTGTCATTCAAAGACAAAAAAGCTGAAAAGTTATTCGGGAGTGGCACATCCTTATTTTCAATAACCCTTCTAACTGGCTGCTGCCCTTTTGCCCTACGAGAACGAGTGCCCGATTTTATAGATTGTTCCCTGTAACGGTCGAACAGAACATCAACTCTTGAATACATGGCCCCTTTTCTCACCACAGTGGAAACAAACTCATCTGCAAAGTCTCCAAATGTTTTCATGCCATGTGTTTTCATGCTCTGAACTAAAGCCTGGCCATCTATGATCAAAGCTGGTGATTCGCCTACATTTTCGACTCGCGCCCTTACATCAACATCTTGAAGTATGTCTTCTAAAACAACAGATTTGTTTCCAGACTTTAGTGCACCGCTGGTATCCGCTATAGATATCGGCACAGGAAGGAGCTCGTGTTTCAAAATCTGCTCTAAATCAACCTCTCGTCCGGCCTTATATGCAATGACAAGTCTCTGCAGTATGTTCCGATCTGCCTTTAGAATTTTTTTCTTTTCCACAGCTTTTGGTACAACTTGTACCTTGTATAAGGAGTCAAATGTTAATGAGCAGCTTTTTTTCAGAACACTTCTCAAAGGAACTTGTAAACTACTTGTTTCTATGTTTGGTATCAGACGATCTTTTACGAAATTCTCTAATGATATCTGTCCCAAATTTGCTGCAGAAAGTAAGGACTCCTTGATCATATCTGTAGCTTTGTCTTTTGTAACTATATTGATCAGTTGATCTCTTTCGTACAAAAGGTCAAATACTCTAAACCTTTTCATTGCATCAACGAGCGAATCCTCATACACTGCATCAGTAACTTGTCGACTCTTTGATGTGTCCTTGTGTGTGAGAATGTCATCTGGATTCACATCGTACATCACCTTTGTAAGAAGACTTATATGAGATCTCAGATTGTAGGAAAGGGACCACCTACTGAGAGCAGATGGAGTCCTAGTAATTCCTACAATTCCACCACCTTTCTTACCCGTGGCGTTTAGCCATTCTTGACTTTGGTCTGGGTCAACTTGATTGAAAGTTCCAGCACTTCTCTTGACGACAAAATTTCCATCCTGAAACTCTGATAGTACTTCAATAGGCAATTGGTGGCAATCAGCAAGATACACACTACCCCACCTAGCATAATTTGTATGGTCATATCGGAAGAACCATGGGAGCATTGAACGGAAAGACTTCAAATATAAATCCCAAAGCCCATCTCTTTCTGACTTTGTAAACATTAAAAGGATAGAAACCATGTCCAAATATGACCACCAAAACAGGACATTTGGGTTGTCAATTTCCTGTCTGAAACTTGAAAAATACTCTTTGAAAACAGGATTTTGCAGTTGGTCAATGCTAGAAAGTATGTCTTGCTGTTCAGTCATGATGCCATTCAATGTTTGCGAATGATCAACATTTTTGGTAGATACAAATAACACAAAGTCTGGCAGTAAAATCTTCCAGATTGCTTGAGCAGTAATTTTATGGGCTCTCATGCCACGACTGTAGTGCTTTCCACCTAATACATTTTCAGCAGCCACAGGTCCTAATAACTCGCATTCCATCCACAGTTCATGCAAACCAGAACCTCTCATATGATCTCCTATACATTTCATGAAATTCATAGCTATATGTAAGCCACCCATTCTTGGAACAAGCCTGTCTCTATACTCAGGAACTGACCATTTTAAATCCATCAACTTAAAGTACAAAGCTTGATCAACTGTGATAACTGTATGACGTTGACCAAGATGCTCAGATATGTGCATGCATTTCTGGACAACTGTGTTAAGTGTATCCATTTCATAAGCAGGTGCTTGTACAATAGGCATGTAACCAACAAGTGTGAGATCCGGGTTTTTACTACTGACAGACTGATTATGTCCTGACCAACTAGCTGGGACTTTCTGCTTATGTCTGTGGAAATGAAACGCCAATTCATTAGCAAACTCTTGAGAGGACAATTGATTCTCTGAGTCAGAAGGTTGGAAGATATCTAACGTAACTGGTCTGGGATAGTGAGGTTGTGATTTTCCTTCTACTATTGGGGAAATGACAATACTGTCCATCTGAGGAGGTACCTTCAATGTCTCATTTGAAGATGGACTTATGTGCTGAAGGTTAATGTCATTTCCCGACCCTCGTTGCCAACATGCTATCTGCGTTGCATGGAATGTTTCCTTGCCATCCAGTGTTGAATCACTAATATCAATATTGTCAGCTGTAAAGTGTGTGAAAACGCTTGGCTTTAAATTCGAGGGAAGGAAATGTCCAGTCCTTTCGTCCATAGACTGAAGGCTTTCCTCTGCAAGCCCAGTGTCAACACGCAGAACATCTTTATAACTCAGGGTGTGACCAGCACTATTAAACAAGTTTAACAGCTGTTTTGACCTTGTCATTTGATGCAAGGTGCATGCAAGGCCAATATGCTTTGGAGTCCACTTTTTTCCATTACTTACCCCATACACAATATCCTGAGCTACGCTCACTATTTTCTTCTGTCTGCTGCAATCTGGATTGTCATTGCCATCAGTACAATCAAAGACCTCTTGTCCGCCATAAAGAAGATTCAGAAACATGAGGATACGATCTGGGACACAACTTACGGCATCAGCCTCACAAACATTCAAACCCATGTGACCAGGTCTATCTTGCAGGTCTGATCTTAATCTTAGTGCAACATGTACCAGTTCATGAAATGAGTTGTGTGGAGGTTTATAACATGGCATAGTGAGTAATTCGTCATCCATGGTATCTTGGTCATCATGAAACATATCTCCAAAATGAGATTTAGAAAGAATATGGGGCACTAAAAGAGTTTCGTGTTCAGATACTGCTCTATCGAGGGGACGAAGAAACTGGAAGATATTCTGCACCTTGGCTTGCAGATTTTCTTTAAACGTTGATCTACGAGTGATAAAAGACTGTGGCATTTCAGATCCTACCTCTTCTACCAACTTGGAGTACCTGTTCCATGTATCAGAGAGTTGTAAGATTTGGCACTTGCTGGCTGCGTACTCCAGTTCTCGAACAAGAAATATCATGGCCAGATCTTCACATTTTGACTCCTTTTCTGTTTTTTGTGTATCATACTTAAAAGCATTCATGCATTTTAGATGGTACTTACCCTCTGCAGCTATCAAATCGCTAACGTTTCCTAACTTAACACGAAGTATGTTGTCATACTTTGCATTTTTAAGAACCATGTCGCTAACAGAAAATGTTGTAATGTTGAATAGCTTCTGTTTAATTTGTTGTTGACAAAATATGCATAACTCCCAATCTATTGGTGTAGATGCATTTCGCAAAGTTCGGGAAGCTGCTGCAGAAGGGTGTGAGCAAGATGACGTAGACGGTACATCATCCTCTGTATCGACGTTGATTGTATCAGATGTGTTTGTAAGCAAACATGCTTTTCTTTCCATTAACTGAATTGGTCTGGGGTGAGTAAATGCACTATAGCATTTCCTATGACATAGAACTCTATCATTCGGACTTAATTTTTCTATTCTGTCAATGGCATCATAGTTCCTGGCATCTTCAACTTTCTTACGACGAGATGCCCTCTCGGTCAACGTTTCGATAGACTTTTTGCTTTTTAATTCTAACGTGTCTGTCTTTTTTTCCTGACATATAACACACAAATCTGTATCTATTTGATAACTTCGCTTAAGTGATCGTTCAGTCATGATTTCTAATCAATGAGTGGTGAGATATGACAAGCCTATAACCTCGGCCATCAGTTTTATACCTTATGTCAGAATCATTTGTTAATTCGATCCTCGATTGTGTCGGTCGCGCTATTGTGAAAACCATTGAACACTGTGTTGAATTTCAAGTGCATTTATATCATAAAGTATGCAATACGTTAACTGAATAATTTGCACAATTAGAAGGAAATAAGCATTAAATATCATATCAAAATGCATATATATACTGTGCGTCAATATGCGGTTGCGAAAAAATGAGTTAATTGGGATCTAATCGTTTTTTTCACAATTTTAATTGTTTAACGAACATTGAACAATTTATTCTACTTTTCAGACACATATAAGTTTAGTACAAGCCTTTAAATTGCTTTAATTTGCAATAAACTTTTTTAAAATAAAGCCATATAGATAATTTTGCAAATTTCAACACCGCCATTTTGAATCGCCATTTTGACCTATTTAACGCCATTTTCATGAAGTTCAACATATTTTTTCGGATTCAGCATACGCAAATTAGGTTAAAAAGTTATGTTGGACCAAATAATAATAATTTGCCGTTAGAACCCATTTCTAGCCTCTTTTTTCAAAATCTGGACCAGACTATAGCCACATTTTATTAATAAATTGTATATTTTTGATGCTATAACTACTGAATAGAGTAAATGCATTACTCTCTTACATATGTAGGGATTACCTTCTTTAAAACATAGGTTTTGTTATTTCTAATACTTACCATTTTAAAAGTTTTAAAGACCTGATTTTTATGCTGCAATTTACATTTCTCTACAGATGAACAGAGTTTGTCTAAAAGAGCCAAAAAAGGGTTATACCATATATGGCCATATCATCTTCATTACAGACCACAGAGTCCTTGGTTAGGGTGTGCCACACCTTTTCCAAAGATGCATAAATTGATCAATCTGAATTTCTAGACGAAATTACAAGTCAGACAGCATTTTGCGATATTTGGCCATATTGTCTTAATCATATGTCACAGTGACCTAACTTTAAAATGCAACCCACCCTCTGCCCAAGATGTATCATCTGACAATGTTTGATTATTCTTGGTCTAATAATCAAGTTATGAGCCAGACATGAAGCGGACGGACTGAAAGATGGTTTGATACAATCACTATAACATTAATATGACCGGTCTTAGATGGATGTATAAAAAGAAAGATAGCATAATTATGATAGAAATTTCAGTATTGATTTAACTTGCCATGAGAAAGTTGTTTTTAATTATCATTACTGCAAAGCACTGCATCACAACATTCTTGTCAATATACAGTAGTTAAAAACATGAGTACTTCTTAGCGAAACTGAAATTACATACTTTTTGCAGACCATTCTGCATTAAACTTTCCAAGAACTTGATCATTACATACATTTTGTCTTTGAGCAGCTCGTTGAGCAAGATCCACTAAACTCTCTCCCAGATCTTTGAAGCTTGACATTAGTTCCTGTTGACTGGTGGCATTTCTAACTCTGTCTAAATCACCCTCAACCTGAAGAACATTACACAGAGAATTTTCATTTCTCATCTCACGGCAAGATATCTTATGAATAACTTATGAATAGTAAATATATCTTCATAAAGTTCTGAACAAAAAACTAAAGTTTCCTTTATGTTGAATATCATACAGTGCATGTCTGTACAGACATATATCACTTACCTGTTACTAGTAAGTAAAGTTTATTTTCATTGATCATTGAATATCAATGACTTGCTACAATCAACAAATGAGCAGTTGAATATACATCATTGTCAAAAGGGGGAATATACTGTGACTTGTCTGTTCGGGTAACCACTTTGACATTTTCGACTGTCAAATCATACATTTGACTTGTCCAAGCCTATTTTACAACCATTAATTTGAACCAAATAGATGTATCCTTTTACCATTCTCAGTGATTTCAGCAAAAGATGGACATCCACCATGTCAGCCAAGATCAGAAGTCTGGTCACTGCAGACAGCAGAGCTCTAGCTGCTCGAACCATGGCTCCACGTTTGGACAAAGAGCAGGGGTCTGCAGCAAATTCTGTGGAAGCATCCCTCATCACTTCACCTGCAATGTATACAGGATGATGGAATGGTTGTAGAAATACATTTGGCTAGTACAGCTTCAGATGATTTACGTCAACACATGTGCTACTGGCCTCATTTTTAACATTGTATTAGCATAAATATTTCATAAACTTAATGTAAACTTGAAAAAATGACAAGTCAGAAAGGGTCCAATGATAAATCTGAAATTCAAAATGGATCTTCCTCTGCCTATTCCAGGTATGATGTATTAAATTTATGAAAATATTCCCAAAGAAACTTTATTTATTCAGAGCAATAGAAAACACATACAGACTCACTGACAGACAAATAGACAGAGCAATTACTATGGGAATCCAAGCAAGAGACCACAGGCCTTATTGGTCGCCTGAGTATTAAAAGGTCATAGGAAACTATTTGCAAAAACGGTTTGTTTTTCATGAAAATGTGTTCTTCTTTAATTACTTAATATATGTAATAAGTTATTTGGAAAATTGCAAGGTAACAGATGTTTCTGATTGTCAAAAGTTCTATATCTTTACTCTTTAATAGTAAATTCTAACTCAAGCAGTACATCAGGGATATACATTAACTTTTTTCCCTACTTGTCCATTCGGACAAGCGATAAAGATATTTACTTGTCCGAACTTCAACTTCACTTGTCCAAAAAATTTTCAAGGAAGATCTAATATTGTAATCTTGAAAACTGTATTACTTAAAATATAGTCCATTTTTATACTTACTTGATTGATTTTTGATCTTATTCAATTGATAAAAAAAAAAAAACAAACACATAAAACAAAATTTCATCTAGACTTCCTGTCTTGAATCAATGACCTTGTTTGCTCAATGATGATCTAGAGAATCCAAAGTTTGTAAAATAAAGAGTCATGCCCCTTTGAATACCAAACCCCCGGATGCATAACCCAGACACAGTTTATTCCAAGATTGAGCGGAGATATAAATGTTTAGGTGTAGCATGATTGGCTAATATCAAGAGCGAAATTATTTGAAATTGAGAGAAATAATATAGAAGTTTAAATTAATTGTCGGGATGAAAAATCATCGCACAAAATCGAGAAATGACTGAGGAAATTGCCATAGTAGGGGTGTGTTTGAAATGAAAGGTGTAATTTATTGCAGATTGCTATGTGTTGGAAAAAAAGTATGACCTATAAAAGCAACGGGACCCTATATAATTTTTGTCGTTTTTTATTAGCACTTTAAATGAACTTTAAAATCGTGGCGGTCATTTATCTAAAATTAATTCCATTAATTAGTGAGAGGACGATATGTTAGAAATGAGGTCTATGGGAAATGAATTGGTACTCTTTTCCCTTTTACAAATTGAAAGTAGTATGCAAAAAGTGAGCACTAATCCTGATCTAGTGTGACTCAATTAGTTTACATAGTAATTGATATCAATATTGAAGTTCATATTTTATGCATTGCTTCCAACTTTGAACTACCTATAAACTTTTCACCAATCATTCTTTTTTATTATTTGGAGATTTCTTTACATAAAAAGCCCAGCAATATTCACTTGTCCGAATTTTTTTTCCACTGGTACCGGACAAGCGTTAATGTTGAACCCTGTACATGTATAATTGCCTGTGATTATGACATATTACTTAGCACAGATAGTACACATTACCACATACTGCTACATATTACAGTCCCTGAAACATTCTACTTTCCCACTTGAACGGTGAACGAACGCTAAATGGAAAGTGAACGGAGAACGAAAAACGGTGAACGATAAAAGGAGAACGGAAAACAATTAACGGAAAACGATGACCGATAAACGGAAAACGGTGAACGATAAATGGAGAATGATAAACGGAAAACGATAATAGCAAAATGATCTGTTTACTCAGAATATTTCTAATAAGTTCCTTGGATGGAAAGCTGGTAAGAATGTAACGACTAAGCAACAAACAGTAAATGCCAAAAGAAAATACAGTTCCGAGAGATGGGCAAACACGGACCCCTGGATATAAGTGTTTTGTGTTACATAAACAGAGTACTCTGGAAAATGCATTTTCTGCAGGTAATTATGAATATAGCATTAATTATTTTAGTTTCAGCAAAGCAAACAGTGTGATACGTTGTTGTGTATATGTACAAAACATTTAAATGTGGTATGCAATAGAAATGTAATCTTAATTGCAATTTTCTTTGAATTTTCACTGTTGAAAATGATAAACGTTTGTATTTCAGAATTATATTCCTCATAAGATAGGACAGTTTTCTGCTGCCTTTTCGCTTCATATCTCACAATAATGTGTGTCCTTTCTCATTGATGTTTCGAAAGAAAATGAGGAAATATGAACGGAAAACGGAGAATGGTGAACGATAAACGGAGAACGATAAACGATGAACGGAAAACGATAAACGGAGAACAATAAACGGAGAACGATAAATGGAGAACGCTTTAGTGAACGGAAAACGGTGTACGAATGCTAAATGAACGGTGAACGAACCCTGAACGAACGGAAAAATGGGAAAGTAGAACGTTTCAGGGACTGTATGATGTATTAAAGACTATAAATATAAAGAGAGATTACTGTACACATTATGACAGATTACTGACCACAAATTGTATAATTACCACACATTACTCACCAGTTTTCCTCACTTCATCCACAGCTGCCATCATCTCTGGTCTGATATCAGGATTCTCATTAGCTATCTCCTCTCCTGTAGTGATGAAATTTTCTGTAGCTCTTTGAACAGCAGCACTTAGAATATGTGCCTTCTTGGACCTCCCCTTCTTTTTATTTGATGGACTCTTTTGATTAACCAGTGTTGTAACCTAAAAAAAACAGTGAAGTGTTCTAATATTCAATACATGTAATAGCAAGCAAAGCTCATGTTGCGAAGCTTGCTCCAATGATTGCACATGAGAATCACAGGTTTCCTCTTCATTGGCTCATGAGAATCACAGGTTTCCTCTTCATTGGCTGAAAATTGATGAGGATTAGACATAGTGCTTCTGAAAAAAATGTCGCTGTCACCATGGAGCTATTACAATTTCCTCATCTAAACTTTGTTTAAAGTATCTTTGTTTTGCTGTCAAAGAAAAAATATCAGCATAGCTAAATATGACATCACAATACACTGTTTACATTAACCCTTTCGTGACTATATATCTATACCATTCATAGCATACAGATTCTCAATTAATCTCCAAGTTTTCATGGAAATTTATGCATCACTTTCTCAAAAGCACAACTTTTTTATTTATCAAGGCATTGTGATGAAATTTCACCCAGATATAGTATAGACATCACTTTTTGGGATGCAACTATTCTTTCCTGTGTATGTCATCATTTTACAGTTAATTATCAGGTAAAAACCTGATAAAGGTAAAAAAAAATCAATCAAATGAATATCATTTTATTTTTTCACCATCAACAATTCTCTGAACTCTCTCTTGAATTCCTCTGTCCCTCTCGATCGCAGATTGCACTTGTTCCTCATCAAATCCATCGAACTCGCTTTCACTTGAACTCTCCGACGCCATTTTTCACCCACGCTATAAATACTTTCGGAATCTTTCGATTTTTTATGTATATCTAAGTAAACACAAGTTAAAACCTAGAAATAATCCGAATGTAATATTAACGAAACCCGTATGTAAACGTCATACATTATATCTGTCATCCAATCAATACCTTTTTGCTCTTTAAATAGAACAGGTAAACAAGGCCGGTTTCAGGCGGGTTAAGCACATACGGGCGGGGGCGGATTAGGGCGGGTTGAGCACGAAAGGGTTAACTGTGTTATTTGTCCCGCTCTCAATGAATAGGTGGACCATATGTCTGAAGTCATGTTGCAAGATGTTAAGGGTCTTCACTCGTTTCAATGATCACATCATAAAACAAATTTTAAAAAAATTATTTATTCATGAAAGAATTTAACACTGAAAAATTCCTAGTTCCCAAAAATGTTAACATTTTTCCCAAATCAATAGGACATTAGGGAAGCTTTCAAATTAGTGTAAAAGACACTGAACAAGTTTACTGTTCCCATCCAGCAACCCTAAAGCTCTGTCCAAAGGGACATTGTTGCTCTTTTCAGGAATTTCATTTCTGTTGTTCTCATACCCAGTACAATGGAATTCCTTTCATTACAATTTCAATATAAAATACATTATATAAAATACAGAAACAATTTTTGCATTTCAGTCTTAAATTCACTGAAGCTTGTATCATGCCTTAAAATTTTGAGATGGACCACATATGTCACTGTTAATTGTTTCAAGACAATCTCCCCTAGGTAAACAACCAGCAGATGAAATAGTGGCTTTATAAGGCCAAAATAAAAAATATGTATGTTTCTGGCTACCTTAGGCTTTAAGAGAGCAGCGGTAGGTCGGCTTCTGAATCCAAGATACTTTACAGAATAAATTGTCAAAATTTTGTATCTGCGCACCAATTAGAATTGTTTGAAAGTACTGAAGAGAAAGCAACTAAAATCTGTTATACTTAAAAAAAAAAAAAAAAAATCATGGTGAACCATGTTCCATTTCTATAAACTTATTTTAAGCTTCATTTTACACAAGGAATTCCAATTTGGTCTTAATTTTACAATTTTTACCCATTTTAAGGTGGCTCACAGCATTAAAATTTCATTTGATTGTTCATTTAAGCACCTCTTATGAAGCATGATTTCACCATGGAAAGAGTGATACAAGCTCTCAATTATTTTATATGAATTTATATGTATTCCAGAATGATAAAAAGGGTGTTTTGTTTGCAAATTAGAGATTTTAAAATCTAAACTTCACTTTGATTTGATGCATGATATAAATATCTTGTAAAACATGCCTAAAAGACTCAGGCAGTCCTTCTAATTTTCTAAATAAAGAAATATTTATGAAAATTGAAAATATTATGTCAGTAGTTTTTAAATCTACAGATAAAATCTTCAAGAAATGTGTCAATTAACAAAAAGATATATGTACTTTAAAAAGAAATTGAAATGAATTAAAAAAAATTCGGAAATTTTACAATTTTTTTTAGATTTGAACCAAACCAGCAAAACCAGTACCAATCCCTATCACAATCGATAGAAAATCATATTCTTCCTAATTTTATGTACTTTTCATCAAGAAATTAGTTTCCTTTATAAATTCATTTAATTTCTAAACAATTTTACATCAAGAGAATGTAGTTTTCCCGATTACAATGCTCTCTATGACTACTTTTCTATAATTCTGATTGGTTTGATTCAAATTAGAACAATTGCATTATTACTGAATTTTCATAATTTCATTTCAATATCTTTTTAAAATACATTAGCATGATGTATATTTTTCCTAAATGACATTTCTTGAAGATTTTATCCATAGATTTAAAAAATATTAACAAATAATAATTTTAATTTTCAAATATATTTTTTAATTCAAAATTAGAATCACTAAAGGAGTCTTTTATGAATGTTTTATTAGTTATTCACATTATGCATCAATTCACAACAAAATTTGGACTCTAAAATTTCTTATTTGCAAACAAAACACATTTTTTATTGTTTTGAAGAAAAAAAATCACAAAAACTTTATCTAAAATAATTGGTAGCTTGTATCACTCTTTCAATGTTGAAATCATACTTCATACAAAGTATTTGAATGTGCCATTAAATAAAATTTCAATGTAATGAGCTACCTTAATGATTTTACTGGTCACTCACTGGAATTTCCAAGGAAAGACAACTCTTGCAAGCACAACTCGTAACTGACTTTAGTTATATTTTCCGTAACTCAAATCAGTCACACCCCTGACTGTTGAGATGGTTAAGATGTGTTAGTTGCAAAATAAAAATTTGAGTACGTGTATATATCCAGATCCATGGAAATCGTGCAACAAGCAAAAGCCACAGACAGAATATTTACAACAGCAACCCAGACAATATCAAGTGACAACATCACATGTACACAGCAATGGCTTCATAAAACCATGCTCCTCACATGTATTCATGGGGAGGGGGGAGTAAAATGTTGTGATGGAACATGTTGGGATGAAAAGCGTGAATCACATATGACAAGTTCTTATTAGTTAACATTGAGTTTACAGAGCTCTGGTACTCAAATTTGTAATTTTACTGCTCAGTTCATTAAATTATAACTTAAAGCAATATAAGCTGCCAAAATTGCAATTTTTTATAATGGTATTAAAAGAGGTTAAATGAACGTTGATATGATTGAAAAAAAGAACTGCATCGAATTTCCTCTCTTATGCATCGTTTACGCACCTTTACATGATGAAAAATATATTCCTCGACATCCCATTTGACCCTAACAATGGCAGCTGATTAATCGTCGGCGACAATCCCGAAGATAACCGATGTTGACACGAATGATTCTGATGCTGATCGGGGTGGATCGGGTTGTATCCGGGTCATTAAAATATGGACGGCGAGGTGAGATAAAATTCTAGTTACCATCATTATTTTGGCATTGTTAACGATGTTATATGTTTTTAAGTTATGATAGTATGTTTTTTAGTTATGATAGTTTTAAGGGATCGCTCGAAACATTACACAAAATTCCAAAGTCCGCTTTCTCCCTCGTTTCGAACCTTTCGTGTCAGACATCGTTCGTGCTTACCGGAAATATTGCGCTTGCGCATTTGATTTTGCCGAATGAGTTCAACTTTAGGTCATTGCATACAGAAATAATGTCGGGAAAATTAAGGTACGGGAAGACTTAATTTCAACTGTCGAACATTTTTACATTTAATGCAAAAAAATACAACATATCAAAAGTTTAATCAATAAAATCAGGTATTAGAAGGTAGATGTTTACAAAATTTTCGATTAAATTTTATGGACTCTAAAATAACAATTTTGACAGCTTATATTGCTTTAAGAGCTGTGTATCATTGATTTAGAAATTTTAAAGTTAATAAAAAAAAAAAAAAAAAGAAAAAGATAGGGTCAGCAGAAAATAATAGACAGGGATTTCAATAAGCACCAGCACTCGGCGAAATGTCGCCATTTCGATCGACAGAAATCGCCGGCTCGAATTTCACCTAACGAAATGCACAGTCACACACTGATAAAGTATTGAGGTCTGTTCTAATTAAATAAAAGTTTGTTTATCTGAATAATAAAATCCTTGCCTATTCTGAGTAATCTGCTTGTTTTCTAGTTCTGTTGTAAACAGATACTTTTTATTAACACAATAGCTTTACACACTGATTATACCAAGGCGTTACGAATGGGCAACAGAACATTTCAACCCAAAAGATTTTCGACCTAGGACGTTTTGACCCTATTTTGAGTCAACACGTCTCACTAATATTTTTTTAATATAACTGGGACTTTTCAACCCATGAATATTTTTCTTGATAATTGAGACGTTTTGACCCTATAAAGTCTATTTTTGTTTTATTTCATTAATGGGACATTTCGACTCTAAAGTATATATATATATATATATATAAAAATGGTTACATTTGATAACCGAGACCTTTCGACCCTTAAGTCTATTTTTTGTTTTATTTGATTACTGGGACAAAAAGGTGTTTCAAAGTATCTGAATCGTTTCAATCCAAAAACATGATTCATAAAATAAAGCCAAAAAGTTTTCACACATTTGTGATACCATTTATAAATGAGAAAACATGCAAATGTATCATGGTAAATTGGATTACTTTAAAGAAAATAAATGCTCTTGTAATCTTTTTATCATACAAAACACATCAGTTACAAGCATGTTATGACTTCCATCATAGCGATTCTCAAATTATATATAACGAACGTTAATATTAACAGTGACTTCAATCCCCAATTAAGTGTTATGAATGTAAACAAATAAAAAAAATGAAACAATTGCAACCATCTGTATCAAGTTTCTTTGCAAAGAGGTCTAAACCAGTTGGTAAGTAAGTATATTTTTTTTTAACATTTTTAGCAAAAACTTTTAATATGATCAGAAGTTTCATTCATGAAATTGTTCAGATCTAATGAAAAGGCAATATATTATACCGTTATATCTGTATATGATTGATGCAATGTGTATTGAAATGCACCCCAAACTCCGAAATATAAATATAATGAATGATAAAGTGAATGAAGTGCTAAAAAATTTATTATGTTATAACTTTTTAATTTTGCTGCAATAATAAACCACTATGCAAGTATGTGCTACTAAAATGCATTTTCAACCTCCTCAATATTTCTCTCTGATGGATATGTTATGACCTCTCGCCATTTAGCAATCATTTGTTTCTGCAAGCTAAAAAGATTTCATCACCTCACAAATTAACAAAACCTATATACCTTGTCAGATTAATTTTAAACAAAAATATTTTACACTTCTACACACGCCAAAATCTGATAATGATCCTCCTACTGATCACAATGACAAAACCATCCCTGCATAAGATAAAGCTACCAGTTCTCTGATTGGAAAAAAAAGCAGCATAAAGGTCTCAACTACAGGAAGAAAGGAAGAAAATGTGAAAACCTTCATTTCTCAGTATTTTAATGACTATCAATCTCCTGTCCACAACAATCAAATATGCAGAGAAAATCCATGCAGCAATATTAGCCAAAATGAGAGACACAAGTTCAAAGGTATGAAAGACAAGTTCCATCACAAATGGCTTTCTGGGGAATCTGCTTTCTGTAAAGTCACGGGCTTCTGGTGGCTGGTGATTGAAGAAAGTGTTGGTATGTTCTGCCTTCTATGCAAAAAACACATGGTTCTAACATCTGGCATCAACCACTATATAACAGGGGCTAAGCAATACAAAAATACAAGCAATTAATGACCACGCACATTCGTCAAATTATAGAAAAGCGATCACTATTGAAATGACCAGTCATGTCAACATTTTACAAAAAGCATCAGGAAAGAAAACAGGTTGGTGAAGATGTTCAGAAAAAAGCATTCACTGCAGCTTACTAGTTTATGAAAAAGGAGATTCCAAGCACCAAACTGATATCTTTTGGAGATGATAGAAAAAGTTAGACTTGAGTCTATGAAGTATTTTAACCACAAGGGGAAAGGGTCGATTCAAGAAATATTTCTTATCATTGACAATGCATTGAAAAAACAACTTGTAGCAGAAATAAATGAATCTCCGTGCTTCAGTGTTTTAGTAGATGAAGTTACTGATATTGCTGTCCTGTGCCAAATGGTGACATTTGTTCAGTACCTTAACAAAAAATGCCAACCTGTGGTCAAGTTCTTTGGAGCTTCGAATGTCTTAGCAAACTCAGTTTCAGTGAAACATTGCACAATGTACTCATGGAATGCTTGTCTGAGCTAAGATCCCTCAAAAATGGCAGGAATAGTCACAGATGGTGCAAGAACGATGCTAGGAAAGAAAACGGGTCTAGCTGGCAGAATAAAAATAGATCATCCTGCAGTAGTCTTTATACACTGCACATGTCACAGACTTGCATTGGCATACTGATTCAAATAAGGATGTGCAGTATGTTGATGAGGTAGCTTCTATTTTGAGGTGTCTCTGGAAATTTTTTGAAGATTTCCCAAAGAGGACTGCCACATTAGCGAAAATACAATTGGAATTCGCAAACTGCAATATAGAACTGCCTCAGAAGTCAAGAAAACAAGTGATTCACAAAGTACAAAAGGCATGTTCAACAAGATAGCTATTCTTCAATGATGCTGTGCAAGGTTTCTACAATGATCTACCAGCTATTTTGCAGTGCTTATCACTGCTAGCAAAAGATGTTCTGGCTACTGGTCTCTTACCCAAAATGTGCAATGTACGCTTCATCAGTGCCATCTTTGTCTTAGAAGATATTTTGTCAATTTTGGCCAAACTCAGCAGAAGTTTTCAGGGAAGTATTATCAGTTATGCTTGTATTGCGCCAACTCCACAAAGGATGCCCTTCATGATATAGATTTAGATAGTGGCTAATAATTTTACAGGAAAACTTACTCAGGATGGGAGACTGAAGTCACTGGAACTTGAGCCTACAGAAAACCAGTTGTCACAAATGAAAAATATGGGAACAAAGTGTATTGCAGCTTTGACAGAAAATAATTGACCACAGGTTTGAAGAGACACTGCCATTACTCACAGCATTCTCTGCATTCAGATAATTTAGATATTCAGTTTAAATGCTATGGGAAATTGGAAATGCAAGTAGTAGCACACCATTTTTACCCAGATGACCCAGAGGCAAGCAAGGAAATCTTTTCAGAGTGGGCCACATTGAAGTACAACATTTTTGAGGATAAAGACTGAGCTAGAAAATTAACCAACCACTGGTAATCAAAGTTCTACAGAGTATGTTAAAGTCATTGATGCAAGTCACAATTAATGAACCAGATTTGTCTGAAGCCAGTTCTGTCATAGATGAAAGCATCAACATGTGGTACTCTACTAAACGTAGAAGAAAATTACAAGATGTTCCCAAACAAGGTCAGAAAATGTTGGTGCTGCTCAGGAGATAACATTAGAGTCAAACAGCGCACATGACAGAGAGGAAAGACTAAAAGAAATCAATAGTGTCCAGCTTCAAATGAACAGAGTTCTTCAGGCACTAAATCTTCTGATTTCATCAGATGAAATTGAAGTGGTGATGACACTGATTTGGATGATTTTTAAATATGTCAACAAGTAATAAAATATAATCGTTTCATAATTTTGTTTGTTTTACATGTTTTATATGCTGTAGATTGTCACCCTTGGGTAACTACTCCATTGTAAATATTGTCATCCAGATGGCCACAGAATGCACCATTTTCAACGATTCTTCCCCCCCCCCCCCAACTCAACTTGATCCGCCTCAAAATTGAAATTCACCTGCTCAGTTATTTCTTATTGAAAACCCTGATAGGGTTGGTCGAGTAACCGAAAACCAAGGTATTTTATTTATTTGGCCCAATTATTTAGCAACAAAAAGCCTATGGGATACATCACTCATCTGACCACAATGCCCCTTCACATTTATTCTGTTGTAATTTTTAAAAGATTTTTTTATCAATCTTTAATCCCAAGAAAGTTTTTGACCCCATATTGTGACATTAACCTAGCCCCAAACAATCACAACATAACTGAAAATCAATTCACACAACAAAAAATTTTATGCAAAGCATCAAATTGGCTGCTAAAAATTTAATTATCTTTAGTTATTTTTAAAACACACACACACTCAAAAAAGCCCATGGGCCACATTGCTAACCCGAGTCACAATGGCCCATATTAAGATTTCCCCTATATATTCACATGCAAAACTTTGATCCCCAAATGTGTCTCCACCTTACTCTTCAGGGGGCCAGGATTTTAACAAACTTGAATCTGCATTTTATCAGAGAGCTGTCATGTAAATTTGAACTTTTCTGGCTTAGTGGTTCTTGAGAAGAAGATTTTTTCCTATATTTTCACATACAAAACTTTGATTCCCTATTGCAGCCCCATCCTACCCCCAGGGACCATGATTTTAAAACAAACTTGAACCTGCATTATGTCAGGAAGCTTCAATGTAAATTAGAACTTTTCTGGAGAAGAGTTTAAAGATTTCTTTAAATATTTGTATGCAAAATTTTGATCCCCTAATGTGGTTCCATCCTACTTAATTTGCATTATGTCTGGAAGTTTCAATGTAAATTGGATCTTTTCTGGTCTAATGGTTCTTCAGAAGATTTTTAATTTTTTTCATCTTTAATTGTGATTTTCTTAAATTCCCTTCACCCAAGGTTGATTTTTACCAAGTTTGATTGAAATTGACTCTGTGGTTCTGGAGAAGATTTTTTTAAAATTTCAATGTATTTTTGCCATTTTGCTATAATATCCCCTTTGAGAAAGGTGTTGTCCTTCATTAGAACAATCTTGAATTCCCTTCCCCCAAGGACACACGTTCTAGACATGAGCAGCTTGGAGACAAGAGACTTTGGGGCATCTGAGTGTACAAAATGTGTTCTTCAGTATGGGAAAGTGTTAATATTTCAGAAGTCAGTAATAAAGCATCATATCTCATATTTCTATATTATTTGTTCTCAATGTAAAATTATTTCCAAACTTTATATATTTAGAAAATTTACTCAGTGTACAATGGCTGATGATGCAGAGATCTATCCGTTTCCTAATGACAGTGAGATTCATTGAGAACAAGGTATTATTTTATCTCGGAATAATTATAAAATAATACCTTGTTCGAGGTTGGATATTTGGACTGACCACCTCTTCTGAATCTTAGGTTAGATATTTTGACTAATCGGTGTCCAGTGTCACACCAGTACATGTGATTCAGGAATCTTACTTGAATTTGTCCACTTGTTGTGATTAGAATATGTTAAACTGAATTTCTCGCCCGCTTCACCTTTTCGCTTTAGACATCCCCAACACTACGAAACTTGCAATTCTTATTTTTACATAGTGTGAATCCCACTGTAAATAAATAAAGTTGGTTATTTTCTAAGCCATTGCAAATGGCTACCATTTCATTTTATGCCTTCTCAACTTTAAAGAGTTTCAGTAGTCTATTTCATGATAATTTGTACTTTCAACTTTATCAACTTTCTGAAGGTACAGCATATTCTAGCGACACTTTCAAATAGATTAAAATTTACACACTTTTCTTTTTATTGCTCTTTTAATTTTCATGCTTAACCCTTTCGTGCTCAACCCGCCCTAATCCGCCCCCGCCCGTATGTGCTTAACCCGCCTGAAACCGGCCTTGTTTACCTGTTCTATTTAAAGAGCAAAAAGGTATTGATTGGATGACAGATATAATGTATGACGTTTACATACGGGTTTCGTTAATATTACATTCGGATTATTTCTAGGTTTTAACTTGTGTTTACTTAGATATACATAAAAAATCGAAAGATTCCGAAAGTATTTATAGCGTGGGTGAAAAATGGCGTCGGAGAGTTCAAGTGAAAGCGAGTTCGATGGATTTGATGAGGAACAAGTGCAATCTGTGATCGAGAGGGACAGAGGAATTCAAGAGAGAGTTCAGAGAATTGTTGATGGTGAATCTGATGTTGATATTTCCGATGAAGAAAGCGAGGATTCACCAGAAAATTCAGACGAAGATGAGGTGTGTGACGCAAGAATTGTGAATGGCGAATGGACACGTGAACTCAGAGGACTGAATTTACCTGCATTTGTGGAACAAACTGGAGTTAATCACACTTTACACCCAGATGCAAGACCGATTGACTATTTGTTCAGATTTTTACCACAGGATTTCTTCGAGAACCTCGCCACGGAAACAAATAGATATGCAGAGCAGAAAGGACCCGATCCGAGATGGAATCCAACAAATGCTGACGAGATGCGTGCATTCGTAAGTGTTAACATTTTTATGGGTGTAAGACAATTGCCACGTATTAGTAATTATTGGAGTACTGACGAACGATTTGCTGACCCATTTATTTCATCTATAATGCTGAAAACGAGATTTATGAAGTTGAACCAGTACCTACACCTGAGGGATACATCTCGCACACCTGCACGGAACGACCCTGATTATGATCCTCTGTTCAAAGTGCGCAATCTCGTGGATACAATTCAGGGAAAACTCAGGGATAACTACAACCCAGGACAGAACCTTTCCATGGACGAGGGCATGATTGGGTTCAAGGGGAGAGTTCACTTTCGCCAGTACATGCCTGCCAAACCAACAAAGTGGGGCATCAAGGTGTGGCAGATTTGCAAATCTGACACTGGGTACTGTTGTGGATTCGATATCTACACAGGAAGGAAGCAAGGAGGAAGACAGTATGGACTGGGATATGATGTTGTGTGGACACTTTCCCAACATTATCATCACCAACACAGGCACCTGTACTTCGACAGATTTTTTTCCTCAGTGACACTTGCCGAACACCTGGAGCTCGTGGGGACGTACGTGTGCGGTACGATTGTGGCAAACAGAAAGGGACTTCCTGAAAGTGTGAGGAAAGCCAAACTGAAAAACAGGGGAGATCTGATTCAATTGCAAAAGGGGAATCTGCTAGCCACTGTGTTCAAAGACAAGCGCCAGATAACCTTCCCATCATCAGCTGCACCACCCCACCTGGATGAAATTTCTGGAAAGCCACATGTGAACGTTTGCTACAACAAGTACATGAGTGGTGTGGACAAATTTGACCAGCTGTCATCATACTATCCAGTTGGCAGACCTGGGACAAAGTGGTGGAGATACATCATGTGGTATGTTGTCAACCTGTCCATTGTAAATGCCTGGGTTCTGTTCCAAAGGTCAGAGAAGAATCCCCAACCGCCGAAAGGGTACGACCACCTACAGTTCAGAATGGATGTCGCGGATCAAATGCGTGCAGGATTTTCATGCAGGAAACATAGAATTGGGAGGAAATCAAAGAATTGCAATAAGAGAGTGGCCCTGCAGTCTATCAAACATCATGAACTATTGAAAATTGAAGGCAGAAAAAAGATATGTCGCGAATGTTCATTACATGGCAGAAAAACTCTTTCTGGTCGTGCCGTAGAAACATCATTTAGATGTGGATTCTGTGACATTCCCTTGTGTAGAAGTGGCTGCTTTACATGCTTTCATGATAGGAACATGAACTGATTGTATGTAAGGACTGTGACTCGCTGTTACCTGTGTTTACCTGTATTTACCTGTACATATTATACAACTTGTGATACCTGACATGTACATAGTTAAATTTTTCTTATAAATATTTGCTGAAGTACATTTTTATTATATTGATATTTCTTGTTTTCATGTCTTTCTTTACAATGTTTACCTGTGAAATTACCTGCACATTTTTCAGTATATAATCATGATATCAATAAAAAAAAATCAGCATTTATACCCTTGTTCATTTCTCCAGTACCTCAGTAGCAGGCTGTTGCTTGTTGTGGCAAAAAAATAAAATGATATTCATTTGATTGATTTTTTTTACCTTTATCAGGTTTTTACCTGATAATTAACTGTAAAATGATGACATACACAGGAAAGAATAGTTGCATCCCAAAAAGTGATGTCTATACTATATCTGGGTGAAATTTCATCACAATGCCTTGATAAATAAAAAAGTTGTGCTTTTGAGAAAGTGATGCATAAATTTCCATGAAAACTTGGAGATTAATTGAGAATCTGTATGCTATGAATGGTATAGATATATAGTCACGAAAGGGTTAAATACAAAGTGAAAAGTATTGTCATTTAGAGAGCTCGGTATAATCTTGATTATGTTTGATTATCCATCAAAAAGATCCTTCTGATTCGATTCAATAATTGATTGTAAATTGATTCCGATTCTCGAACACTACAGGGAGTAAACACTCTTTGTGGCAAAAAATTATCTGAAGCTTTGTATTAAAATCAAACCAGTCTAATATGAATGTCTACACATTCATTATTTCATTATTAGAGTAGTTCCATAATTACAGGTTTCACTGTACTATTTACTTCCATATCGAAAACTGCATGAATAATCCATTTCTTGATACAGATTATTACTAATACTAAACCAAGAGGTCCATGGGGAACGTCACTCACCTGAGTCGCCTTGAACTATATTAAAGATTTTTACTGTTTATTCGCATGTTAAACTTTCATCCCCTATTGTGGCCCCACTCTACCTGTGGGCCATGATTTAACAAATCTAAATCTGTACTATGTCAGAAAGCTGTCATATTGGTTCTTGAGAAGAAGATTTTTTAAGATTTTTTCCCTATATTTTCACACATAGAACTTTTATCCCCTATAGTCGTCCTACCCTCCCCCTGGTGGATGTGATTTTTTTTTAACAAAACTTGAATCTGCATGTGTCAGGAGGCTTCAATGTACACAAGATTTTTAAATGACCCCATCCTATATTTACATTTTTGTGATTATCTCCTCTTTGAAGGGGGCATGGCCCTTCATGTTATGAAACTTGAATCCCCTTCATCCAAGGATCCTTTGCACCAAGTGAAATGAGCCTTCTGGCTCTGGAGAAGATTTTTAAAATTTGTGAATGTATTTTTGCTTTTTTACTATCATCTCCGATTGAAGAAGGGCATTGTCCTTCATTTGAACAAACTTGAATCCCCTTGACCAAAAGATGATTTGTGACAAATATGGTTGAAATTGGCACAGTGGTTCTGTAGAAGAAGTTGTAAATGTGAAAAGTTTACAGACTGACAACAGACCATGGATAAACAGGAAAGCTCACTTTGAGCTTTCAGCTCAGGTGACCTTATAAGTGTATTCGGAAATTACATAAACAGAATTTTTTTGTTTCTGCTATTTATTTCACCTTTTATTCTTTTTTTTTTTGGGGGGGGGGGGGGGTCATTTTTTTTTTTTATCAATTATGCTGAAAACTTATGAAACCACCACAACAAGGAGATTCCAGGATACTAAAAAACACATTTGGTAAGTGTTTTGAGGTTTATCCAACAATAAACATTGAAAAAAAAATATAAACATTGAGAAGCTCGACAGAGTGAACAGTTTTGTATTTATAGCTTGGTATGCTTTTTTCCTAATATTGACAAAATTGCGCTCTCAGTTTTCTTGATGATTGTCATATTAAAATGTCTGTAAAGTGATGAGTTACAGGTATTTTCAGCAATATTTTTTATTTTTTTATTTTTGTTGTCTGAAATGACCAAACAACAAAATAACATGAAAAGAAAATAAAAAATATGTCAACAAAAATTTTCATCTGGAAATGCTACAAAATTAATACAGTTTGTTTAATTCAAAATCATACTTTTGGTTATCTTTTCGAAGATAAGTAGTAATGGAAATATTGCAATAATACATTTAGGACTGAAGTATCTAATCAAACTCTGCGGCATTATCATTTGTATGCAAATATCCAAAAATGACTTTTTTTCCCAGACAGTCTGGGATATTCAGTTCAAAATGTCATGTAAAATTTTAAACTCAGTCCATATTCAGGTTGCATCAAATGAAATTATTTTGAAGGTTCACTCTGAAGTTGCTTGTGTACTGCATTAGAGTAAGTTTGATATAAATTTGCATAAATACATGAATACATTTAAACTATTTGTAATTCAATAAGTTTTTGTATTGTGTATGAATATGACGGTATGTGGGGGTATGTGTACAAGAGGAAGTGGAGAAAGGGGGTTGGTTTGTTGGTTCTGGATCCATTACTGCTCTTTATCTCTCTCCAAGAATGCTGTTTTGTGCTAACCTTAGACACAAGTTTAAAAAAATATTTTTTCCATACTTTAATATACATGCAGCTATGCATAAACAACATTCGTAATGTTATTCATTATGCCTTTTTCAAACTACCCAATTCTAAAGGCTACTTTAGAATAACCATCTTCCTTACAATCAGAAATTTTAACAAATAAATTAACACTGAATTGAAATAATGAATATTTCTATCAATTGAAAGCCAAGTTTTAAATCATCTTGTAAAAAAATGGGGGAAGATAACTTGCATTTTTTTTATGGTAAAAAAAACTTTTCAATAAATGCCACAAAGACAGGTACTTAATAGTCATCCTGCAGTGAAAAGGAGGTTTATCTGAGTTACCAAGATTACCAAGTTAGATTTTTCCCATTGCAGGAATACGGTAAACAATGTATCCAAATTGCCTGTAGTACAAATAATTTTATTCAGAACTATAAAGAAAATCACTCATATGATAATTCCAAATTCATAATGTTCAACATATTTAGTACAAAACATCTTCATGAAACTTGGGGTCTAATGATCATGATGATCTGAAATTTGGTAACAAAATGGTCTTTGCCCCTATGGTTCAAGATAAAAGCTGACTAATTTCACTTACCTGTGTGACAAGTGGCTCGAGTGTCTTCTCAACAGACATGGTACGGATCTCCAGATTTTTGGGGTCCCATTTCACCTGCAGGGACCCAAGAACAGGGGAATCAACACTCATTGCTTACTGTAGCTATCAAAAAAAGAAAAAGACAGCATTACATGTATTGTAGGCCTAATATATATAACTTACCACCAGATAATTGATCATCTGTGCAATTTGATTATCAAAAACCTGAAGGGCCACAACGGCATCGAGTGCAATATCATATTCATCAAGGTTCTCAATAAATTTAGAGAGTAACAGGTAAAATTGGAGAAAGTAGGAGGAATTATATTTGAGTTCCACAAGACATTTCCTTGTTTTTAGGCACTTGAATATAGCATTACTATCATTGTAAAATGTATGCAAAATGTGTTTATTTACATGAAAAGAAATAAAGATCAGAGCTTAGGATGAAGTTGCTTATCCTAACAAGTTCATACCCTCATCTTGCTAGATAATATCCCCTCAATCCTAGTTACCTTACAAAGGCTATAATCAGTAACTTCAAAATGTAGACAAAAAATGCTGAAAAGAATATCATGCTTCAGAGTGAGACTTCTAGTTTATAATAGTTGTATCTTCTGTTCATGCATGATGTTTTCAATAATGTCTAACAATTCAAAAGTTCAATGTAATATGTAGAAAAGTTATTGGAAATCTAAACAAGATTCAACACCCAATAAATGCTACCTAGCTTGGGTTTCTTCTTGCAATAATCTGTTATTTTCTTCATGATACACATGCTACTTTCGTTTTGCTTAATAGAAAATCATGATCAGGATTACCAAAAACAAAACCGGAAATACTCTCCGTTTTAGTGTTTTGTAAAAATGGCAACTGAACCACGGCGTTTAGCAGAATTTATTTCACCACTTTAGTATTAATCTGTTACGCTACTCCGAAATAAGGATTCTTGATGAAACTACAAGACTTTAGCAAACAGAATTGTGAGAAAGGGGACCAGACTACTTATTGATCTATTTTGTAGTAGAATCATCTGCAAATAATGAATTTTATTACCAAAAGTTGTTATCTAATTACTGGACAATGATATAATCAACGACATCAACACCAGAATTGCTATTCAGCCTTTAAAATATCAATTAACTCTAATGTTCCAAAGTCCTGAATCGCAAGAAACTTTCAAAAACTATTTTGATTTTGCCCATTGAGATTAGCTGAAGGGTGGTGTAGCGGCAAAATCCTGCACAATCTTGAGCAAACTCAATGCCTTAAAAATCAGATCTCCTCTAATTGTTACACTGGAGAAGGATCTTACAACATTCTGTTTGACGTTATTTAACCTTTCACACTTGACCAATCAAATGATGGCTTTCACAAACATGAAAGTTTTGCTGTTATAGCAAAACATCCTATAAACAGCCCCAAGTGGTAAGTGAAATTCAAACATGATGTATTTAGCTCAGACTCAGCACTGTCTAAATTTGGTTTGAAACAGCATAAAATAACAAATTACAATAGGTATTCGATATATTTATTTCTCTTGAACTTATGGCATTGTACTGTAGTAATAAAATAAACAGCTTTTAGCAGATAAGACCACCGATTTGGAAGTCTGAACTGAACATGTGACCTGTCACTTGACTTGCTATCTAAATAATATGCATTCGAAATGACCGAGCGACAGTTGCTTGTAAACACTGATTTAGAACCCATATAATCCTGGTTAAAACAGTCGAAATATTGCATGTCATGTCATAAGGCCTCGTATATGATTGCAAGCTGGACAAAATTTGTCGAAATCGGCCCACAAAAAATTTCTAAAATGCCAAGAAAATTGTCAAACAGCCCCTTCTTCCCCCACAATGCGTATAAAATCTCCCTTTTCACTACTTTTTTAACACATGTATTTCAAATTTGTTTAAATGCATTTTTTATTTAACACCATTTTACAATCCGAATGTACGCTTTAACAATTCGATTTCTCATTGGTCCTTGATTCTTGGTCAAGGTGCTGCTATTTGTCGAATATTTATTGAATTATTCATGAGACTGGAGTAAATAACATGACCGCAAATGCAATAATGTCAGATGCTTCTCCAGTGTAATGATTAAAGAAGATCTGATATTAATTAGATTGATCATCTGTGATGATGGATACTAATACTAATGCCTACAATAGGGATTCTTTAAATTAAGATGTGATCTTTTAATGAAAGGGTTTTTTTTCTTTCTTTTTTTCAGGGTAATGGACACAAGCAAACATGTACTTACAGTGATATGTGTCAATGTAGTGACCAATAACAATCCTCAGTTTGATCACAATTTTATTAATAAAGTGAAAAAAGGTGAGATACAGGTATGAATCCTATCGGTGAGCTTCACGAAACAAGAAGTCAAAAGAATATTAATTGACGAATTTACTCAACAGTGGAGGAGTAATATTTATCTCTCACCAAAATGTTTAAATTAGAGACTTTTCAAAGATTCCTTGATATTCAAGCATTACATCACTACCTTCAAGTACCTTGCCTCAAATATATGCAGTAACTTTATGTAAATTTTGATGTAACAATTTTAAATTACCCATTGAGTGTAGAAGATGGAACAGTCAATATTTCTGCTATTTATGCAATTAAAACAAAGTAGGAGGCAAATATCATTACATTTTTGAGTGTACACAACATAATATAACACTTGCTAGAAAATCCTCATTGTCTACAGATTTAATAAAGAATCCAAATTTTCTAAAGTTTCGAAAACTATTACATCATTAAATTCAGTACTGCCTAAAAGTTTACGTAAATTTCTATCAGCTTTAAAGAAAAATGTGGACCGTACTTAAACTAGGGGAAACTTTTGATATTTCGGACAACCAATAAAAAAGCATTATATCTTACATTTCTGTTGTTATTTATCATAAATTTTAACTTATTTCGAAACTTGATATATTTACAAAATTGAAAAACACCTAATTATATAAAACACTCTACAATGTTCATGGAATAAACCAATATACAATATGCCCATGTTGAGTGGTTTGATGATGAGTATTTCTCAAATATATAAAGAACTGTCCGAAATATCAACACGTCCCCCTAGATGAAAACTTGGTGTCGTGGTAATGTTCATTTGTTGAAATGTTCTTTCTTCACTTCATATGTATAAATATATAAATATTTATTCCTGTACATGTTGCTTTAAAATGCCTTAATTTGTACTTTTCAACCTCCTCTGTGTAATGTACGAGTTTACATTCATGAGAATAAAGCATCGATTGATGCTCGCGAAGTTCACTGGTACCAGTGGCAAGGTTCATACCCGTTTCTCTCCCATTTTTTCATTTCATTGACAAAATTGTCGACTACTGTGGTTTGACTACGCCTGTATTTACCATAACCGTAAAAAAAAAAATAATTCATTTAACTTGTACTGGAATAACAATTTCTGTATTGCCTGCTCGTTATTGGTGTGCAACATTTTAAGTTTCTAACAGTAAAATTAAAAAAAAAAAAAAATCATTCTTTTTACTTTGTATTGGAATAACATATACCATTTCCTAATTGCCTACTCGTTATTGGTGTGTAATATTCTAACAAATCTTTACCAGATACTTACGCTTCAGTCTTGCAACTCTACATACACTAGGTCTATTCACAACAAAAATATGTGCGTGAATCACAACTTCCGCTGTTCTCCTTGCACCCCTACGCTTTCCGTTTTCTTATATTTAATTCACATCTAAGATTAAAAACGAACAGCGAGCTAAAATTATTGATAATGATCTGGCCTATTATTCGTTGAGTATTTATAAAACAAAATCAAGAAGAAATATGTGAATTACGAAGTAAAAGAACAGTGTTAAGAGAGTATAAGTAGTCTGGTTCCCGAGGCATTCTCGCTGTTCGCAACGTTAGGATTAACCTATTACGCATGCGCCAAATTTTGACAACACCGTACTGCTCGAATATGTGCAGTGTGTAAATACAAAAATATTAATCGATGTATGTCAAAGTTTCAGAACGTATTACACAAGAAAAATGCTTGATTTACACATATATTCTAACGTACAACACTCGTAAGGTTACTGAGAATAAATTTACACCAACGCCTAATAATTCAACTAGAGGTTCATGTGCAGAGACCTATATATAACGTTTGTGCATTTGAGATTATCTATGAATAAAACCATCCAGAATGCTAGTAAAAATATTTTACACAGTTTGAATAAATTTTAAAACGTTGATGATGCGTCTGAGAACATATAGAGAGACTCAGTGCCAAGGGGATACCCCCCCCCCCCCCCCCCCCTTTGTATCCAAGTATTCCAGTTATAATATGGTACCGATATCTCAATAACTCTACAAGAACCCACATGTTTAGCTAGTTTACTGGGAAAGGTAATGCAAAACAAAGACACACCACTGGTATATACATAATTCTTTACAGAGATATAAATGGCCTGTACTTTACCTCCATTTTTATACTTAACTGTTCAACAATGAATTTACCCCTTATGGATATAGCAATATGCCACAGAATACGATGTCTTAACTAGTTACGTCTTGTGAATTCCCGTTCACTATTCTATGAATTTAAAAAAAAAAATTAACCTTCTGGGTATATAATGTTGATTATGACCATCATTCAGAACTTTGTATACCTATCATGTCTCTGTTTATTCTGAATTAGGATGGTATCTCCGATATTCTCTGTATTCTTGACCAAGTAATAAACTTTGTCTGAATTAAATGGAAGAAATTCACACAAAGAATAAATACACACTGTATGTCAACCTGATTAAAGTACAAACCTATATTATAAACATATCAATCAGACTAAAGCAAATCTATATGTTATATGTATTATAATATAGGTTTGTATTTTTGTCTAATTGTACACTTGCTAAAAAATAGTTTAACACTTCTGCTTCTTCTAGGATACTATATGACATTCAGATATCCTATGAATATGCTTTGACAGACCCCCCCTTTTTTTTTTAAATAAGAGACCCATGGGCCTTAAAGGTCACCTGAGTTCAAAATGCCTACTCTTAGAAATATTCAGCAGAAAATTCCATGCTTGCTTGCTCAAGTAAACATAATAGAACCTGAATACTATAGTCATAATTTCACAACTTTATTAGACAACTCAAAGTTCATTATAATCATATAAACATTTCACCTCCTTGATGTCTAAAAGTAAAGAAGTTTTTCAAAAATATAATGCATTTTCAATATATGACCAACTTAGCCCCACCATGGGTTATATAATTCACAATTTCGGTAGACTCAGGGCTCATCGCTCATTATAATCATTGCACAAGGGAGGCAGGGTCAATGAAATTCACAATGTTTGTTACCCATAGATGCTTTATGCCAAAATTGGTTAGTACTGGTTCAGCTGTTCAAAAGAAAATGCTGAAAATGTTTATGACCAACAAAGACAGATAGCAAATGGTCACCGAAGTGATTCAGGTAATGAAAAAATTTAACGTCCCATAACTTCGTATTAAACGACAAAGCCGATAAGACAGCTCTGATGGATGGATATGCAGACATTACTGTAGGGCACCTTCCATGAACTTAATTACTTTGATTTTTATACCAATAGATATGCATGAAAATGAATAGTTCATTTTATATGATATCATAAAATTAGTGATTTCTGTCAAATATATTGTTTTATGAACTTTCCACTGAAATTGTGTCTATGCTGACTGGTATGCACAATAAACTACTGTTAGCTTCATTTGTATAAACAATACATGTATTAGTCTTCTCAACACATCCATTACATTATGCATGAAGCTTGAGAAAATGTTACTCTTTCATTTTGCAAAACAAAATAAGAGGCCCACAGGCCTTAACGGTCACCTAAGTATCATAGTACATAGACCTGTCGGGGAGTCTCATATTTGCATTTAAGCCTCAATCTGGAATCCTTTATTTACAGCTTTATGATCTTTCTAAATATGCATACAATTCCCATTTAATTACAATGGAAGGGAAAATGGAGTTGGAAGCATTTAAATCAGTCCATATTTTCCTGACCAAGATGCAATGAATTTCAGAATTTTGGTACGGGGCTTCATTGGACATAATAATTATGCATTTGGTTTTTCTCCCACATGTGTGGAATTGGAGTCCTGAAATTTACAATTTTTCTCTGCATTGTTACAGATTTGAAAAGAAATGAATGGTAGTTATCAAGAAGCAGTTAAAAATGTTCAGTTGTTAACACATGATGTACGACAGATGACATTGGATGCAGACCTATTGCAATACTAAAAATTCCTTGTCAGAGTTGATGCTTGAGTTTGGTACACACATATTGCATATTTAGGAACGTACAGTATCTCTGTAAAATGAAAAGTGGTCTTGTTAATTTTATGTAAAATTTTAATGTTAGCAAATTCAGAATTAATCATAACAATACAAGGGGCCCATGGGCCACATTGTTCACCTGAATCACCTTGGCCTATATTGAAGATATTTAATATATTTTCACACATAAATCTTTGACCCCCTATCATGGCCCCACCCTGCCCCCTAGGGGCTATGATTTTAACAAACTTAATCTGCACTATGTCAGGAAGCTTCCATGTAAATTGGAATTTTTCCTGCCCAGTGGTTCTTGAGAAGATTTATAAATGACCCCACACTAATTTTGCATTTTTGTGATTATCTCCCCTTTGAAGGGGACATGGCCCTTCATTTGAACAATTGTGAATCCCCTTCACCTAAGGATGCTTTTTGCAAGTTTGATTGACATTCGACCAATGGTTCTGGAAAAGAAGATGAAAATGTGAAAGGTTTTGCCAATGACAAGAACAACGACTGACAATGGAAAGATTTGATCAAAAAAGCTCATTTGAGCCTATGGTTCAGGTGAGCTAAAAACAAATTTCAATACTTTTTAATTTCAGGTAAACCTTCACATCATTCTGCAATATTGTAAAATTAAAGTGGCATAATATAGCTAAGCTTAATTGGCAATAATCAATCTCAATACATTTAATAAGGTGTTTTAAATAAGTTAGCCTTTTAAGCTATTGCTGACCTACAGAATTGACCAACTGTGCAAAAACCTTTGGTTTTCTACACCTGTAATAATTGAAAAGGGAGTAAAATTGTCTACATATGAAAATTACAAGGTTACTCAGCCTTACTATAAGTTTCCTGGTAAAGGAACTGGATCATTACCGTGTGTCAGTTTGTCTCCCTGGGCCTCACCAATCACAGAAGAGATCAAACTGAGACACCAATATTGTCAAGGAAAATCCCTTATACCTTCCCAGTTTCAAATATTCATTTTAACTATGTTTAAGAATTTGCTTTATATTTTCTCAAAATCAACATGTTCAAACATCAAACCAATGAGTTTTATTCAGGAAACCAGGAGAGTTTTAGCCCATTTTCAATTGAAATTCTGTAACAATGAAACACATCACATTATGCAAACATGGAGGAAAACTATACATATAAGAACTGTAGTTGCAAAATTTCAGGTTGCATATATTCAACTGAACCAAAGTTCCCTGTTTATAGAAAATATACTGCAAATAAAATTGGCATAGTGCATATTAAGCTTATCTGCCACTATTAGTTTACTGCTGGACTGTTGAATTTTTTAAATGTTACTCATTTATATCTGCCAATATATACACAATTTTAACTTATGTTAGTAAGCAGGTCAGAGTTGTTAATAGAATATTAATAATCAACATATGATCTGTATTGCTGTCTGTCTGTTTATGAATTCATTGATTGCCCTGCCACTATACACTGGCCTAGAGTTGTTGGATAATTTGAAGCTAAGCTCATCTGCCATTGCCAGTCTATTACAGACTGACCTAATGCCTATTACATTTGTGAATCAGTTAAGAATGGATAACTGATCTTATTTTCTTCCATCGCTCTGTATAATTGTTACCCTCCTACCATACGGTAAAGGAGGAATTCTTTACCTAGTGGGTAGGGCCCAAGGTTCATGAGAAGTAATAAATGGACCCTGTGATTACAATGTAAGGAGTGGTGGCTAAGTAGGATTGATTGTTGTTTCCTCCACACTCAACAATTTTTCAGTTATTTGGTGGCGTCCAGTTTTTATTGGAGGAGGAGAGAACCCAGATACAATGTACCCAGGAACAGACCACCACCTTAATTGCATATTTTCCTCCATTTGTTTTCTAATTGTAAATAAATTACACAATTACGCAAAAATATTTCGGTACTATTTTGCTGAAAGGAGTGGGTGTGGCTTTCATCAATATATAGTATATTTTCTTTAATTTCACTGTAGAAAAGCCATATTAGTATAAAAATGATTGAAAACAACAAATGATTTATGTTTATTGGGAAACATACTTTATTTCAAAGAAAATATTCAGATAGGTCATTTTAGTTTTCTTGCGATACGCGCCTTAGAACTAAAGAAATGCGCACTCTGAATACGGCGGATGTAAATAATGTACAGTGTATTGGCAATATGGCGATCTCCATGGCGAAATCGTATTGTTTTACACAAATTAGCCGCGGTACAGATGTTCATTTGAGGTATACTTTAATAAACATTAACAGTATATACCATTTAGAAGTCGATGTTCGATTCGCAATTAAATACTTAACGAAATCATCAACTTTTTGGGGAATACACAACATGAAGATGAAACACTACTTTCAGTTTTCCCTCGTCATCTTTAACAGGTTGGATATTTGTAACTCAACACATTTTCTTCATAATTTCCATTCACAGTATATTTTCAATTATATGTCTTTGTATTCCTCACATGACTTTGCTAACGCGAATTGAAATTCGGTGGCAGTTTTGAAAATACCGGCAACGAAATAAAAATGGCTATTTCCATTTCGTGTTGACTTTTCCCTTCAATGTGTATTGGTAATTATAAAATAAGTAATGTCTTAAACTTTTTGTAACTCGATATATAGAAAGGAAACGATATTTCAAATTATGGGTTTACTTTGAATCTTGTTGACAGTTAATTTTTTTGTAGTAAGTGATCAAAAGAGAAAAGTCTTTAAGGCGTCCAAAGGCGTCTCCATGCAAATCACGAAATGCGTCATTATGAAGGAAAGGGTTAACCAGTCCAGTCTTGCTGTCATCTACATTTTCTTGGTTACTATTCAGAATGGGATCAGATGTATATTTTCTTAAATCGTCTAACTGAAAAAAAATGTTGATTTTGCATCATCACTGAGTCTCGCTGTTTCATAATGCCCACCTCTGCCCTCATCCAAATCAAATGAATTCTAGAATTTATATTTTCAAAGTCAGGTTCAAGAGTCACAATGTCTTGATTATCCTGATCAATAACATCAGACAATAGAGTAAAATTTATTATTTGAGTAAAATCTATTCACAAATTTATGTAAAATAATAGTCTCAACCATTGAGATAATGAAGATTGGAATGAGTTACTGGTGGTGATGGAAATTGAACCCCCATCTATGCCTATCCTTACAGTACCATAATCCCTTGTACTGTGAGAGTATAATGTGTGTGTGTACGCATGTATGTATATAACCCAAGTCAAAGTGGAACACTTACCCAAGCAGTTTCTTAACCTTCACAGTTCACTTAAAATAAGCAGTTCCTTAACCATCAACAAGCCTCATTAGTATGCATGTCTCATTTGCATAAGAGCATCCATCTACCAGTTTCTTAGCCTTCACAGTTCCTTAGCAGTTTTCAGGCAGTTATTTTGGCCGAAAAATTTAAATTGGATACTTCCACAAACCTTCAACCATGAATATTCATTTGAACTGCTTAAAAAACTGCTAAGGAACTGCTTACTTTAACCATTGACCCTATTCACTGTGCCATATATGGAATGCCAAATTGCTAGAAAACTGCTCATTTTTGTCAAAGTGCAAAACAGTTATTACTAAACTGCTTATCAAACTGCTTACAAATAACATTCACCAAAACAGCTACATAAATAAGAATTTCTTGAGATGAATGATTGTACAAGTTGAAGCAATTTATTTGAAACAAACTAACAACAATATAAAACAAACTACTATCAATCCATAGTTAACAAACTATAGGTAACAAACCACTAACAAATCACTAGAACATTGTGGACTGGAGATATCAAATTCCTGATATATCATCATAGATAATCAACAAAATCCTAACAAATATAATATTGAAACAGATCAATTACACTGTGAAATATGATAAATCTTGAGTACACATATGAGGAATTCACATATATGATCATAGTAAATCCTTTGAATCTTTCACTTGCTAATTGCTAGATATTTGGTTATAATTATCACAGTTTCCTCAGCATCAACTCCACTGCCATCTACATCCATAAGTTTTACACTTTAGAGCACCTGTACACAGAAATACACATAGCTGATTCTTCAGGTTGATTTGGACAAAAATTGTCCAATTGATATTATGGAAATTATTTGTCACAGAAAATGTATTCACAATGACTGCATGCATCTGACTATATCTGTACTCCTTGATTAACATTCCTTTTATACCTCCTTGCTGAGCGGTGCCAAGTCAAAAGTAGAGGTACAGTCAGAGTAATGACTGACTTTGTCAGGATTGATGTCTATATGGCTTTAAAAAAAATGGTATAGAAAAGAATTCTGTTCATATTTAACTTTATCATATATTTTTAATATGCATTCAGTCAAAATAATATCATGATATAGTACATGATTTTTGTTCTTAACTTCTGAATCTTCAAATGATTTACATAAAGAAATTGTACTGTATTTTTACTACGTACATCACCCCCTACAAAAAAAAAAAAAAAAACCAAACAAAAAAACCCCCAAAAAAACAAAACAAAACAAAAAAAACCAAAACAAACAAACAAAAAATACAAACCAAATACACTTTGTTTATTTACCAATAGACTTAGTACTTAGAGCCTTCATTCTTTGATATTATAAACTCCCCTCTTTAGCTGGGGAAAGCTGTCATATACTGGAAATCTCCACGTTTTGTGACTGTCTTTGGTTTTGTAGAGGTCTCATTGAAATGTCCAGCCCCAGCCAACACAGAACTGGAAATAGTAGTGACATACCGTGATACGATAGGCACGTTTCGAGTTCATCCGGAACACCCGGGAATATTCGCATTTAGCCACGCCGGTCGCGTGATATGAACAAAATGTTCAGCAGGGGTACTTCCGGTTGAGATTGTTTACACTGGTAACAAAACTGCTTTTGACGAAATATAGAATTAGCCGCACGAACAGTCACAATTCAGATAAAGGGAAGAAAGAGGTGTATATCTACTTTGGATTATATCAAACTTCACCCTTTCCCAACTCTGGAAAAAACGTCAACGCAAAGGAAATGATGGCGTCATTTGTTCATAAAACCACGAGTAGAACATTAATGAGATTACTACATTCCGTGAAAGCTGAACCAACACAGAAGCATTCCACTTCTAGCCAATTTACGTATATCAACTTTTAGGTAAGCCAAGAAGTTTGTACTGATTCTTTAAAAATAGAGATTGTGCGACATCTTATCAATGTTAAACTATCCAACTTGATATACCATCATCCACATCGGAGACGTGTATGAATTTTAAAATGGTGTTCATGTGACATTAAATTGATAGTAGAATATCAAATATTAGATAATTTAAACTTTAAACTCATAGTTAGTTCAGGTTCATCAGAATTATGAAGCAATTTCAAAAAAGAAAAAAAATGGGGGGGGGGTTAAAGGGGGGATAATATAGAGTAAATAATATAGATATGCAAATTTAAAAATAATCCGAGTACACCAGATGATCAATTCCTAGAGATCTAGAATAGTATTTGCAAAATTCATTCATCCTAGCTCTGTCAGATTGTTCATTCACTTCAAGGTCAATATTAAAGCACTTTCATTTATTATCTTTGCTCCAGCTTAACCAATCAAGATGTTTTGTTTACATCAGAGTTGTACATTTCCATTTATATCACTTGTATACAAAAATGGAATCAGCCAACAAATGCCTAATTATTTATATGCTCTTGAAGCCAGTTGATTTAGAACAAATAGGCAATTATACTTATATATAATTTTAAAAAATGAATAAAAAATAAGATGTTCTTTCTTCATGCATATATTTTATTCAACATATATACACAGGTTGATAACAATGGCTGATCTGCTTGTGATAAAACAGAGCTGAATAAGAGTTCAAATATTAATTCATTTCAGCCAGGTAAGAATTAAATTTCCTTCTTTTGTATTATACATATGCAATTCTTTTCTTCTGCTGCTTCAAATCTTATATATTTGAAAATTTTTAGTTTGGTGTTTTGATGTCATAGGTAGTCTGGCAATAATGGCATGACATCATGAAAGTTAATTAATATCATATACAGGTACTGAAGACCTCGAGTGAAATGCAAGGAAAATAGATGACCAAGTTCCCATATACCTGAAAAAAGAAGAGAGATACCACAATATTGATAATAGATTATTGTCATTTCAAGAAGAAAAGATGCAAAAATTAATGTATTTGTTAAATAAACATCATTCACTGCATATATACATTTCTTGAACTTATTTGGGAATACATGTAATTCATGTTAAAACTGAATCTAGGAGTTTTCATAAATTTTATCAATATTGTTTACTATATTTATGTACATATCTAAATTCCCTACTACATTGTAGTCAAGTGAGCTTGCTTGTATTCAGTGTTCTGATATTAATCCAAAAATGCATTTTTCATCTCTAGGGTCACTTGAGCACTCAGCATGTACCATGTATAAAGCAGACATAAACAAGATATACCCAACATGTTTTAAATTAACAGAAAAGGTACCTATTAGTACTTTCTTTTTCTTTCTGTCATACGGCAGTAAACAGCGCTAATTATTCATATCAATTTTGTTGATATATATTTAAGACAATTAACTTTTCCAAAACTTGAAAAACTTGTTTTTCCTGTGTGTTGCTACATTT